>ML801678.1:24896-63668 GCA_009831015.1 Picea engelmannii
ACATCAAGGCTCAGGTTGTATGTTTCTCTTTCAGATTAATATAATACATGAATATGTCCCTTTCCCATAATGATGATGTCATCTTATTACATGATTCCTTGATCACATGTATAGATTAGGTATTGAATATATTAATGCCTTTGCTGTGATTGGTTTTTGTTGTTGTGATTGGAATGACACAAGAGCATCGGAGCAGAGCAAGGAACAACATAGATTAAAGGAGAGCGTTCATAAGGTATGTCCACCATCCATTTCTCTTAGTTAATTCAATATCTAGATCTAGGGAAAGAGTAGTATTCTGTCACGGTTTGTTCCAGATCCAGGTGGATCTGGGGAGATTGGTCTGTGTCCGCACTCACGAATTTATCCTAAAACAATCACTTCATGAGTTTGTCACTCTGGGAGTTATATACACTTTTCATTCAAAATATCCCAAACTCCAAAGTGCTAAAGTGACGAGAGACTGCCACATCACTATGGGATAAATTCACTTCAGGAGATATTCATGCTCCGCGTTCAAAACCTCCCGAGCACCAAGAAATTTTTTCCATCGCTAAATATGGCTAGGGGAGTTCTAATATGGAATGCAGACAGAACTTTAGCAGGGGTGCTAAAGTAGCAAGGTCACCCAAATCGCAAATTGAAAACTGATTGATGGCTCACATTCATTGTAAAAATTAAAGGCGTCTAAACATTAAGCTCCTAGAGTGGTCCCACAATTGAAACCATGGTATAGCTTGAGAGGTACGTGGTAGTTGGTGGTTGATTTCAAGAGATGGAGTAGTGTGGATACAAACTGCCCTTGACAAATTCCAAAATCACGTGCTTATATCACGTGTAGGGTCCAATCTGAGAGAAGCACGTGGCAACAAAGCTGGGCATTAAGCCAAATCATCAAAGGAAAGTCATGAGGATAAGAAAAATGCTAGTAGACAACGACCAATGCATCATAGAGAAAACATGAATAAGGGTCGATTGTGATCGAGATGGTGCATCTCGCTAATAGTCAACAGGTACAGAACAAAAGTTTCAGAATATGGACTCTACAACACCATATTCGGGAACTCGAGAAACTATAATCCAGATTGTAGAAGGAATGTCGAAGACTCCAGAAAAAGACCAGAAGACCTACCTTTTGCTCAAGTAGATAATGTGAAGAAGCTGCCAAGACAACCAATTATCCTCCAGTGGCCTCAAACAACATGCATGCATTCTACTGCTCAATGTAGAACTCAATTATGCCTCTCCTAATCATTTTCTTCCACTGCTAGTTAATTCTAGTGCATTCATCAGTCTAGTTTCATCACTAGTGTCAGTTTTCAATTGTTCAGTTCAAGACTCATTTTAGTTTAAAGAATAATAAGTTATCTTTTATGTGTGATAAGAACCACTCTTTTTTATTAAGTCAAGTGTGAAGTATTGTTGATGGGCGAAATTGACCGCTCGTCAACTTGAGGAGTGAATCCGGTGTGGGGTTGTCTACTTAACCCAAGACATTTGGATTAATCTACTCCGACGGTTTTAGCGGCTCCGTTGGCCGATCTAAGTCCTAAGAAAGTGAAAAAACAAAATTAAAGAAGATAAAATAACTTAATGAAAAACACTCGCTGAAAACTATATACAAAGCTAAAATATACTTATAGTTGCTAATTAATATTTATAAAATAGCTCTACTTATTATATGTACAATGTATCCAAATGATTATATCTCTAATATATGTATAACATTTACAGAATGCAAATTTTAATCTAAATTTGCAAAAATCGAATATGAATTGATTTATTTAACGACAACAAAACAATCATTCAATCTTTTTGATTTTTTTTTTATAACGTTTATAAACAAGAAATGGAATAGCAAACTGTCTAATTGAAAAAAGAGATGAACAATAAAATGTGTTTAGATTACAGGAAATTAAACTAATAAAATAAAACTATCAAACTAACCTGTAATCGCATCTCCTATTCGTCCTGTGTATAGCATTCAATTTCGCTGTTTGATGAGGCAAACCCACAATAGATCTTACAAATGCTTCTCGTAAACGTGAAGCGGCAATGAGTGAATGAAAATGATAGAACATATAAGATATGTAGTAAAAACAATTTTATAATTTCACAAATGACCACATTGAGATAAATCCTGTTGCGAAAATTTGTGTATAAATGTTCAACGAATAAAGAAGATGAATCTTCTAATCTCAAATTTGAAAAAAATAATTACTTGTATGTTACATACGGGACATAAAACATGGATATCATATAAATTTCATCACACCAATCTGCAATAAATCATGATATCTAAAGTAGTCACGATTTAATTACAAATCGAAAGGACCATGACTTGAATAAAAACACGATATATCGAAGCTAAAGCTGTGCAAATATCATCTTATATTCAAGTCTGTCAATCATAAATCCATAATTTTTTTCTCCCAGACAACGATGATCTTCAATTTATAAAACAACACATTTATATAGGTTACATGATCAAAACGTTTCCTATTGATAACATCTAATTTGTTCCAAAAAATGTGGGGGATGCAACCTCCCAGATTCTACTTGATACCAAAAACTAATAGCCTATTCTAAAAAAAACATAAAGATAGCATGCTGAGAGATGCCAACAGTGCTTCAAATCTCCTTAGAAATCATAGGTTCCTATAAAAACATAAGAATAAAAGATTTCAGATGCATTTTCAGTTATTAAAACAAGTAATTCGAATTTTTCTAACTAGCTACAGAATCTCACGATTTTGCAGCTAGTTATAATTATAACTAGAATCAATCAAAAAAAACTAAAGGTAATCTGTGCAAACAAATTATGTATTCTAATTTGAAAAAGACAAAATCATCCTAAACTTATTTTAAAAAAATCATACCTCAAATTAAGGGATTCGACTTAATCAAGCAATCTTTGAATTTACTATTGCAGTCGCTGCTTCCACGTTCTTAAAAACAATAGACCCTGTGGTTTTTTGGTGTTTGTCTTTGGTTTGAGCTATGGATTGAAGTCTTCTATTCTCCTTTGTTAGCAAATTTAACTGTTCTTCCAAGGACTTAAGCCGAGACTAAAGTAAAGGCATGTCTTTGTAATACCTATCGATCCATGACCGACATTCGTTACATTGTGGCTGAATAGACTGTGTATTAGCAGTGATAGTATTAACAGGTGGGGAATCATCCATTGGACCTGTAGGTTCATTACTGAGTTTGATTCCATGGAAATTGGGATTGTCCTTTAGACACGGTGGAAGGTTTGTAACATAATCATAGGGTTTATCAGAGCAAAGTCCATATGAATATGGATATTCTTCGGCCATGAATATTTCAATTTTTGAATCGGAATCCTCTCTTAACACAATTGCATTTTGGTTTTCAGAGGGCTTGGGTTTATTTCGGGCACATCGTGAAACCCAATGAGTGGCCCTTTTACTCTTATAATTGATATCAACTTTACCTTTACACTTTTTCCTTATGGACTTTTTAACAGTCTTAACACCTTCCTTTGGGTACGAGTCTGGTAGAGTGTCGGGTTGGGTAGTGTCAGGATAGGTTGAGGGTTCCAAATTATAAATAGGATCATAGGGCAAGAGAGAAGGAGGAGATATGGTAGGCTTCACGAGGGTTTCTATGATGACAGGCTTGTCAACCTGTCCCAACTCACTGCTACCAAAACCATTACGTAACAGAAAAGCATCCCAACAATCATTGTTCAATTTCAACTGATGTATAATGATAATCTTGATTAAACAATGGTGGAATAGACTAGAATCAGACTTATGCCTTTTAAACCTCTTTACCATTTTGTATAGACTTCAAAGGAGAAAATAGGGCATGTTCAGGGGGAAATCGATAAAACTCATGAGCAATCGCAAGTGATACAAGAAAACCAACCCATATCTCCCCTCACAGGTAACGAACTATTTCACAATAGCTAACAGATCATGCCATCTAGGTTTTAAAGCTGAGACAGGCATACCTCGGTCACAGCTGGTAATTCTCCTTGAGGTGAACAACAATGACAAGGGAACCTCTTCAACCTTTGAGTTTTTTAACCATTTTTGTCCCACAGCTGGTAGACCAGTGGCTTGGCTAATAAAATTTTCATTTAACTCAAGCTAGACGTCTCCTATTTTTGCTCTACAACCGTCGAATGTCAACGCAAATTCTTGAGCAACTCTTAAATTAAAACCCTCAAACTTTTCAACAAACACACGCCAACCATTCCTTTCTAAGTCATCTCTGGCATTGTCAAATGATAACAATGTCTGGACACCGTTGGGCTCAATCCACACCACAGGAGCCATGGCTAACAACAAGGAATCGACATGGGATTTGGAGGTAGGGTTTGATAGAATAAAAACAGAGCCATCACCCTGAGTTTCCTCAATGCAATGCAAAGACAACTCGAAATGGTAGGAAGGAGTGTTAATTACCACGTGTGTGAGAGAATTTGTGTAGATCGAGGCCATGGAAAACCATAATACCACGATGTACTTGGAATGACACCTCGGCATAATGGTATGCACAATGATCATAACAGTTGAATACAATAGTATGCATATCCACAATTTGATCACAAAATTAATATATCAAATAAACAATTGAATCAATAAAAAATTTATAAATCAAAACCCCATTAACATTAGTCAAATGCTAAATGAGTGGAGGCTTTATACTCATGTAACCAAGGCGTGTTCAAGACCAAGGGGTTATAACCATGAAAACAACCATGTTCATAGCGAAATACGACAATTCGACAATAGACCATATGAACATTAACCCTTTAATCAGAAAAAGGAAATCAAGTTTGAATTCCAGCTGTGAGTTTTCATGCTTACAGTCATGAAAACAAAAATCGAAAAACAGGTATGTAGAAAAAGACCAGTGACAAGTGTCGTTTAACGAGAAAGGTTGTGACGAGTAATGAGAATTTAAAGACCCTGTGTAGGCAGCTTGTAAAAATAGAAATTATATTATTTGCTGCCAACAATAGAGACACACTGGTAGAAGCAGCAGGGATGATTTTAGGGGCTAAATTTCGCTCATGGGCTAATTTTCCATGGTTTTTCCAAAAACGAGATTCGCTATTTTAAAAATGATTCGCCCAAATTCTATAGGATAAGATTATTTTTCTTTAAAAATCGCCAAAAGTTTATAAAAACTATATAAAATACTTAGAAATTTGAATATTTTTTCAAAAATATCGCCAAACATTTATAATTGACATATGAATGATTAGTAAGATTCGCCAAGGTTTCTACATTTTCAAATAAATTTCCATCCTTAAAATCATCCCTAAGAAAAAGTTATCTCTGCCAAACGAACGAGTCCAGATTAGGATAATCAGAAAAATCTTCAAATCAAAAACAACTAAGAAGTTGTTCGAACATCATTATCAATTATAAAACATTCCAGTTTCAGATTACTGTTATTTTAAAAGATGAAAATTGATGACAATATTGACAAAAGAGAATCATGATATTAAAGTTAAAATCTTCAATACTATTGACAGAGCCGCTACTACCAATAGGCATCCATAGCCCCGACAGGGATGCCATTTAACCCACTCCGATATCTGTATCCTGCCAAGAAGTTCTAGATCAGAATGAAGGACATTTAAGGTCAAAAGATTCCATACCTGAGAATTTTCATATACCTAACATTGCTTCTCTATCAATGGGCCTTTTTAGTACCCCAACGAAGTTATCTTGGCATCATGCAAGCATTTACCCACTGCCAACAGACCTGTTCAGTATCCTAGTGGGTTTACAAGCACTTCCCACAACTCTCTGAAGGTTTATTTAGTTTTAAAGATATTTAATAGAGCGGGGTGACGCTGAAAATCCTGGTTTTTGGACATATCTTAGTAAATTACAGACCTTGAGGAAAATTTTCAACTGTCCTTCATTAAGATATAGAGATAGTTTGTTAATAAACCAACTTTCAAGGGTAGGGAGACATCTCTGAGTTGTTCTCTTAAGGAACAGGTATAGCGTAAGAAGAAATTTTTATGGATGATTGTGAATAGCTTCAGTTACAGATTGAAATCAAGAAACGCTTTTCAAACAACAAGTTTTCTTTAACATGGCTGTAAACTTCAGAAAAATATCATAATTGATGCTTAAAAAACCTTCAGTAGTCATTTTGGAGGGGAAATTTTTTTGTTCTCTTTGTCTAAACTAGTTCATGGTGTAGGCATGTGCATCTCAAAAAGAAAAACTGGTAATCATAAGGTAAAAATCAAAACAAACCAGCAAAGAAAAACAAAAAGCAAGCAAAACAAAAATATTTACACAGTGTACATGGGAGTGGCATCAGGTGAAATACCTTTTTAGAGCTTGGCCATTCACCAGATAGGTGTCTGGCTATCCCTCTAAATTCTGTAATTGGAAAGAACTCGTACGCAATTTCTTAGCAATCAAGAATGGTCCTAGCCACAAGTTCTGAAACTTTGTATGCTCTCCTTTTCCCTCATGTGGTTTGTCCCATTTTAGGACAAGGTCACCTACCTCAAAATTTCTATCAGAGGCAAAATTGGAATCAAACCAGCTTTTAACATTGAGTTGATGTTGATCCAGTTTTCGTTTCGCTTGAGCCCTTACTTCTTCTAATTTTAACAAAGCGTTAATTCGATTCTCCAAAGGGGGACAGTCCTCTTCTTGTATTTTCTGATATAGATGCAGAGAGGGAAGGAGGACATGTGGTGGAAGAATCGCCTCTCTGCCGTAAACAAGAAAGAAAGGTGAGTTACCTACAATAGTTTTAGGAGTCACTCTATCAGCCTAGATTGCGTTTAACAGTGCGTTATGCCAATTTTTATGGTTTTCAGATACCATTCTCTTGATAATTTTGATCATATTTTTATTAGTCGATTCTACCAATCTATTTCCTTGGGGGTAATAGCTAGAAGAATACTTTAATTTAATTCCCTTTTCTATAGAGAAATCACTCATCTCAAGAGACGAAAAATAAGAAGCATTATCAAATACCAGGCAGTCAGGGATACTGAAACGAGTAATAATATTCTAATTCAAAAAGGATATTACCTGGATGGTATTTACAGATTTTAATGGGGCAGCCTTGGACCACCTGGTGAAGTAATCTGTGGCTGTTATGATATACTTATGCTTCTGTGAATATGGAGGATTGATTGGATCTATAATATCAAGACCCCACTGCTGAAAAGGGGAGTCTACTGAAACTAGTTGCAGAGGGAAGCCTAGTTTATGTATCCGTCCGGATGCTTTTTGACAAATTACACACTTGCGACACAAAGCATGAGCATATTTAAAAATTGTATGCCAGTAGTAACCTTCTCTTAACACTTTATGGGTAGTGGTATCTCCACCAAAATGTCCTCTAGCTTCTCCTGCGTGCAATTCCAATAAGACCTTTTCTGCTTCATCTTTCTCAAGACAGTGCATTAGTACTCCATCAAAATTTTGACGAAACAAAATACCATTAATTAGCTGAAAGGAAGAAGATTTTAATCTTAGTGCTCTTCTTTTTGTGGGATCCAGGTGACAGGGAGCTAACCCATGTTCAAGAATTTTTTTTATATCATCATACCAGGGACTAACAGAGTTTTGTGTACAACAGATTAGATTTTGATAGTGTTGTCCTGGATTTGACATATCATTTTCCTCTTGCTGTCCAACAGATATATTAGTGACTAGCTTGCATAACCCTTGGCCTCTTACTATTTGTGCTGGGGTGATTTCTATATCATACTCTTGCAAGGATGTGACCCAGTTTTCCCTTTTTTCGCCGAGTTCTTTCTGTACTAACAGATTTCTGACAGCCGAGTAAGGGACAATGATTTTTGTCCTAGATTTCAAAAGATAAGATCAGAAGTGCTTTACTTCTTTGAAAACAGCATAGGCTTGTTGATCTATTGCTGGGTAATTAAGTTCTACCCCTTTGAAGGATGAGCTCATAAAGGCAATTGGGACTTCATTGTTTTTGAGGTGAACAACAATGACCAGGGAACCTCTTCAACCTTTGAGTTTTTGAACCATTTTTGTCCCACAACTGGTAGACCGGTGGCTTGGCTAATAAAATCTTCATTTAACTCAAGCTGGAAATCTCCTATTTTTTCTCTGCAACCGTCGAATGTCAACGTGAATTCTTGAGCAACCCCTAAATTAAAACCCTCAAACTTTTCAACAAACACACGCCAGCCATTCCTTTCTAAGTCATCTCTCGCATTGTCAAATGATAACAATGTCTGGACATCGTTGGGCTCAATCCTCAGCAGAAGAGACATGGCTAACAAAAAGGAATCGACACGGGATTTGGAGGTAGGGTTTGATAGAATAAACACAAAGCCATCGCCCCGAGTTTCCTCAATGCAATGCAAAGATAGCTCGAAATGGTAGGCAGAAGCGTTAATTACCACATGTGTGAGAGAAGTCGTGTAGATCAAGGCCATGCAAAACCATAATACCACGATGTATTTGGAATGACACCTCGGCATAACGGTACGCACAATGATCATAACAGTTGAAAACAATAGTATGCATATCCATGATTTGATCACAAAATTAATATATCAAATAAACAATTGAATCAATAAAAAATTTATAAATCAAAACCCCATTAACATTAGTCAAATGCTAAATGAGTGGAGGTTTTATACTCATGTAACGAAGGCGTGGTCAATACCAAGGGGTTATAACCATGAAAACAACCATGTTCATAGTGAAATACGACAATTCGACAATAGACCATATGAACATTAACCCTTTAATCAGAAAAAAAAAAAAAAAAATCAAGTTTGAATTCCAGCTGTGATTTTTCATGCTTACAATCATGAAAACAAAAATTGAAAAGGAGGTATGTAGAAAAAGACCAATGACAAGTGTCGTTTAATGAGAAAGGTTGTGACGAGTAACGAGAATTTAAAGACCCTGTGTAGGCAGCTTGTAAAACTAGAAATTATATTATTTGTTGCCAACAAGTATATATTTTTGTACTCCATCAGTGTTTTAGTCAAGTTAATAAGTTGTTTTAAAATTGTTAATGTAGAGTTAAGTCTCAATCCCAGATGGACGAGAGCCTCTCCAACTCTGATAAATATGCAGTTTCTGTATGTTTTGAGGGTTGAGTTTTTTGGAGAAAATAAGATCAATAGATCAGTTGGTTCAACCTGTTTTATGCATGGATTAAATATTTATACCTAGTGAATATAATCTTAATGAAATTCTTTCATTCAAATGTTCATGTGTTTTTATCTTATCTTGAATGCAATTTTTGATTTATACAAAGTACATTTCATTTCCTTCAGATATTGTATAAATTCTATTTGTTGATATGAAACTTGTGAAAACAACTAATTCTTGGTGAAGATTTGTTTTTATTGCAACCAGAGGGAGTAATTGTGTTTTTGATACATGTTTAATGTCTTGAAATGATATTTTAAGTATTAAACTTCTTACAACAGATTATTCATTGAGTTGTTTGTTATTTCCCTTTGTTTTTATCTCTATTATTTCACTAGTCTGTCATTTGTGTGCCACCAGCCAAGGACGACCCTCCTCCATATCATTTTCCAACCCAACCATGCTCTTGTCTTGGTAGGACAACCCTCTAACTGACCAACAAAATTAAAAAAACCAACCATTCCAAAACTTGAGGTGGCCTAGATTTTCCCTTTAGTAGTCAAGTGCAGACCTTAGGACCAACAAAGACAACCCTAATAAACATCCTCCAGAAAAGAGTTCAAGCCATAGGAAAACAAGGGTCATGGGAATACGAAGAAGGACACTGGAAAGTGGTGTGATTTTCAAAAAATCCCCTCGAACAACATTGATGAATGTCTCTCAAAACAATCATTGTTGGCTGAGATCAAAGATAAGGAGTCGAGCCCTGATTCAGAATATGATTCAGAAAATAATGGGAGAAGACATATCATTGATGCACACCCCAATGTTATTGTCACAACTGCAACAATTCAACCAGAAGAACTAACATATCTTGAATAGGGGGAGCACCTCTTCCATTCACAGATGTGGGATAAGGGGACTCCATTGCATTTCATTATTGATAGCGGAAGCCATAAGAACATTATCTTATCAAAGGTCATTAAACAGTTGGGATTTCCGACAACACCACACCCACATACATAGAACATCGAGGGGATTATCCAAGGACGATATCTTCATGTTATCCAGCAATGTCGATTGTCATATGGAAACCAACCCTTCAAGGATGAGGGAACATATGGTGTTTCCCCATTGGAGGTATGTGATGGTTTTTTGGGAGAACCATATATGTGGACGTGCCATGTTATTTATGAGTCTCGAACCCATAGTTTCATTATTTCTTTGGGGGTCATCTTTACAGGATAATAGAGCTAGTTCTAACTATTGTCCCACATAAACAATTCTACAAGGTAGTATCTCAAAATAAAAAATTTATCTTCTTCACAGTCTATTCAAAAATTGAACATAAGAACACTGCAACAACTACATCCTGAGTCCAATGACCTTATGTCCAAGAGAATAATATAGACAAGATTAAGATGTAGTGCAAGGATTCCTTCTACACAATCATATCATGTAGCCAGACTATTTGAAATGGTCCAACCCTTCCAACCATAGGTTTGTGACAACCATCAATGAGTTAAGCAACACAACTTCTCCAGCAAGGCAAGCAGCTCCTCAAGATGCACATTCAACAAACACTTTTTCCTCTCCCCCGGGAACTCAACGCAATGGATAAAATTACTTCCTAATTAAGTAGGATTGATCTAGGTGGATCTTGGTCACCTCCCACCTATTCCAACTGTCTCTAAACAATCTTTTGACAATTTACTATTTTTAAAAATTTTCAGTTCCTAAACTTTCGAGGCCAAATTGAGGGCCTAAATGACATTTTTTTTATCAAGCACCTCAATGATAGCCAAAGGCTATGATTGAGCCTAGAAAATTAATCTCCTAGATGATATCTTTCCATCAAGCTATTGTTCACCCCAAAGGATGATCGTATGTGAAAGTTACTCCCCAAGGAAGTTGATACACCAAACTACCCAAAATGGGGTCCACAAGACTGTTGGGTTTTCATCTTCCAGGGTTAGGGTTTTGGATTTTATTTATGTTAAAAAGGAATTGGAGAATCATTGTAGAAACCATATTCTTACGAATGTGAGTATATGTCACATATCTTCTCAGAGATAAGATTCCACCATTCTAGTGAGAACTTCACTATGTATTTCTATAGTTTTGTACATTTCGCTCATGAATAGAAATTGTGTATTACTGTATCTTTGAGTTTATGTTTGCATATCGGATATATTTCTGTTATATTATTGGATATCTAAGATATCTCTTTACATTTATTTATTATAGATCCATTTTCATTTCGTGCCAAAAATAATCCGTATCAGTGGTATCATAGCAGGCTTCTCTTGATTGTTTTTCAGTGCATGTCCCCGACTGTTACACATGATTTTGGTCATCTTGATGCTGTATTGACAATGGTGTACTCAAGCTCCTAACAAGAGCTTTCTCCTGAGAAAAGTGGCATTCATCTCCTTCTAGAACACATATTTTCAAAGTGAGTTCGCAGGCTGCTTATAGCCTAGGGTGCGAGAATGACCCATTCTCGCAGGCCACCTTCAGCTAGGGTGTGAACTTCTCGCACTTTGCTCTATACTTAGGGTGCGAACTTGTTTTCAAGATTGGAAAAAAGAAGAAGTCTTGAGGGTTCTAGAAGGGAATCTTCTAGAAAATGGGTTGGCATTCGAATGGTTATCATTTTACTGGTTTCTCTTATTTGGTGGGATCATTCTAATCCATGTAACCATCTCATCCTCTCCTATATATTGATAGGATTCTCATGGAAAAGGTTAAGGAAGATTAATTGGAGAATTGGTGAAGGAATTGTTTGAAGAACCTAGCTTGAATAGAAGCTTAGAGACTCTAGCAGGTCTATCAAGAGGAATTGGATCTTCTTCATGCAAAGACAGAGCAAGTGTGTGTGTTGGAACCAAGAGTCACCGAAAGGAAGCTTGCGACATCAAGGCAATCAGGTTGTATCTTCTACTTTTAATTAATATGATACAGCGGCATGTCCTTTTCCCATAAAGTCATTCTTACTTTATTGTGTAATTCCTTGATCATACACATAAGTTGACGATTAAATACATTTTTCTATCTTCACTTTGGTTGGTTTGTGTTGTCTTGGTATTGACCTCACGAGAGCACCGGAGCGAAGCGGGAGCAACAGAGACCTAAGGAAGTGATAAAAAGGTATGTCACGTGTTCCTCCTTACTAGTTATTTCAATGGTCATAACTTAGGGAAAGAGTCATGTCCTGTCCTATTTTGTTCTAGATCCAGGTGGATCTAGGGAGATCAGTTAGTGTCCGCACCTACCGATTAGTCCAATCACAAAATTGGCGACTCCGTTGGGGATGAAACCCATTTTTTAGTGGTTTTTGGTGTTTTTCCTTGGCCATTTGCTCTTGCTTTACCTTTCTTCATTTCTATCAATCTTTGAGTCTTCAGGACACCCTGATGGACTCTCTGGGTCCAGAAGTTCCTTCAAATTTTTTGTCTTTTTCCAAAATTTTGCCTAGTTTTAGGCCTTCTCACACTGAACCCCACAGTGGCCTGCGAGAACACCTTGAGTTCGCACTTTGCCTTTCAGTCTAGTGTGAGGTTCTCGCACCCTGCTCAAAGCCAACCTATGAGAATGCTCCATTCTCGCACTGTGTATTACTGATAGCTTGCGAACCCTCTTTTAAATTTTTTGGATTTAAGGTTTTTGCATGCTCAGATGCCAAGATGAGTATAGGTGTCTGAAAAGAACTTCTTGGACCACTGGTTGATGTTTTATTGACTTTGGATTTTGTGCACGATCAGTCTTTGGAAATCAAAGGCTCTTCTTATCCATCTTTTTTCTCAACTCTCATCTCTTGACTTGTCTTAGCAAAGATATAATCTCTGATCCTGGGATCTATGTACTTGCTTGGTTAGAAGTCGGTGATCGGTTTGAAATTTGGGATTGTTTGTCTTTCTCATTTTCTCATTATTTGGAAAATCATTGTTCTTATGCAATTGAAAAGACTAGTCTTGTTTGCTTGTCATTTTTGTCTCCATTGAAAGATTGGTTTGGATTTTGTTTATTGCTCATTCGTTAGTTTTTCATTTTCCTTACTTTCACCACCATGGTGTAGATCTTTTTGAAAAGTAAAAAAACATTTTTCTTTTTAAAATCATTTTCGTTTCGAAAAATATTTAAAATCAATTGTTGAAATTGTTGAAAGAGAACAAATAGAGAATTGTCATTATCATGTGATTCATTGAAGATTGCATATCGTAGTTCAAGATTGTTCCGTAAAACTTCTCTTTCCCTCCCGTACATAAGATTCATTGAACGAAAATTGATATATTTCATTCCTATGTATGCATTGTTGGGTTAGAGTCTCACACAACATCAGTTTCATCTCCGTTTCCTTTGAGTAACAACAGCCCTTAAATAATATTGCGCAATTTTAAAATTTAACTAGTAACTCTTTTCTAGGGCTCTATTACACCAAAAATTAGCTAGGCTAGTGCTTTGGAATAGGCAGAGAGATACACTCTCCAAAGAACAAAACACACAATAGCATCTTGTGTTAAGGAGTGTCAAATTCCATTTACAACATTTTTTCCTGGGAAGCCCTTCTCACACAAGGGTCAAACACGAGGTCACATTGATATTGATAGAGTTACTCACCCTGCTTCATTGATATTGGTGTAGAGATTGGATGTATTACAAGGGTCACTTAGAGGTATACCCACAATGATGAGTGGAAGCCTCTTGAGTTGATTTCAGGCTAGATACCCTTCCCTTGTGTGTGGATCGGACTGTCGACTGTCCCCCCAGAATTTATTGTTGTTGGTGGTAACCTTAGTAGCCTATCTTCTTAAGGTCTTACACAAGGTGACTGTGAAGGGGAAGGTCTTCATGGTACCTGGAATCGACGTTGGCCAAACTCACTCAGGCTCCTTGGAGGGTATACACATGATTATGTGTGGGAGCTTGCACCAAGGTGTAAGTCCGTTAAGTAGGTCGTCAGCATAACTTTTCCACCCTAGCCCAGCCCCTTCTCGTATCATTATTGCGACGTTGGATTTCATCACCAACTAGTGACTTCGGAATTAGAAGGTATTGTTTGCTTGGTATTGTTTCCTAGATTTTGTTTACTAGCGCATGTTGTTTATTTACCCAAGTTGACCATAGGGCTTTCTTCGTAAGTTTGTAACTGGTTCACAATAGACCCTCCACGTCATTCACGTAGAATGCAGGGCTTACCTTTAGAAAACATGGAAGGTTCTCAACCCCTGCCTACAAGCTCACCTGAGGGCTCTCCTCAATAGAGTGAATTCCAAGACGTCACCACTCCACAAGTGGAAAGAACTAACTCTCTAGAATGGTTCTGAATTACCAATTCTCGAGAGGAATTTTGACTTCACCTCGATTCTGAGAGACGTATTATGAGAGTGAATTCTTCCGAAGACTTAGTTGTGTTGTCTTCTAGATCACCAACTGGACCCTTTCCAGGACCTGAGGGCCAAGATCCTTTTTGGTCTGCTGGTGTTTTTAGATGGGATCTCTTTGGTGCAGGATTAGGCATTGAAATCACCGTCTCACCTTCATTCCCTGAAACCTCTGACCCGGACGCAGTACCTTTTACTACTGCTTATTATTTTCCTGGTACAGAAGCTCCACAAGCTGACCACATCTTGACCATCCCTTTAGAAATGGCCCATTACACAGATACTATGAGTATTCACACCGGGATTATAGCGGCTAGTAAAGCCCCCATCAGCACACCACTCTCGCCCATTGTCACCCCGATGCTTCCACCTGAATACTGTGCGTTGAATGCTTCTATTCCCACTCCTACACAAACCCCATCCAGAAGTCCTGGTGGTCCCTCTTCTTCCGGGAACTCTCCTCCCGGCTTCATTCCAACGCTTCCTCAACCCTCTTTTGTAGGACCTTTTTCATCCTCTATTGATGGCACTAATCCTAGTGGCACCATTCCGTCATTCACACCAAATTACCAGATTCCTATTGGTGGAGAATTTCACCAAGGAGGTTTGACTCAACCCCCCCTTGTAGGGAAAATTCCTATTGGAACAAAAATCCCAATTGGAACACAACCCCCAATTGGAACACAACCCCCGATTGGAGGACAACCCCCACTGACCCCACCCTATGGACAAAACATACCTCCATCCTTGGCCTAGTATTGGAACCATCTGATACAACATAATCCTCAATCGACTGGGGGGAAACAACTTCAAGCTACATCCATTATACCCCCTAGTATAGGCCAACCATATCCAAGTACGTCCAATCCTATTTGGGGTTTGAATGCTCAAACTCACGTCCGTTTTCAAGGATACAATCCCATGAGCTACTTTCCTCCACAACAACCACCGAATCTGCCTGGGTCTTCGCATTATATGCAGACTACTTATGGTCCCACTAGTTTTCCGATGGGACTCCCTCCCCAAAGCCACCAGTACCTGCATGTGAGTAGACAATTACCCTTCTTGGCCACTTTGGACCTCCCGTATCTGTCGAGAATTTTAAATGATCCAATCCGTCACTCTCCCCAATGGCCCGCTATACTAGCCAAGTTACCATCTGACATCCCTAAATTCGATGGAAAAGCGAGAGAGGACCCGAACAATCACGTGATGAATTTTCACCTATGGTGCTCATCCAACTCCTTGATGGATGACTCTATTTGTTTACATCTTTTTCAAAGAACCCTCACAGGTTCTGCTGCGAAGTGATATATAGAATTACCACGAGGTTTCTTGGTCGAATTCAACACCCTAGCTATGGCTTTCCTCACCCACTACTAGTTACCAATCCATTACGAAATGGGGACCGAGATTTTGAGTTCTTTGAAACAAACCAAAGCCACTCATATATCTGATCACCTTCATGAGTAGCGATGGAGACGACATCTCATCAAACTCGAACTTCCCGATCAGTTGCTGGCAGAGTGGTTCACAAAATCATTTGTGAATGACATCGCTCATGACATCGCGATGGGTGGAGTTGTCACGAAGTAGCAGGCCATAAGTCATGCTCAATATCTTGACCTCATTTACTCACAAAAGGGTACTCTTTACGACTTACTCCCTGATGCACCTCGTCCTTCCACTTCCACCACCTCAAATACCCCAGCTACTTCTCATGCAGCCGATGGTGTGATTGGCACTTTCCATGCCCAGCCACATTCCGCCTCAATCACCAACCCAAAACCTGCTTCTTCTAATGTTCAAAATGCTCCATCTCCTACCCCTCCCACCGAAAATACTTCTGAGGTAAATGCAGTTCAATCTACCCCAGCCGGTAAAAACAAATCCCAAAAAGGAAAGGGTAATAACAAGGAGGACAAAATTACTTCTCAAGCAGAGAGAACCAAAATTCCATCTGTTGACGATAGGGACAAGCGCAAACCTCGATACCCTTGTCTTATCTGTGGTGATGATCACTACATGAAGGATTGTCCATGACGCGCCAAGGTCACTAAGTTCCTTCAAAGAGCCCCAAAACCACCTGCTCTGGTCGTTTTGTCCCAACCCTTCCCCTCTCAACAACAGGCCCAATTGGTCATTCATGACCAACCTTCCCCTTCTACTACATCTTATGTATTAATGTATACTGGTGATTCAAAGAAGAATGACATCGCACTCACCACTCGAGCCAAAGATTATTCTCCCTCTAAAGAGAAGGTTGATGATACACCACCTTCGTTGGTCCAACCATCTCCCACGACTCCACCTACCAACAGTCCTCTTCATCTCGAATGACCGAGCCTTGACACAGTTCTTCGACCCTGTCCAAAGGGCGTCATTCAGAAATCATCTTTCAATCCTCATGCTCGTGCTGCCCAGAACTACAACATTGTCGAAGATCTGGCCCAAGCACCTTCTACGATGTCAGCCCTCGAAGTCCTTCAAAGTTTTCCTACACAATGGAAGGCACTGTTGAAAGCTATCGGTGGAATCAACCTGATGGACACGAATTTAATAATTTTTGACTTGGAAGATTACATTCCACGATTACCCCCTTGAAATTCTTTGAAAAGTGACTTGGAAGATTAAGTCACTTTTCAAAGAATTTCATGACGTCTTCACCTAGAGCTACGAAGAAATGCCAGGTATCGACCCTGACATTGTGATACATGAGATCAAGACATACCCAGATGCTAAACCCATCCAGCAACGCCTTCGTCCAGTTCACCGACGTAAAGCGGCCGCTATTAAACTTGAAGTTGAGAAACTTCTCAAATCCGGCTTTATTTACCCGGTGTCCCTCACTGACTGGGTTTCCAATCTTGTCCCGATTGACAAGAAACAAGGCACAATTTGTGTATGCGTTGATTATAGGGATATTAACAAAGCTTGTTCTAAATACAACTTTCCTTCCCCCTTTGTCGATCATATTGTCAACGATTGCGTTGGAAGCGAAATATTCTCTTTTATGGATGGTTTCTCCAGATATAATCAAATCAATATTGTTCCCAAGGATCAACACAAAACCACTTTCATTTGTCCTTGGGGCACTTATGCCTATCGAAAACTTCCTTTTAGTCTCAAGAACGCTGGCACCACTTTTCAGCGTGCTATGTCTTATGCCTTCCATGATATCAAGCACATCGTGCAACCATATCTTGACGAATTACCTGCTCATTCCATGCACCGAGTCAATCACCCAATCCACCTTCGAGCCATTTTCATCCGCTGTCGGTTTTACCATATACGCTTGAATCCTCACAAATGCATTTTCTGCGTGGAATCCGGCCGACTTCTAGGATTTATTGTTTTGCATCAAGGGATCAGGGTAGATCCTTTAAAGGTTGAGGCGATTCTTAATCTCCCTCCTCCTTCTACACTTCGCTAGTTACAAAGTTTGCAAGGGAAAGCAAACTTTCTTCGTCGTTTCATCCCGAACTACACCAAGATAACTCATGGATTTACATGAATCCTCAAAAAGGGGTCTGAGTTTGTATGGGATACCATTGCAAACAAAGCCTTTGAAGCCTTGAAACTGTCCCTGACACGTGCTCTACTTCTCTTCCCCCCCAATTAAAGTCGCGATTATTTCCTCTACCTCGCAGCCTCGGATTACACCATCGCTATGGTTCTCATCCAAGAGGATGATTCTCATGATGAACATGTTATCTATTACTTGAGTTGAAGTCTATTGCCTACAAAAACCAAGTATTTATATGTCGAAAAACTAGCCTTGGCAGTCGTCCAAGCAGTTCAATGCTTTCGGCACTATATCCTCTCTCGCAAGACTACAGTGATTTCTAACTGCAACCCTATGCAACACATTCTCACATGTCAATTGATAGGGGGAAAATACTCCAAATGGATCATGATACTCCAGGAGTTTGAGTTGGAATTCGAACGAACCAAGTCCAAGAAGTCCTTAGTGTTTGTCGAGTTGATCTGCGATTTTCCCTACTTTGAAACGAAAAATGTAGCAGCCGATTCATTACCTGATGAATCCCTTTTCCTAATTAGTTCTGATGATCTTTTTTATGGTGATATCATCATATATCTCCAAACCCATACTTTCCAGCCAAATTTGTCCAGTACTGACCGACGTCGAATACGCTACCAAGCCCATCAATATATTATCCTCGGGGATACTCTTTATCGTCATGGGATTGACTCAGTTTTTTGACGCTGCCTCACATTTGATGAAGCCAAGAAAGCCTTAAATGACTGCCATTTTGGAGCCTGTGGTGGTCATATTTCCAGGTATGCTACTGCTAAGAAGATATTACAAGTAGGGTATTTTTGGCCTTCTTTATTTAACGATTGCATAATCACCATCCAAAAATGCCACGCTTGCTAGACCTATAATCATAAGATACGGTCACATCCTGCTCCTCTTCACCCTGTGGTCTCCATTGGTCCCTTTGCAAAATGGGGCATCGATTTCATGACATGTCACCCCTACTCGGCTGGGGGGAATGGGTACATTATTGTAGCCATAGATTATTTTACGAAATGGGTCGAGGCGATGCCAACATTTGACAATACTGGAAAGACCGCAACATTATTCATTTTCAATCACATCATAGCTCATTTTGGTGTTCCTCAGGCTATCGTCACTGATCACGGTAGCCACTTTAGAAACTTCATGATATTCGAACTCACTAAAAAGTTGGATCTTCGCCATGAAAACTCAATGCCCTATTACCCACAAGCCAATAGCCAAGTCAAAGCAATTAATAAAGTTTTCATAACCATGCTTCGACGAATGATAGGGATTCACAAAACAAGTTGGCACACATTGTTGTTTTCAACATTGTGGTCTTATCGGACATCTGTTAAGTCCACTACTGGGTTTACACCTTTCCATTTAGTCTATGGTTTAGAATCCATTCTCTCGATTGAATGCGAGATACCCTCTTTAAAACTAGTTGTCGAACTCCTACCAAACACTTCTGTCGAGGAAGAACATCTATTGTATCTCATGCAATTAGACGAAACTCGACGTGACGATACCCTAGTCATAGAAGCCTAGAAGAAATGTGTCAAGGCCCAATACGACAAACATGTCAAGCCTCGCATTTTCTCCGAAGGATATCTAGTTCTCCTCTACGAACAAGATCCAGACATGCTAGGGGCTAGAAAATTTGAACCCAGTGGCAAGGTCCTTATATCGTTAGATGCGTTTTGGAGAAAGGAGCTTACGAGTTGGTAGATTACGATGGTATCCCTTTGAGTGAACCCAGGAATGGGTTTTACTTGAAGAAGTACTATGCATAAGATCACCTGTGCATGAGTACTTGTATTTTATTGTATCATACTTCTTGTGGATTACTGTAGCTTGTTTTTTTCATTATCTGGTCTCTGCCCTTATGTGACATTGTTCTTGATTTCCAGATGTCAGAGTCTTCGCTACCCCACATTGGCTTCGCTGATGGCGCTAGCCGTAGTACTCAGAACCTTTCTTCTACTGCGTGGGAAATTTATGCCCCTACAAACGAACTTATCACTTTATGAGGTGTGTGCCTCGACCGAGCAACCAACAATATTGCAGAGTATAGCGTCGTTATCGAATTGTTGATTGATGTTATCTCACTTGGTATCCATCACTTGGTTGTGCGACTCGATTCGCAGCTTGTAGTACTACAGTTAAGTAATGTCTATGATATTCGAACTCCTACTTTGTTACGGGTGTATTTGCGAATTCCCCTCTTGGAACGTTATTTTGATTATATTGAGTATCAACATATTCCTAGATGTCTAAATACATTAACTGATGCATTAGCTAATTATGTATTAGACAAACATTTGGGTCATTTATAAATCAATCACATCACAAGTCTCACACAACACAAAATAAGCCGGTAGAAGTCATATGTATATATAACGATCAAAACGTTTTTTACAAAAAAGTTATGTCCGAGGACCAAAATTTCAAAATTTGAAGCTCATAGCTTCTACAAAGTGACGTCATGGATGACGTTCATGGTAACACATGACTACCTGGGAAACCCTACAAAGTAGTCGGCCAATAGATTCTGACACCCCCACCGTATGACACTGATAACATCGTGGAACCTCTCCAAGAGGCATGTCTGGAATGTCTGCAGTCAAACCCTCTAAGTTTTGTTCCACTGCTTCATAATCTTTAGCGTCCCATCATGGCACTGGAGCCACCTCTCCTCGTCACTGAATAGGAGATGTACCCGGAGGTCGATAAGGCCCCACATCTGTGTCATTAAAAAAAAAAAAGAATTTTTGTAATTAGACCTTGGACAAACATAAAAACATTTGCATATGATAAAATTCACAAAAACATTTAAAACGTGAAAAATGTGTACTTCTTACCGAAATCTCCCCATTGAGCACCCTCGGGCAGGACCAAGTCTAGATCTCCTCAGAAGTCCAATGTGGCATAGGCATAATCATCGAACATCAACATCTGTGTTCGCAACCAGTCAAAGAAGGAATCATTATATTTGATGATTGGTCCAGCTACATGCCTGGCCATGAGGTTACACCAACTCAGCATTCTCGGATCCTCTGGAGCTGGTAAACCCCACTCAACCTACAACCTTATCAAGGGAACACTCTCAAGAAAGGACACCAACAAAGACACGTACCTGAATTGCTTTAGGTCACCTCTCCTGCATTTGGTCAACTGCCTCTTCACGCTACGAAGGACTGCATCTGCCTAGTTAAAGACCCGAGGCTCAGTACACTCTATGACATACTGAAAGTAGCTCTAGAGATCCATGTGTGGAGTGGCGCTCCTAGCCATAGGAGAAATGGTGAACAAAATAGTGCGAAGGGTCAAATCCTGTACCCCCCAAATGGCCACTTTTCCTTTGCTCCTTTCCGCCTCTGGAACACAGTACAAACGACAGTATTCACTCATAGCTAGCCCACCACCTCTACTACCAATCCAGTTAGCGTGGTACCCACACCATGACAATCATGTCAAGAATTAAATGTCCTTGATATCCAAGGACAATGTGTGGACCCCTACATGGAATACTTGTTGGTCCACGTCCCACATATGCATGAGGTACTCCAATAGCCTGACTTGGGCCCTCATACCTGGGATCCGAAAGAATTTTAGGAGACCACAGTCTCATAAAGCATAAAAGGTGACTGGGTTATTCCCATCAATAGCATCATCTTCTTCATGCTCTCTTTCACGCCATTCTAGAACCATGGTGATAGCCAAATGCCTGCATAAGAAACATAAGAAGAAGGTCAACAACTCTCTTCAAGACTTGGTATCCTTTTCATTGAGAAAACTTCAAAGAATTTTTTCACTTTGCAGTTCTCGCAGGTGCCCTTTAGGCACAGTGCAAGGTTCTCGTAGGTGCCTTTGGGGCCAACTACGAGAATGATTCATTTTCGCAGGTCCCATGTGGCTAGCCTGCGAGAATCGCTGAGTGCAAATTTAACCCCTAAAACAAGCTCAAAAACATGAAATTTACCAATGAAAATGAAAAATTGAACCATAAAAAGATATAAGACAAGGAGCTTACCTCACTGCTGGAGACGATTCATCGAATGGATGCTCGTCACTCCCGCAATCAAGTGCCAAAATTCAAGGGCAAAAGAGGGGTTTTGGGCTAAAATATTGGCAAAGTTACAATGACTATGGTAAAAAGAACTTTTACTCACTTATATTTACTTTTACCATTTTTGTGGGTTTTTATAATTGTTTTATTTATTGAAACCTAATGTCTAATACCCTTATGAGTGCGACTTTTTGCAGACATGATGACTTCGACGTTCATAGAAAAGGATAAGGATATTTTTTCTCTTTTCATCGCATGTTTGAGTTGTTTTTTATGTTTTTTGCACAAAACCTCGAGCTTAGTCTTTGTTCGTTCTCACATTCGAAAATACATGAAAACATGATCAAGCATACTTTTATCACTTTTTCGGGCTCAACAAGGTTATATGAAAAAGGAACTCCCTGGAGTCCTCTTTAAGCTCTTTTCAGACTCTCTAAACATGAAAAGATCATCGAGCGACCTTGCTATTTTCACGCTCGTTAAAGTATTTGAAGAAAGCGTCTGTTGGGTGATAATTTATCTATTTTTTGGTCTCATCAGACTATTTTATGAAAAAGGAACTGAGAGAGTTCTCTTTTAAGTGTTTTTTCAGACTCTATAATCATGAAAAACCTTCAAGTTTGCTATATTTGGACTCATTAAACAAACATCGAAAGACCCATAATGGAACCGAACCACTCCTTCCTAGGGTTCGTTAAACATACTCCGAAGGACTCATCTGAAGGATGAGCTTACATCAACAAGCATATGTTATCCTCCTCAAGCTTGCGTAAAAATAAAGAGGTACTCACCAAAAATGGTAGGGGAAAATTTGGGAAAGGGATGTGTTTTCGTATTCGTATTATTGGCAGTAAGTGTCGCTCTTGAACATGACACTCCCATATTCATTATCTGAAGCCGATTTGGGAAATCCATTTGTCTCTCGTTTGATTTGCTACAAGGTCATATCCTGGGTCGTCTCTGCGTCAATGTTGCCAAATCATTGGTCCTGTTGTTCATATGTTCAAGAGAAGTTCATCTAAAGCCTCTATCGAGTTGGCCATCTGCAATTGTCCATTCTCTCTGTGTCGGCCTTCCCTGTGTCTAGTCCAACTTACATAATACTCTGTTCCACCTTCAAAATCTATTACTCATTTCATGTCATTGATGGGGGATACATCAAGGCCCTCCTATGACTAGTTTTGTTCCGTCAACTCCAGCTCATTATCCAGAAACAAGACTTAGAAATCATTTGGTACCTTGGAACTTGCATGCCTCAATGGCAGGTTTCCTCGCTTTCGACAGTGGGTTTTCATCATTGACCCTTGATCAGGAGATTCCATCGAGTGTTCGACCTCAACTCATTTATTTACATTTGGTGGATTGTACTAGTGTACCTTGGGAGTCATTGACATTAATGGTGATTTCCCTCACACTTGTTAACGGTTTCATCAATGACTGGTAATCAAGTGGTTTCTACCATGTTCGACTTCAGTGCATGTAATCACATGGTTAGATTCGTACTTTCAGGTGACAGGATTAAAGACCCTGGATCTCATCTCTTTGGTCTAGGTTGTGATGGAATATGTATAATTCACTGACACATAGGTCCACTTTGTATGTGTCGTGGCTATGTCGTCTCAATTTGAATTTTCTTGCATGGATCCATAGTGTATTCTTTGTGGCTATGCAATATTTTGATGGCATGGATCCATAGTGTATGATTGGTGGCCATGACCTATGTTTATGATTTCATCAGTCTGTGATCTGAGTATGGGAATGCCTACCTCAAAACTAGTATGATATTCTGCAGATGCTTGGTTGTTTGCAGGTTTCTGAATAGGTGCGCTCCTGGTTTTCGACACACACACACAGTTTACAAAGTATTTTGGTTGTCACTGATTCCAAACTCATACTTTGGGGGGCATTCTGTTACACATGATTTTGGTCATCTTGATGGTGTATTGACAATGGTGTACTCAAGCTCCTAACAAGAACTTTCTCCTGAGAAAAGTGGCATTCATCTCCTTCCAGAAAACATATTTTCAATGTCAGTTCGCAGGCTTCTTATAGCCTAGGGTGTGAGAATGACCCATTCTCGCAGGCCACCTTCAGCTAGGGTGCAAACTTCTTTCACTGTACTCTATACTTAGGGTGCGAACTTGTTTTCAAGATTGGAAAAAAGAAGAATTCTCGAGGGTTCTAGAAGGGAATCTTCTAGAAAATGGGTTGGCATTCGAATGGTTATCATTTTACTGGTTTCCCTAATTTGGTGGGATCATTCTCATCCATGTAACCATCTCATCCTCTCCTATATATTGATAGGATTCTCATGGAAAAGGTCAAGGAAGATTAAGTGGAGAATTAGTGAAGGAATTGTGTGAAGAACCTAGCTTGAACATAAGCTTAGAGACTCTAGAAGGTCTATCAAGAGGAATTGGATCTTCTTCATGCAAATATAGAGCAAGTGTGTGTGTTGGAACCAAGAGTCATTGAAAGGAATCTTGCAACATCAAGGCGATCAGTTTGTATCTTCTACTTTCAATTAATATTATACAGCGGCATGTCCTTTTCCCATAAAGTCATTCTTACGTTATTGTGTAATTCCTTGATCATACACATAAGTTGACGATTGAATACATTTTTCTATCTTCACTTTGGTTGGTTTGTGTTGTCTTGGTCTTGACCTCACGAGAGCACCAGAGCGAAGTGGGGGAAATAAAGACCTAAGGAAGTGATACAAAGGTATGTCACTTGTTCCTCCTTACTAGCTATTTCAATGGTCGTAACTTAAGGAAAGAGTCACGTCCTGTCCTGTTTTGTTCTAGATCCATGTGGATCTAGGGAGATTATTTATTATCCACACCTACCGATTATTCCAATAACACTGACTAGATATGAGTATAGAAATTTGGGTCTAGAGATTGTATCTGTTGAGGAAAATCGCTCTCACATGCCCAAGAAACCCTCCATGGAAGAAGAAAATAAAAACAACAAACAAAATGATTCTATTAATATGTTTCTTGAGCAAGATCTTAGGCGATAGAGGGACGAAATGATGGACAATGTTTCCCACATCCTTCAATGTTTGTCGATAAAAACCGGTGCATCTTCATCAAAGGCAAATTTGGAGGCACCTCGCCTTTCAAGGTACAAGCTAATTTTGGTATTCGAATATTTGAAGGACAGATAGATGCAAATGCCCTAGAAAAATGGTTAAATTTGCTAGAAGGTTACTTATATGTTCACAATATTTCTGACAGGGAAAAGATCACCTTCCCACTCCTTAAGGCTCTCCCCCATGTCAAACATTGGTGGGAAATGTATTGGGAGAAAATTTCCACATAGGAGTTTGGAATATATGGGGTCGAGCTCACATGGGATTTTCTTTTGGATGTGGTCAAGGAACAATAATACCCTATTGGTAACTATGATGACCAGTACATGAGATGGACCATGATGCATCAAGAGAGGGGCCAAGCAGTGTTGGAGTTCACCAATACCTCCCATACCTTGCACACCAAGATGGGTATCAAATAATCTGAGTGACATTTGATTCAGAAATACCATGGGGCTTTACACATATACATCCAAACTAAAATGGAGGTTTTGGACATATCATCACTAGGAGCTGGCCATCGATATGATGTCAAAATTGAGCATAAATTTAGACACCAGAACAAACAAGAGTTCAGTTCTACAAATTCGCAATAACCAAAGTATAATAAAGACTGACCTAAGAAATAGCCTCCCGAAAACCAATCCAAGCCACAGGAAAAGAATGGTCACAGAAAGATGAAGAAGGACATTAGAAGTGGTGTGATTTCCACCAAATTCCCTGGAAAAACACTGATGAATGTCGCTGAAAAAAATCATTGGTGGCCGAGATCAAAGATAAGGAGACGAACCCTGATTTAGAATATGATTCAGAAAATAATGGGAGAAGACAGATCATCGACGCAGACCACACTGCTACTGTTGCGACCACAACAATTCAACCAGAAGAAACAAAAAATCCTGAATAGGGGGAGCACCTCTTGCATTCACAGATGTGGGTGAAGGGTACTCCGTTTCATTTCATTTCTGATAGCAGAAGATAGAAGAACATCATCCCAGTAGAGGTCGTCAGAGAGTTGGGATTATTGCCAACACCATACCTACAGCCACACAACATCAGGTGGCTTCACCAGGGACGATATCTCTGTGTTAGCTAGTAGTGTTGATTGTCATATGAAATCCAATCCTTCAAGGATGAGGTATTATGTGATGTTTCCCCATTGGAGGTCTGTCATTTTTGTTTGGGTCAATGATATATGTGGAAAAATGATGCTATTTATGAGTCTGGACCCCGTAGTGTCATTATTACTATGGGGGGTCATCTCTACAAGATACCATAGGTAGTTCCAACAACTATCCCACCTAATTAAATTCAGTTTCTTCATGGTTTGTTCAAAAGGTGTACATAAGAACATTGAAACCACTATAGCCTCATTCCAAGCCCCTTCTATCCAACAGAAGAAAATCGAAAATATTGAAGAAAAGAACAAGGATTCCTTCTACACACAATCATCTCATGTATCCATACTGGTTAAAATGGTCCAACCCTTCCAACCGTAGGTTCATGACAACCTTTATTGAGCTAAGCAACACAACTTCTCCAGCAAGGAAAGTAACTGATTAAGATGCATATTCATCAAATGATTTTCCCTCTATCCCGGAAAATCAATGCAATCGAGACAATTTATTCCTAAGGAGGGAGGATTGATCCAGGTGGATATCGATGGCCACCCACCTATTCCAGCTAGCTCAAAACAGTCTTTTGGCAATTTACTATTTTTAGCAATTTTTTGGTTCCTAAACATCTGGGGCCAATTTGAGGGCCTAAATGAAGTTTTTTCAGGATCAAACACCTTAATGATAGCCTTAGTCTTTTATTGAGCCCCCAAAATGAATCTTCTCAATGATACCTTTCCAATGAGCTATCATGCACCCCAAATTGATATTGTATTCCAAAGTTACGCCCCCAAGAAGTTAATACACCAAACTACCCAAAACGGGGTCCACAAAAGTCTTGGCTTTTCATCTTCTGGGGTTAGGGTTTTGGATTTTGTTTATGTTAAAAATGTCTTGGAGTCTCATTGTAAGAATTATCTTATTTGGAATGTGTGTAGTTGTCACATATCTTCTCAGAAATAAGATGCCACCATTCTAGTGAGTCTTTCACTCTGTATTTCTACAGTTTTGTACATTTCACACATTAATAGAAATTGTGTATTACTATATCTCTGTGTTTATGGTTGCATATATGATATATTTTTGTTATATTATTGTATCTATGAGATATATCTGCACATTTCTTTATTATATCTCCACTCTCATTTCATGGAAAAAATAATCGGGATCAATGGTATTAGAGCAGTCTATTCTTGATCATTTTTTCAATGCATGTCCTCAACAAGATCTGAGTATAGAAAGTTGGGTCTCGAGATTGTCTCTCTTGAGGATAATATCTCTCACATACCCAAGAAACCCTCCATGGTGGAAGAAAAGAAAAACAACAGAGTAGTTGATTCTATTAATCTATTTCTTGAGAATGCTCTCACGCGATAGAGGGATGAAATGATGGATAATGTTTCCCACATCCTTTAATGTCTTCCGATAAAAACTGGTGCAGCTTCATCAAGTGGCCACTTTGGAGGCACCTCACCTTTCAAGGTACACATTAATTTTGATATTCCCATATTTGAAGGACAGATAGATGTGGATGCCTAGAAAAATGATTAAATATGATAGAAGGTTATTTCTTTGTTCACAATTTTTTCGACAGGAAAAATATCACCTTTCCACTCCTTAAGTCTCTCCCCCTTGTAAAAAATTGGTGGGAAACATACTCGAAGAAAATTTCCATAAAGGAGTCTGAAATATATGGGGCCGAGCCCACTTGGCATTATTTTGGATGTGGTCAAGGAACAATATTAACCTATTGGTAACTATGATGACTAGTACATGAGATGGACCACACTGCGTCAAGAGAGGGGCCAAGCAGTATCAGAGTTCACCAATACCTTCCATACCTTGTGGACCAAGATGGGTGTCAAATAGTTTTAGTGACACTTGATTCTGAAATACAATGGGGCTCTACATAGATACATCCAAACTGAAATGGAGTTTTTTCACATCGCATCGCTGGGAGTTTCCTATTGATATGTTGTCAAAATTGAGCGGAAATTTGGACACCGAAACAAATGGGAGTACGGGTCCGAAAATCCACAAAATCCAAAGTATGAAAAATATGGACCTAACAAACATCCTACTGAAAACCATGCCACAAGAAAAGAAGGGTCAGGGGAAGATGAAAAATGACAATGGAAAATGGTGTGATTTCCAAAAAATCCCCTGGCATAACACTGATAAATGTCGCTCAAAAAAGTCATTGGTGGCTGAGATCAAAGATAAGGAGTTGAAACTTGATTCAGAATCTGGTTCAGAAAATAATGGGAGAATACAGATCATCGATGCAGACCCCACTGCTATTGTTGCGACTGCAACAATTCAAATAGAAGAACCAACATATTCTGAAGAGGGGGAGTGCCTCTTCCATTCACAGATGTGGGTGATGGTGACTCCATTGCATTTCGTTGCTAATATCATAATCCAGAAAAACATCATCTCAACAGAGTTCATCAGACAATTGGGATTGTCGACAACACCACACCCACATCCATACAACATCGGGTGGCTTTGCCAAGGATGAGATGTTCATGTCAGCCAGTAGTCTCGATTGTCATATAGCATCCAACCCTTCAAGGATGAGGTATTATTTGATGTTTACCCATTGAAGGTTTGTTATGTTCTTTTGGGCCATCCATATATGTGGAAGCACCATGATATTAATGAGTCTCGACCTCGTAGTGTCATTATTATTTTGGGGGTTCATCTCTACATAATACCAGAGGTACTTCCAACTATTTTCCCACCTAAACAGTGTCGCAAGGTAGTATCTCATACTACAAAATTCGTCCTCTTCATAGTCTATTCAAAAGGTGAACATAAGAACACCGCAACCATTCCACCCTCAGTCTAAGCACCTTCTGTCCAGAAGAAGAAGATCAACAATATTGAAGAAAATAATAAGGATTACTTATTCACACATTCATCTCATGTAGCTAGACTAGTTAAAATAGTCCAACCCTTCCAACCACAAGTTCGTGAAAACCTTCAATGAGCTAAGAAACACAACTTCCCTAGTAAGGCAAGAAGCTCATCAAGATGCAGATTCAACAAATGATTTCCCCTCTCCTTAGGGAAATCAACGTTATGGATACCATTTCTTCATAAAGAGGGAGGAATCATCTAGGTTGATACCAGTGGCCACCCACCTATTCCAACTGGCTCAAACAATTTTCTGTCAATTTATTATTTTTAACAGTTGTTTAGTTCCTAAACTTCCAGGGCCAATTTGAGGGCCTAAATGAAGCTTCTTTGGGATATAGAACTTTAAATATGGCCTAAGTCTCTTATTAAGCCCTCCAAGTGAATCTCCTCAAAGATACCTTTCCAACAAGCTATCATTCACCCCAAACAAAGATCATATTCCAATGTTACGCCCCCAAGAGGTTGATACACCAAACTTCCCAAAACGGGGTCCACAAAACTATTGGCTTTTCATCTTCTGGGGTTAGGGTTTTGGATTTTATTTATGTTAAAAATTCCTTGGAGTCTCATTGTAACAATCATATTCTTAGGAATGTGAGTAGTCTTCACATCTCTTCTCATAGATAAGATGCCACCATTCTAGCGAGTCTTTCACTCTGTATTTCTATAGTTTTGTACATTTTGCTCATTAATAGAAATTGTGTATTATTGTATATATATGTTTATGGTTTCATATATGATATATTTATGTTATATTATTGGATATATTATATATCTTTGTACATTTATTTATTATATCTCCAGTCTGATTTCGTGCCAAAAATAATCTAGATCAGTGGTATTAGAGCAAGCTTCTCTTGATCATTTTTTCAGTGCATCTCCCTGATGAGTTATGAGTAATGAAAGTTGGGTCTCGATCTTGTATATCTTGAGGAAAATATCTCTATCACTCCCAAGAATCCCTCCATGGCAGAATAAAATAACAATGACAAAGAATACAATTGTATTAATATATTTTTGAGCAAGCTCTCACGTGACAAAGAGACGAAATGATGGAGAATTTTGCATACATCCTTCAATGATTTCCGATAAAAACTAGAGCGTATTCACCAAAGGACCACTTTTGAGGAACCTCTCCTTTCAAGGTACAATATAATTTTGATATTCCCGTATTTGAAGGACTGATACATGTGGATGCCCTAGAAAAATGGTTAAATCTTCTAGAAGGTTATTTATTTGTTCACAATTTTTATGACATGGAAAAGATCACCTTTGCACTCCTTAAGGCTCTCCCCCATGTCAAAAATTGGTGGGAAACATACTCGGAGGAAAGTTTCACAAAGGAGTATGGAATATATGGGGCCGAGCCCACTTTGGATTTTTTTTGTGGATGCGGTCAAGGAATAATATTACCATGCTGGTAACTATGATGACCAATACATGATATGGACCATGCTACATCAAGAGAGGGGAAAAGAAGTGTCAAATTTCACCAATACCTTCCATACCTTGAACACCCAGCTGAGTATCAAATATTATAAGCGAAATTTGGTTCTGAAATATTGTGGGGTTCTACATAGATACATCCAAAATGAAATGGAGTTTTTGGACATCTCATCGTTGTGAGTTGCCTATTGATATGTTGTCAAAATCGAGAAGAAATGTAGACACCAGAATAGATGGGAGTTTGAATCTACAAATCCGAAACAAACAAAGTATGATAAATATGACCCTAACAAAAAATCTCCTGAAATCCATTCCAAGCCACAGGAAAAGAAGGATCACATAAAGTCGAAGAAGGAAACTGGAAAGTGGTGTGATTTCCACAAAATCCCCCGACACAACACTGATGAATTTCGCTCAAAAAAATCATTGGTGGCCGATATATAATATAAGTAGATGAACACTGATTTAGAATCTGAACATAAAATAATGGGAGAAAATAGATCATCGATGTAGACCCCATTTCTATTTTCATGACAACAATAATTCAACCAGAAGAACCAATAGATCCTGAAGAGGGGGAGTGCTTCCTCCATTCAAAAATGTGGGTGAAAGGGACTCCATTTCATTTCATTATTTATAGAAGAATTCAAAAGAACATCATCTCAGTAGAGGTTGTCAAACAATTGGTATTTTCGACAACACGACACCCACAACCATACAACATCGAGTGGATTTGTGAGGGATGCAATCTCCATGTCATCTAGTAGTGTCATTTTTCATATGGAATCCAACCCTTCATGGATGAGGTATTATGTGAATTTTCCCCATTGGAGGTATGCGATGTTCTTTTGGGCCAACCATATATGTGGAAGCACCATGTTTTTTATGAATATCGACCCTGTAGTGTCATTATTAATCTGGGTAGTCATCTCTATAAGATCCCATAGGTAGTTCCAACTACTATCCCACCTAAACAGTGCCCCAAGGTAGTATTTCATACTACAAAATTCATCTTCTTCACAGTCTTTTCAAAAGGTGAACATAAGAACACCACAACCAGTGCAACCTCAGTCCAAACACCTTTTGTCCAGTAGAAGAAGATCGACAAGATTGAAGCGAAGCAAAAGGATTCCTTCTACACACAGTCATCTCATGTAGCCAAAATATTTAAAATGGTCCAACCCTTCCAACCATAGGTTCGTGATAGCCTTCAATGAGCTAAGCATTGCAACTTATCGAGTAAGGAAAGCAACTCATCAAGATGTAGATTCAATAAATGCTTTTCACTCTCCCCCAAGAAATAAATGCAATGGAGAACATTTTCTCCTAATGAGGGAGGATTTATCCAGGTGGATATCGGTGGCCACCCACCTATTCCAAATATCTCAAAACAATATTCTGGCAATTTACTATTTTTAGCAGTTTTTCGGTTCCTAAACCTCTGGGGCCAATTTGAGGGCCTAAATGAATTTTTTTTGGGATAGAGAACTAAAATGAAAGGAACATTATCTTATTGATCCTCCAAAATGAATATCATCAATGATACCTTTGCAACAAGATATCGTGCACCCCAAACAGAGATCGTATGCCAAAGCTACGCCACCAGAAAGATGATACACCAAACTACCCAAAGCAGGGTCCACAAAAATGTTGGATTTTCATCTTCCGGGGTTAGGATTTGGGATTTTTGTATGTTAAAAATGACTTGAAGGCTCATTTTAACAATCAAATTCTTGTGAATGTGAGTATTCATCACATCTCTTCTCATAGATAAGCTGCCACCATTCTAGTGAGTCTTTCACTTTGTATTTCTACAGTTTTGTACATTTCTCTCTTTAATAGAAATTATGTATTACTGTATCTCTATGTTTATGGTTGCATATTTGATATATTTTTTTTTATATTATTTGATATTTTAGATATATCTATACATTTCTTTATTATATCTCTGCTCTCATTTCATGCCAAAATAAATCTTGATCAGTGGTATCAGATTACACTGCTCTTGATCATTTTTTTAGTGCATGTCCCCGACAAGGTCTGAGTATAACAATTTGGGTATGGATATTGTCTCTCTCAAGGGAAATCACTCTCGCACACCCAAGAAACTCTCCATGGTGGAAGAAAATAAAAATGACACAACAAGCGATTCTATTAATTTTTTGCTTAAGAAAACTCTCAGATGACAGAGGGACGAAATGATGGAGAATTTTTCCCACATACTTCAACACTTTCCGATAACAACCTGTGCGTCTTCATCAAGAGGCAACTTTTAAGGAACCTCACCTTTCAAGGTACAAGTTAATTTTGATATTCCCATACTTGAAGGACACATATATGCGAATGCCCTAGAAAAATAATTAAATTTTCTAGAAGGTTATTTCTTTGTTCATAATTATTCCGACAGGGAAAAGATCACCTGTGCACTCCTTAAGCCTCTCCCCCATGTCAAACATTGGTGGGAAACGTATTGGGAGAAAATTTCCATAGAGGAGTCTGGAATATATGGGGCTGAGCCCACTTGGTATTTTTTTGTGGATGCAGTCAAGGAACAATATTACCCTGTTGGTAACTATAATGACCAGTATATGAGATGGACAACACTAGGTCAAGAGAGGGGTCAACTAGTGTTGGAGTTCACCAATACCTTCCATACATTGCACACCAAGTTGGGTATAAATATTATGAGCGACATTTGTTTCTAAAATACTGTGGGGATCTACAAAAATACATCCAAACTGAAATGGAGTTTTTGGATGTCTCGTCACTAGGAGCTACCTATCAATATGTTGTCAAAATCGAGCATAAATTTAGACTCCAAAAAAAACAATAGTTCGGGTCTACAATTCCGCAACAACCAAAGTATGATAAAAATGACCCTAACAAACAACCTCCCGAAAACTAGTTGTTATCACTGAAATTTCTTATGCAAATGATCAAAGGAATCCATCATCTCCAAACACCTATTAGTTCATTCATGGCCCAAAAAATTCATTTCCAAAGGGCACAAACTATACAAATGGTTATAAAATCAACATGCACTCAAAAAATAAAGGAAGCACGCTCATGTGTGCTAGTCAAAAACGTAGGAAAAGCGCACATGCGCCTGATGTGCGACTGTGTATGAAAAAAGCCGTGCACACCTAAGAAAGACAAATTTATGATTATGGTCGGCTTCCCACCCACTTTTGGTTAAGCTCCCAAGTCAATTTGACCCTCAAATATGAATTGAATCTATGTGGGAGGATGGTCAAAGACCCAAAGGGCCCCTTGTTCACACTAAAGACCGGTTGGATAATGCCTCAAAGATTTTATATAAAAAGAGGCCATGGGTGCACTATATTTCCAAGAATATATTTGTATTTTTATGCTACCTCTATTCTCATACAAGGAACCTCTTTCCTTTCTTGAGCATACTAGCATCATTTCATTGAGTTATTCACCTCACCTCTTGAGGGAATGAGATTTGGATTTCTTCACCATTTCCTTTTTAGCTTGCCATTTGTAAGAAGAGATCTCACATAGGGTATTAAAGAACTCTCCCTTGGAGGAAGAGGGGATCCATAAGTATCTCTTTCTCTTTGGTGTTTTCCCACTAATACAATCTATCCATTGGTGGCATGAATATCGGTCAATTGTTTGGTTGATTTTGGTTCTAATTTCCTTATGCACTTTAGTTTTGTTTCTTTAATTGTTATTATCTTAGTTGTTTGTTTATTTCATTTGATTGAGTCATTTGACTCATACACTAACTTATGTCCTATTCATCTGACCCAACTGGACTTGCAAGTGTCCCTCTTTTTCTCATTCAAGTGGCGAAAAGGATACAACAGATTGGCGACCATACTAGGGATAAGGTATCAATTTCCTCCCTATTTGGGTTTTTTGAGAATTTATTTTTTGATCTATTTACCTTGTAGGGATCATAACTGGCCCAAGCCTACCTGCAAAGAGATGAATTTGGAGCTGGAATAAGAGAATTCCATTTGAAATTTTCTACCCGGGCGCGTATCATAACATCCGCGGGTTTCTTAGCCCACAATCGAGTCTTCTGAGCACATGCACCAACAACACTGTGTTTTCTAGTGAATTATTCACACGCTGCACCAAAAGGTCCTTGTTTCTCTATGCATTGACGCCACATGTGCCTCTATCTAAACTAGGTCCCGTGCACCTATCCAGAAATCCAACATTGTAAGAGTTTTTTGTGATGTTTGGAAGGCCCTTAGCCTTCTGAATATTGATTCTATGCAATTTGTAAATGCACCACACTTATATTTCCTCGCCACATAAAGGGTTAGTCAAAACATAGGCACTTATGGGGTTAAAAAGAACCATATTTTTCCTCTTTTTCTTTCATTTTTCCACATGGATGGCTTGTTTTGATTTTAAAACTTAAGTTAAGATCATTCGATATCACATATATAAACTCCTGCATTTGGACCAGAAATCAAACTTCAATCATTGAGTATGCTCTTCTCTCGCACCATAGCGTGATCTTAAGATTTAGAAAAACGAATGAGGGAAGATTTCATCTACGTTAAAAAAAAAAAAAAAATCTTGAGGAGAGGACAAAGCCTACCTAGGGCCCCTCTTAGTTTATTTTCAAAACATATTAAATTTGTAAGGGCCCATACATGCCCACATGATGCAAAGACAAGATATTTTGAAGCTACTTTCTTAGTTTACATCACTAGGAGAGTTTAAATATTATTGTAATGGGACCATACATGCCCACATGATTGAAATATAGGATATTTTTTTAAGATTTCTTAGATTAAATCAAATTAGGGATTTTAAAGGATTGGTAAGGACCCACATGTCCACATGCTATTTCTCTAGGGACTCTAAAATTCTGCAAGGTTGTACTAATGGCATCTAGTAAGATAGGTAATCAAGACTTGTAAGGACCACACAAAGTCCACATGTTGCAAGGTGACACCTAACTTATTAAAAATTTGGCACATTTTATCACTTGCTCACACACAAAGTCACTACTCACTCACATAATTTCATCTTGAATTGTGGAGATTGAAGTAGTTTTCCTCCAAAGGGATTCAGAAACGTCCCACTTTTCTTGAAGGAATTATCCACTCCCACTTAATTCAAACACGATTGTTTCACACCCTCAATCTCTCAAACAACGACATCTAAAGTTTTTCTAAAAACTCACCAAGCTTTCCTCCATAGAAGGTGCCAAAATATTTTTTTTAGTCTAGGTAGGATCGCGGGGATAGGCATCCAAATAAATCGCCGTTATCTAGTTCTCACATCTTCAAGCATTAGAAGTTGACAAATAGGGAACTTTAAAATCATCCAATTCAAGTGTTCCTAACACCATAAGGCAGGGATATACTCGTGAAGGGTTGAAGGCCAAGGTCCAGTTGTTCTGTGCATCCCCCCTTGAGGCACCTTGTTATCGAACTAATCATTAGGTGTGGACACTAACTGATCTCTCTAGATCCACCTAGATCTAGAACAAAACACACCAGAACATGACGTTTTCCTTAAGTTTTAGATATCAAATTTACTAACCAAAGAAGGATGGGTGACATACCATTTAAATGTCTCTTCCTCTCACCATCACCATCCTAGCTCAGTTCCAACACTCATACAATGATGAACCTGCAAAATAATGCAACCAACCAAAGTGATAGCAATAACATAAACTCAATATAAACCTATGTATGTGATCAAGGAATCATACAATAAAACACAACAAGATTTATAGGACAAAATCATATTACTGTATCATATTAAATGTGAAAGAGAGATTACAACCATGGCCTTGATGTCGTACGGTCCCTTCCAACTATCCTTTGTTCCCCACACACTTCTTTCTCCAAGGATTCTGAGACCATGGATTTGATAGCTATTCACAATCTATCTTGACAAAGAAAATCTCAAAGCCACTCCAACCAAGCTAATAATTCCAAGCCAACCAAAGCTAACTTTCTCCATGAGAACTCCTCTCCTTTTATAAGTTGAAGAGGATAAGGTGAGGAAGTTAGGATGATCCGACTAAATCATGAAAGCGAGTAAGATCCAAACCATTCGGACGCCACCTCACCATAGAAGTTTCTCCTTCTAGAAGATTAGAGAAAATGCTTGTTTTTCCCACGTGTAGGCGTTCTCGCACCCTGCCTATAGAGAAACCTACGAACATATCGCACCCTAGCTATGGTGAAACCTGTGAGAATTAGGAATTATCGCACCCTGCCTATATAGAAACCTACGAACTTCCTTTTTTACAGGGTTTTTACAAGGGAAAATGCAACTTCTTTTCTCAGGAAAAGTTCTTCTCCCTTCTCTCTTTAGGAACTCAGGCCACTGACCCCTATGAAGGAAATAGATAGGTTTACATCATTAACGGTCATAGGAATGATGAAAATAATGTGTAACAGAGAGCCCCCCAAAGTATGAAGTTAGAACAGAGTGATAGTTGAAATACTTTGTCGAGTGTGTGTAGGGAACAAGAAACAGTCGGTCGGAAACCTACCAACAAACAAGGAAATATAGTACAATAATATATCATCACTGAGGTAGCCATTCCCATACTCAGAATAAAAATGACTCAAAGCATAAATGTCGACATGCGAAGATCCATGTCAAGTAAGACAGGTCATGGCCACCAAACATACAATGTGGATCCATGCCAATATGACTCAAATCTGAACATAGCCACCAAAGATACACTGTGGATCTATGTGTTAAAGACTCAAATTTGAACATAGCCACCAGACATACAATGTGGATCTATGCAACAGTACATTGAATATACTCCAACGTAACCTAGATATGTCAGAAAAATATCAAGGGTCTTCATCTCTATCACTCTATAGTACGAATCTAACCATGCGAATACATGTGTTGAAGTCGGACATGGTAGAAACCACTTGATTACCGGTCATTAGTGTATACCATTAACAAGTGTGAGGGAAATCACCATTAATGTCAATGACTCCCAAGGTACTCTGGTACAATCCAACAAATGTGAATCAATGAGCTGAGGTCAAACACTCGACAAAATCTCTCGATCAGGGGTCGATAATGAAAAACCACTATCGAAAGTGAGGAAACCTGCCATTGAGGCATGCAAGTTCCAAGGTACCAATTAGTTTCTAAGTCTAATTCTTGGATAATGAGTTGAATTCGATAGGAAAAGACTCATCATAGGAGGGAATTAATGTATCCCACATCAATGACACGAAACAAGTAACAAGATTTGATGTAGAACAGAGTAACAAGTGATTCAGGACTGACTCAGGGATGGCCGACACAATAGAAGGCTTAAAGACTGCAAAAATGGCTGACACAATAGAAGGCTTTTCGAGTTGAACTTCGCTTTGAACATATTGACGACACGAAAACTATATTGGAAACACTGACTCAACAACAGGGATCACAGACCAATTTGTAATCTTATAGGAGTATGATCAAGAGACAAGTGGATTTTCCAACCTAGACACAAGGAGAGTGAAAGGGTGTCATGTTCAAAAATGACTCTTCCATGGAATACAGGTTTAGACACAATTCTTTCCAAAGTTTTCCCCCACCATTTTTGGCGAGTACCTCTTTATTGTTACGCAAGCTTGAGGAGGATAATATATGCTTGTAAATGTAAGCTCATCCTTCAGACAAGTCCCTCAGAGTATGTTTAACGAACCCTAAGAAGGAGTGGTTCGATCCTACATGGGCCTTTCAATGTTTGTTTTATGAGTCCAAAGAAAGAAAACTCAGGGGTTTTTCATGTTTATAGAGTCTAAAAAACACTTAAAGAGAACTCTCTCAGTTCCTTTTTCGTAAAGTAGTCTGATGATATCGAGAAAGAGATAAACTATCTCTCAACAGATGTTTTCTTCAAATAATTTAACGAGCGTGAAAATAACAAGATCGCTCGGCAATATTTTCATGTTTAGAGAGTCTAAAAAGAGATTAAAGGGAACTCCAGGGGGTTCCTTTTTCATATAACCTTTACGAGTCCGAAAAAGTGATAAAAGTATACTCGGTTACATTCTCATTGATTTATGAGCACGAGAAAGAACAAAGACTAAGCTCGGTAACTTATTCTCATGTATTTACGAGCATGAGAAAGAACAAAGACTAAGC
>ML801678.1:63752-77587 GCA_009831015.1 Picea engelmannii
TCATTTTTACGCAAGCTTAAAAACAAAACAAAACTATGCTTGGGATAGATTTTATTTTTACACAAGCTTAAAAACTAAACAAAACTATGCTTGGACCTGGTTTCATTTTTACACAAGCTTGAACCAGAGGAAACTATGCTTGATGTAGGTGGTTTCATTTTTACACCAGCTTGAACCATAGAAAACTATGCTTGCAACTTCCCAATGCATGGTTGGTACTTAGCCCCCAGCTTAAGAAACTAGCGGCTCTACTTTAGCATGAAGTCCAGAGGCTAGAAGTAAATGCCCCCCAATCTTCATTTCATCCAACTGCAAAGGAGAATGAAATGAAGCTTCAAATACTAGAGGAAGGACTTGACTCAAATAGAGAGGGGGAAAACTATTTCATTTTTTAATGAGCTTGACATAGAAACAAGAACTATGCTCATAACCTCTATTTCATTTTTTAACAAGGTTTCCATAGAGATGAAAAACTATCCTTGTAAGTGGTTTCATTTTTTAACGAGCTTGAAATTAGAAAACTATGCTCAAAGAACTTTGTTTCATTTTTTAACGAGGTTGCCTTAGAGACGCAAAAACTATCCTCAGAATCTTCTTGATCATGGATTCCAAGAGGACAATGCTCCAGAAGGAGACCATTTCAAGGGAAAAATGCAGTCATGGCTTCCAAGAGGTCTTCATTTGCCGGAAGAAACACATGCTAGAAGGACACCATGTCGAGGGTCATGACAGGAGTAAAGAGATCTGGCTTTAACAACCCTATCAAATATATCACCATGTCAACTACTGGATCTAAGTCATCAGAAGTTGAAGCTATGGGCGACAACGCCAAATAATTGACCTGTGGTGGGTGTGATACTGTCTGCATATAAGAACCATTCAGGGAGACAATCTAGGTGGGGTTAATGAATGAAAGTTGATCAACAGTCACAACCCGTCCATCGCGAGGGAAAGATATCACACGAAAAAGAGTAGACACAATAGCTTTCATGGCATAGACATAATCCTGCCCAAGGAGTAAAGAAAAATCCAAGGGGTCTTGGACTACCATGACATCAATGAAGACACTTTTCCCTCCCAAAGTTACAGGAAACTGAGGAAGGGTCCCTAAAGGTTTACTAGTTCTTTTGTTAAAAGATAACATATTCTGCATAACCGGTGCAAGTGGAGGACAACCCAAAGCTTTCCAAGCAATAGAGGAAAAAATACTAACAAACGAACCTTCATCTATCAGTGTCTGAGGAACGTCTCGACCAAAAAACTGTACCATAATCTGGAAAGGAATGTGAGAGCAAAGACGAGGTCCAGTTAGCACACCCCAATCAAAATGGATGGCCTCATTACTTGCAGGGAGTTTCACAGGAGAGGGAGGAATACCCACTAACACGACAGAGTCTGTATCAACGAGAAAAACATGGGTAGTATCGGGTTTACTCTCTAGCGGGAGAGTAGGATTGACCGATGAAGAGATCAGATTGACCACTTGGGTTTCATTCTCCAAAGGAATAATGGGATCAATAGGTGGAAACGAATCGACCGCTTGGGTTTCACTCTCTGAGGGGAGAGTGGGATTGACCGAGGATAGTATCAGATCAACCACTTTGTCCACTAGTTCAACTAAGGACGTGACCAGATTAACGACATGATCAACTGGATTGACCGGTGAAGGGACCGGAGTGATCATTCCATCAACTATTGGAGGGTTGAGAGAAAGCTTACGACATGCAACTGGAAGTTGAGGCTTCGTCCATATGAGGACAAAGGTGAGTGAGATGACTCCCTTTGCATAACATACATGGGAACTTGACTCTACTTTTCTTCTTCCCAACCGTATCATGACTGGTTGACGGGGGGTTGTCAGCATGTTGTTCAGAGGCTAACGACGTGGGTTGGCGAGGATGTGTAGACCATGCTTCTATAACCTTGGATATACCAGGGAATTCCTTAAGAATATGGCTACCCTTACAAATCCAGCAAGGGTATTTGGGCTTACAGGTTGTTTGGGTGATCTTGACATCATCAACACTTCCTGCACGAATAACAGTAACTGGTTTTTTTCCAACATGTTTGACAGTGGTTGGAAGTTTGGATCCTTTCTTAATTTTCTTCTTCTTATTCTTTCTTTTCTTCTTCTTCTTATTCACCGGGCTACTAATTTCAGAACTTTCACTCGACAAAGAAGATGAAACGAAAGGCGACCTTGCAAGCGAAGAAGGTGAAGAAAACCTTATTGGTGAAGACAGTGAAGGATCAACATGAGGTTGATGCTCTTGGGGGGAAGTTCTTATGACTGAAGCACTTACTGCATTCAGTATTACCTGAGTTGAAAACAACCATACCGGTAATCCGATTGTGAGACCTAGAAGGCTCAAAGTAGCGAGGTGAGGAGGACCAATGTTTCCATAAGAGGGAAAAACAAAAGGTTCCCCTAGAGTAGGGATTCCTTCATTGGTCATTCCAGGAATTGACGCCATTAAATAAATCCAACCTAGAGTCTGCTAGGGGAAAAAAATAGCACACACTAAAAATCTAGGAAGCACGCAAACAAACAAAACCTTCTCACAATGAACACACTAGTTGGTGATGAAATCCAACGTCGCGGGAACAATGTAAGAAGGGGATGAGATAGAGCGGGTGGAAAGGTTACGTTGACGACCTGCTTAACGGACTTACACCCTGGTGCAAGCTCCCACACATAATTGTGGGTATACCCTCCAAGGAGCCCAAGTGAGTTTGGCCAACGTCAATTCCAGGTACCTTGAAGACTTGCCCCTCCATAGTCACCTCATGTAAAGAACCTAGAGAGATAGGCCACTAAGGTTACCAATTACTACAATGATGCCTGGGGAAACAATCGACAGTCTGATCCACACGCAAGGGCAGGGTATCTAGCCTGAAATCAACTCAAAAGGCTTCCACTCATCATTGTGGGTATACCTCTCAAGCGACCCCCATAATATGCGCAAACTCTACACCAATGTTATTGGACTAATCAGTAGGTTCGGACACTAACTAATCTCCCTAGATCCACCTGGATCTAGAACAAAACAGGATAGGACATGACTCTTTCCCTAGGTTTTGACCATTGAATTAACTAGGAGGCAAGAACAAATAACATACCTTATTATCGCTTCCTAGGGTATTTGTTGCTCCTACTTCACTCCAGTGCTCCCATGAAGTCCAGACCAAGAAAACACAAACCAACCAAAGTGAAGATAGCACAATATATTCAACTATCAACCTATGTGTATGATCAAGGAATTACACAATAAAGTGGAAATAGCTTTATGGGAAAGGGACATGCCACTGTATCATATTAATGGAAAGTAAAGATTACAACCTAAGCCTTGATTTCGCAAACTTCCTTTCGATGGCTCTTGGCTCCAACACACACACTTTCTCAATCCTTGCATGAAGAAGATCAAATCCTCTTGATAGACTTGCTGGAGTCTCCAAGATGTTGTTCAAGCTAAGTCCTTCACATAATTTTTTCACCAATTCTCCAATGAATCTTGCTTAACCTTTTCCATGATAATTCCCTCAATATATAGGAGAGAATGAGATAGTTACTTGGATAAGAATGATCCCAAAATATCAGGGAATCCAGTACTAGGATAACCATTCAAATTCCAACCCATCCTTCTAGAAGATTCCCTTCTAGAAACATTGAGAATTCATATTTTTCCATGCTTTAGGAAGAGTTCTCACCCTAGTTGTTCAACATAGAGTGAGAAGGTCACACCCTAGCTTAAGGCAGCCTGCGAGAATCAGGCATTCTCGCACCCAAATATACAAGCAGCCTACGAACCTTCTTCAAAAATGAGTTTTATGGGAAGAGATGAAAGTAACTTTTCTCAGGAGAAAGTTCTTATGAAGAGCTTGAGTACACCATCATCAATACATCATCATGACGACCAAAATCATGGGTAACAGAATGCCCCCCAAAGTATGAGGTTGGAACCAGTGACAACCGAAAGACTTTGTAAACTGTATGTGTGTATTGAAAACTAGGAGCACATCTAATCGGAAACCCGCAAACAACCAAGCATCTGCAGAATATCATATATACCAATTCTGAGGTAGGAATTCCCATACTATGATCATAGATGGATGGCATTGTAGACATAGGTCATGGCCACAAATCATACACTGTGGATCCATGACGTCAAAATATAGCATAGCCACCAGGAATACACTGTGGATCTATTCGAGAAATTTCAAATTGAGACGACATAGCCATGAGACATACACAGTGGATATATGTGTCGTAGATTATACATACTCCATCGCAACTTGGATCAAAGAGATGATATCCAAGGTCTTCAATCTCGTCGCCCAAAGTATGAATCTAACCATGTGTTGAATTCGAACATGGCAGAAACCACTTGATTACCGGTCATTGATGAAACCGTTAACAAGTGCGAGGGAAATCACCATTAATGTCAATGACTCCCAAGGTACTCTAGTACAATCCATCGAGTGCGAATAAATGAGTTGAAGTTGAACATTCGATGGAATCTTTCAATTAGGGGTCAATGATGTAAACCCACTGTTGAAAGTGAGGAAACCTGCCATTGAGGCATGCAAGCTCCAAGGTACTAAATAATTTCTAAGTCTTGATTCTAGATAATGAGTTGAAGTCGATGGAACAAAACTCGTCACAGGAGGGACTTGATGTATCCCCCATCAATGACATGAAATGAGTAACATATTTTGAAGGTGAAATAGAGTATGATGTGAATTGTACTGGACACAGGGAAGGATGACATGAAGAGTATGGATAACTGCAGATGGCCGATTCAATATAGGTTTCAGATGGACTTCTCTTGAACATATGAACAACACAACCAACGATTTGGCAGCATTGACTGAAAGACGACACAGGGAATGACCTTGTAGTAAATCGAATGAGAGGCAAATGGATTTCCCAAACCGGCTTCAAATGATGAATAGGGGGTGTCATGTTCAAGAGCGACACTTACTGCCAATCAATACAAAGATTATAACATATTCCTTTCCTAAATTTCCCCCCACCATTTCTGGTGAGTACCTCTTTATTTTTATGCAAGCTTGAGGAGGATAACATATGCTTGTTGATGTAAGTTCATCCTTCGGATGAGTCCCTTGGAGTATGTTTAATGAACCCTAATAAGGAGTGGTTCAGTCCCATTACGGGTCTGTCAATGTTTGTTTAACGAGTCCAGAGATAGAAAACTCGAAGGTTTTTCATGATTATAGAGTCTGGAAAAACACTTAAAAGAGAACTCTCTCAGTTCATCTTTCGTAAAATAGTCTATATGAGACCGAAAAAGAGATAAATTATTGCTCACCAGATGCTTACTTCAAATACTTTATCGAGCGTGAAAATAGCAATGTAGCTCGACTATCTTTTCATGTTTAGAGAGTCTGAAAAGAGCTTAAAGAGGACTCCAAGGGGGTTCCTTATTTGTATAACCTTGTTGAGCCAAAAAAAGTGATAAAAGTATGCTCGATCGCATTCTCATGTATTTTCGAGCGCAAGAACGGACAAAGACCATGCTTGAGGTTTTATACAAAAACCATAAAAACAACGAAAACATGCAATGACAAATAAAAACATGTCCACATCCCTGTATTTGACCATCAAAGTTGTTACGCCTGCAAAAGTTACACTCAAAAGGACATTAGGGATTTACGGTTTAATATATGAATAATCATAAAAAACCAATCTCATTATAGGTCTGGCAGGCATGGCATTTTTGAACGGCGGTGATGCAGTCGTTAAATAAAGAAGGCCAAAAATACCCTACGCGTAAGATCTTCTGGGAGGTAGCATACCCAGACATATGACCACCACATGCTCTAGAATGGCAGTCATTCAGAGCTTTCTCAACTTCGTCGAATGTTACACAACGTCGAAAAACAGAGTCAATCCCCCGACGATAAAGAGTATCCCCGAGGATAATGTATTGACGAGCTTGATAACGTATGCGACGTCGGTCAGTACTAGACAAAGTTGGCCAGAAAGTCTAGGTTTGGAGATATATAATGATATTCCCATACCAAAGATCATCAGTTCTAATAAGGAAAAGAGATTCATCAGGTAATGAATCAGCTGCTACATTTTCCGTTGCAGAATGGGGAAAGTCGCATATCAACTCAGCAAAAACTAAGGACTTCTTGGACTTGGCGCGTTCGAATTCCAAGTTAAACTCCTGGAGTATCACAATCCATTTGGAGTACTTGCCCCCGAGCAATTGACGTGTTAGAATATGTTGCATAGGGTTGCAATGAGAAATCATCGTAGTCTTGCGTGAGAGGATATAGTGTCGGAAGCATTGGACGGCTTGGACGGAAGCCAAGGCCAGTTTCTTGACATGTTGATACTTGATTTCAGTTGGCATGAGACTTCGACTCAAGTAGTAAATAACATGTTCGTCGTGAGCATCATCCTCTTGGAAGAGAACCATGCCAATGGTGTAATCTGAGGCAGCAAGGTAAAGGAAATAATCATGACTGTAATCGGGGGGAAAGAGAAGCGGAGCTCGCGTTAAGGACAACTTCAAAGATTCAAAATCATTGTTGGCAATGGTATCCCATACAAACTCATAATCCTTCTTTAATAGCCACGTAAATCCACGATTTATCTCGACATAATTTGGGATAAAACAATGAAGAAAGTTTGCTTTCCCCTGCAAACTTTGTAACTGGCGCAATGTAGAAGGAGGAGGGAGATTAAGAATCACCTCAACCTTTGAAGGATCCACCTAGATCCCTTGACGTGAAACGATAAAACCTAGAAGACGGCCGGATTCCACACAGAAAATTCACTTATGAGGATTTAAACGTATATGGTAGAACCGACAGCAAACGAAAATGGCTTGGAGGTGGGTGGGGTGATCGACTCTGCGCATTGAATGAGCGGGTAAATCATCCAAATAGGGTTGAACGATGTGCTTGATATCATGAAAAGCATAAGACATAGCGCATTGAAAAGTTGCACCAGCATTCTTGAGACCGAAAGGAAGTTTCCGATAGGAAAAAGTACCCCAAGGACAAATAGAAGCAGTCTTATGTTGATCCTCGGGAACAATGTTGATTTGATTATAGCCGGAGAAACCATCCATGAGAGAGAAGATTTCACTTCCGGCACAGTCATCGACAATCTGATCGACGAAAGGGGTAGGAAAGTTGTCTTTTGGACAAGCTTTGTTGATATCCCTATAATAAACGCATACACAAATCGTACCTTGTTTCTTGTCAATCGGGACAAGATTGGAAACCCAGTCTATGAGAGCCACCAGATAAATAAAGCCGCCTTTCAGAAGTTTCTCGACTTCAAGCTTTATAGCAGCCGCTTTACGTGGGTGAACTAGATGAAGGCGTTGCCAGATGGGTTTAGCGTCAGGGTATGTCTTTATCTCATGTATCACAATCTCAGGGTTGATACCTAGCATTTCTTCGTAACTCCAGGCAAAAATATCATGAAATTCTTTGAAAAGGGACGTATAGGTGACTATTTCGTCAGGGGAACACAAAGCTTCAATATGGACATTTTTTACGATTCCAGGTTTGACAGATATGTCAAGGGGAATAGTGGGTGAGATATTACTTAAGTTCCCTTCGGCAAACACATCGTGTGTAGACTCGGGAATGATTGAAATGACGACAATGATTGATGGAGTCGAGATCCATTGATAGTTCTCAAGAGTGTGTTGCTCTAGAAAGAGGATAGAACGATGATGCCCATCATCCCAAGGGGTGTCCTCCATGACGTACATGATCATCTCATCAGTAGGAAAAATAACCCGAAAAGGATCGGGAGACAACTCATCCAGAGAGGGGGTAGAAGGTGTTGCCGATTGAATGGCATGATAGGCGGATTCAATTGGACTTAACGACATTTCGTCGTCGAAATGAAGATGATCTCCTGGGTTAGGTACTATCCAGGGGTTGTGAGACACAGGAAGTTCATGAGGCGAAGTGGAGATCATGTTGATAGAAGCAACAGATGAGTGTGCAACATCGGGTGGTGGAATGGGGAAAGTACCCATTAATGAGGAGTTCTTTAGAAGGCCTACACCGACGTTCTCATAACCCGGTGGGGTTTTAGCAATAAATGGTACGTTTCCAGTACATGTATCAGAATTGAAGAAGGCAAGTTGGTCAACGGTAACAACCTTTCCTTGATGAGGGAAACGTACTACACGGAAAAGTGTCAACACAATGGCACGCATGGAATCGATCCAGCTGTGGCCCAACATAAGATTATAATCAAGGGGAGCGTCAAAGACTTCCACTTTGACTTGGACCATTTTTCCTTCTAACATGATGGGAAACAAAGGAAGGACACCCCAGGGCTTAAAACTGGAGCCATTTAAGGCTTTAAGAGTGTTCTAGGATTCATTCGAAGAAGGAGAGACAATGGCTTTCCAGCAAGCGAGAGACATGACACACGTCGAGGCACCCTCATCGATAACAGTTCAAAAAATGTTTTTGTCAGAGACAACCACTTGGATTTGGAATGGAAGTTGAGGGGGTAACCTTGGAATGTGATCTTCCAAGTCAAATATTATTAAATTCATATCTGTTGGGTCAATTCCACCGATAGCTTTCAACATTGCCTTCCGTTGTGTGGGACAAGTTTGAAGGACTTCAAGGGCTGACATTGCGGAAGGTGCTCGAGCCAGATCTTCAACAATGTTGTGGTTCTGGGCAGCACGAGCATGAGGATTGAAAGTTGATTTTTGAAATCACCCTTTGGGGGAGGTCGCAAAACTGTGTCGAGGCTCGGTCGTTCGAGATGAAGAGGATCGTTGGTAGGTGGAGTCACTGGAGAGGGTTGAGCCAAGGAAGGCGGTAAATCTTCAACCTTCTCCTTAGAGGGAGAATAATATTTGGCTCGAGTAGTGAGTGAAACATTGTTATTCTTAGAATCACCAGTACACATCAAAACATATGATGTAGTAGAAGAGGAGGGTTGGTCGTGAATGACCAACTGAGCCTGTTGTTGAGACAAGAAGGGTTGGGACAAGACAGTCGGTGCAGGTGGTTTTGGAGCTCCTTGAAGGAACTTAGTGACCTCGGCACGTTGTGGACAATCCTTCGTGTAGTGATCGTCACCACATATAAGACAAGGGTATCATGGCTTGCGCTTATCCCGGTCATCAACAGGGGTAGTTTTGGTTTTCTCTGCTTGAGAATTATTTTTTCCCTCCTTATTCTTACCTCTCCCCTTTTTAGATTTTTTTTTACCGGCTGGGGTAGATTGAATTACATTTACCTAAGAAATCTTCTTGGTGGGAGTGGCAGAAGACGGATCATTTTGAATATTAGAAGAAGTAGATTTGGGGTTTGTGCTTGAGGCGGAATGTGGTTGGGGTTGGGAAGAACCAATCACACCGTCAACTGCATGCGAGGTATATGGAGTAGTTGAAGTGCTGGAAGGATGAGGATGAGGTAAGTCAGGTAGTAAATCATAAAGGGTTCCCATTTGTGAATAAACGAGGTCAATATATTGAGCACGAATTATAGCCTGCTCTTCCATGACTACGCCACCCATGGAAATGTCCTTACCAATTTCGTTCACAAAATATTTTGTAAACCATTCTGCCAGTAACTGATCGGGGAGCTCAAGTTTAATGAGACATCGTCTCCTTCGCCACTCATGGATGTGATCAGATATATGAGTGCCTTTATCCTGTTTGAAGGAAGTCAAAATCTCGGTCCCCATGTCATAATGGATCGGTAACTGGTAATGCGTAAGAAAATCCATAGCTAGGGTGTTGAAATTAGAGAAGAAACCTCGTGGCAATTCAATATACCACTTCACAGCAGAACCAGTAAGGGTTCATTGAAAAATACGTAAACGAATAGAGTCATCCATCAATGAGTTGGATGAACACCGTAGGTGAAAATTCATAACATGATTGTTTGGGTCCTCTCCCACTTTGTCGTCGAATTTAGGAATGTCCGATGGAAGCTTGGCTGGAATAACATGCCATTGGGGAGAGTGACAAATAGGATCATTTAAAATCCGTGACAAATCCGACAAATCCAAAGTGGCGAGAAAGGGTAACTGTCGATTCACTTGCGGGTACTGGTGGCTTTGGGGAGGAAGCCCTGTCGGAAAACCAATAGGACCATAAGCAGTCTGCATATAATTTGAAGACCCAGGCATATTCGGTGGTGGTTGGAGAGGATAGTAGCTCATAGGAGTATACCTTGGAATAGGGGCTTGAGTTTGAGCATTCGTCCCCCAAATGGGATTGAACGAACCTGGATATGGTTGGTCCATGCTAGAGGGTGTTACAGATGCAGCTGGAAACTGCTGCCCCCCACTTGATTGAGGAGGATTTTGTATCAACTGATTCCAATACTGGGCCAAGGACGGAGGTATGTTTTTCCCATAAGGTGGGGTCAGTCCTCTCATAGAAGGTGGTGTTCCAATTGGGGGTTGTGTTCCAAAAGGAATTTTCCCACTGAGAGGGGGTTGTGTCATACCACCTTGGTGAAATTGTCCACCAACCGAAAATTGGTAATTTGGAGTGAAGGACGGAATAGCGCCACTAGGATTAGGATTACCAGTAGAGGACAAAGAAGGTCCTCCAAAAGGAAATTGAGGGAGTGTTGGGACAAAACTGGGAATAAAGTGCCAAGAAGAAGAAGGACCACTAGGAGAGTTGGATGGAGTTTACGCAGGAGTAGGAATGGAAGCATTCAATGCACAGTATCTAGGTGGTAGTGTTGGAGCAACGTTGGGCGTTCATGGTGTATTGATGGGAGCAAGACTAACCACAGTAAACCCGGTGGGAACACTCGAAGTAGCTGTGAGATGGGCCATTTTGGTAGGGACGATAAAGTGATAAGTGGTAGTCACCGGTACTATCTCTGTATCAGAGATTTCAGAAATCACAGGTGGTTTGATCTCGAAAATCATAGGTGAACCTGGAACAAAAATGTCTCACCAAAAAACGCCCGTAGACCAAAAAGGATCTTGGTCCCCAGGTCCAATCGGAGATCCAGAATACACAACAATTAAGTCTCTAGAAGAGTTTTCTCGCATAAAACATCTCTCAGAATCGGGGTGAAGTTGAAATTCCTCTCGATTATTTGTAATTCGAAAATGTTCTAGAGAGTCAATTCATTCCACTTGTGGTGTGGTGACGACTGTGGCTTCACTTTGACAAGGAGAGACTTCAGGTGTACTTGTAGGCAAGGGTTGAGAACCTTCCAGATGCTCTGGAGATAAACCCTGCATTCTACATGAATGACATGGAGGAGCTATTGTAAACGAGTGACAAACTTCGTGAAGAAAATCCTATGGTCAACTTCGAGAAATAAACAACACGCGCTAGTAAACAAAATCTAGGAAGCAACACCAAGCAATCAAGACCTTCTAATGTCGAAGCCACTAGTTGGTGATGAAATCCAACATCGCAACAACGAGACGAGAAGGGGATGGGCTAGGGTGGAAAAGTTACGTTGACGACCTGCTTAATGGACTTACACCCTGGTGCAAGATCCCACACATAATCGTGGGTATACCCTCCAAGGATCCCAGGTGAGTTTGGTCAACGTCAATTCCAGTTACCGTGAATACTTTCCCCTCCACAATCACCTCGGGTAAGAACCTAGAAATATAGGCCACTAAGGTCACCACCAACAACAATAAAGCCTAGGGGGACAGTCGACAGTCCGATCCACACGCAAGGGTAGGGTATCTAGCCCGAAATCAACTCAAAAGGCTTCCACTCATCATTGTGGTTATACCTCCGAGTGATCCCCGTAATACGTGCAATCTCTACACTGATATCAACAAAGAAGGGTGAGTAACTCTGCCAATATCAATGTGACCTCATGCTTGATCCTTGTGTGAGAAGGGATTCCCAGGACAGGATGTTGCAAATGGAATTTAACACTCCCTAACACAAGATGCTATTGTGTGTTTTGTGATTTTGGAGAGTGTATCTCTCTTCCTACTCCAAAGCGCTAGCCTAGCTAAATGTTGGTGTAATAGAGCCCTAGAAAAGAGTTACTAGTTAAATTTTATGATTACGCAGTGTTATTAAGAGTTGTTGTTTACTCAAAGGAAACGAGGATGAAACTTATGTTGTATGACTCTGACCCAACAATGCATGTATGAGAATGAAATATATCACTTTTTGTTCAATGAATCCTATGTATGGGAGGGAAAGAGAAAATTTTCCAGATCAACCGTGAACTACAATGCAAAATTTCCTTTAAAATGCAAATGCAACAAATCACGCATCAAATAACAATTCTCTATTGCTTCTTTTTCAATAATTTCAACAATTTGGTTTTCAATATTTTCGAAGACGAAAAATATTTTTTGAAAGAAAAACTTTTGTTCACTTTTCAAAAAGGACCTTCACTATGACAATGAGAGTACAGAAAATCAAAAACCAATGAAAAAGCAATAATAAAAACCCAATCCACTCTTTCAATGAAGACACAAATAAAAAACAAACCAATATAGTCTTTTCAATTGCATAAGAAAGTGATATTTCAAACAAAAAGCAAATGATAAATACCAAGAAACTCAACTTTCAACCGATCACTGGTTCTTAACTAATCAAGCACACTCAGATTCCGAAATCAGAGAGTATGGTTTTGCCAAGAAAAGTTAAGAAACAAAAGTCAAGACAAAAGTGACAAGAAGAGCCTTTGAAATCCTAAGACTGTTCATGAACGAAAACGAAGACAAGAAAGACACCAATCAATGGTCCAAAAAACTCTTATGAGGCACCTAGACTGATCTGGGCAGTTGAAGATGCCAAAAGTCAAATCCAAATTTTTGAAAAAATGAGTTCGTAGGCTAGAAATATTACACAGTGCGAGAATTAGGCATTCTCGTAGGTGGCCCTTGAGAAGAGTGCGAGAACCTCGCTCCAGTGCTCCCATGAAGTTGAGACCAAGACAACAAAAACCAACCAAAGTGAAGATAGAACAATATATTCAACTGTCAACCTATGTGTATGATCAAGGAATTACACAATAAAGTGGAAATAGCTTTATGGGAAAGGGACATGCCACTGTATCATATTAATGGAAAGTAAAGATTACAACCTGAGCCTTGATGTCGCAAACTTCCTTTCGATGGCTCTTGGCTCCAACACACACACTTGTTCAATCCTTGCATGAAGAAGATCAAATCCTCTTGATAGACTTGCTGGAGTCTCCAAGCTGTTGTTCAAGCTAAGTCCTTCACACAATTTTTTCACCAATTCTCCAATGAATCCTTCTTAACCTTTTCCATGAGAATTCCCTCAATATATAGGAGAGAATGAGATAGTTACTTGGATAAGAATGATCCCAAAATATCAGCGAATCCAGTACTAGGATAACCATTCGAATGCCAACCCATCCTTCTAGAAGATTTCTTCTAGAAACATCGAGAATTCATCTTTTTCCATGCTTTAGGAAGAGTTTGCACCCTAGTTGTTCAACACAATGTGAGAAGTTCACACCCTACCTTAAGGCAACCTGCAAGAATCAGGCATTCTCGCACCCAAATATACTAGCAGCCTGCGAACCTTCTTCGAAAATGAGTTTTCTGGGAAGAGATGAAAGTAACTTTTCTCAGGAGAAAGTTCTTATGAAGAGCCTGAGTACACCATCATCAATACATCATCATGACGACCAAAATCATGGGTAACAACCAAGACCAACAAAGCAGTGTGAGTAACTCTTCCAGTCTCAATGCGACCTCGTGATTGACCCTTGTGTTAGAAGGGCTTCCCAGGACAAAATGTAATAAGTGGATTTAATCGCTCCCTAACTCAAGATTCTATGTTTGTTTGCAACTTTGGAAAGTTATCTTTCACACCTATTCC
>ML801678.1:79597-113951 GCA_009831015.1 Picea engelmannii
GATAAGGTGAGGAGGTTAGGATGATCCCACTAAATCATGAAAGCGAGTAAGATCCAAACCATTCGGATGCCACCTCACCATAGAAGTTTCTCCTTCTAGAAGATTCAAGAAAACGCTTGTTTTTCCCATGTGTAGGCATTCTCACACTCTGTCTATAGAGAAACCTACGAACATCTCGCACCCTAGCTATGGTGCAACCTATGAGAATCAGGCACTCTCACACCTTGCCTATATAGCAGCCTATGAACTTCCTTTTTTACATGGTTTTTACAAGGGAAAATGCAACTTCTTTTCTCAGGAAAAGTTCTTCTCCCATATCTCTTCAGGAGCTCAGGCCACTGACCCCTCTGAAGGAAACAAATAGGTTTACATCATTAATGGTCATAGGGATGAAGAAAGTAATGTGTAACACACCCAGCTCTTGGATGAGATCGAACCCGTGACCCATTTCTGAGGCAGAAAATCTAAATGCCGCACTTTGACTGAGGTACCTAGTGGCCAAATTTTAGGACATCTACCCAAGTGGCAATTGTGGGCTGCAATTTCACCTTGATCAGTTTTTGTGTGGCTATTGGTAAATATCGCTAGCTCTTTCGGGATATGCGCCCTCTAAACCTCATTATAACTGATTGTTTCATCCTTCACCAGTTCCTCTTTCGGTGGCTTCAGACCCCATTGTTGAGTGCTATTGGAAGGTCCAGTGTTATTTGACAAGAATGATGTTACATCTTTTTAGCACACAAGCATTTGTTTTTTGGGTTCTCCCAGTCGAAAAAAATCCAGCTACCCACATGTATACTTCTTTTCAATTTATTTATGTATGATTCTTTTGTGATTACATGCGATTGTAAGATATATTGTGAAGGTTCAAGTTATACAAATACTCTTGTTCATTTATTTCTCTCATCACCATTCACACACATTCACTTTTCTAGTCAGACATCATAGGGGACCCATAGAATCCCCACTGTTCCATATGCTTGTAGAACCTCCCTCCTCTTTTAGGAGGAGTTATTAGTCTTTCCAACTCATCAGATCAACCCTCTCACACCCCTGTGAGTGATACTATCTTGGGATAAACTTTTCTTGGTTCCACTTTATTTGGGTCCAATTCCCAAGGCCAACCGTCCACTAGCTCTCCTTTACAAGGAAGTGGGGGGGGGGGGGAATTATTCCTAAGGGGGAAGCGCAACCCCACCTAACCCCCCTCATGGGTCAAGTACAAAAACCACTCACACCATGGTTGGAACTAATCCTCCACCACCACTCCAGATGCCATACTTAGCCTCCCTTAACATACCGGGTCTAAGCAAGCTCACCAACAATTCTATATTGCATGAACCCACATGGCCTGCAATGCCTACCAAACTATCTTCGGACATTCCCAAATTTGAAGGAAAGGCGGGAGAAGATCCTGCCAACCATGTCATGAACTTCCACCTATGGTTCTCTTCAAACAAAATCATGGATGACTCCATCCAATTAAGGTTATTTCAGTGCACACTCACATGCCCATCAACCAAGTGGTATGTAGATGAAAAATCAGGGTCCCATGTGACCTTTGAATCATTGGCCAAAATTGTTTTGACCTTCTTTCAACTACCAATTTTCCATGACAATGGTCTAGAATTTCTCTCTAAGTTTAAACAAATCTCAACCACACATATCACCAAACCACATTCACGAATAATGTCGGCGACGTGGTTTATGCAAAGCAGAAACCACCAAGCATCAATGCCTTGATTGGTTTCTCAAATCACTCATCCCCCTCCTTGCCAAAGATGTGGCCTCCACCTTTCCCCTATATGAAGTGGAATCCATCAGCAAGGCTCAACAATATGACCTCATTTATGCGTAGTCAGGATACTTATATACAATACTACTTGACGCCTCGAGACCCGTACCATTCGGTTAGGACAAACCTAGGATGTCTCACTCAGTGGATGGATTGATTGGTACCACAACACACCCGAATCCATACATCCAACCACCACCTATGTACGGTACACCCCAACATCCACCTATGTATGGATTGTTGCATCCCTTTCATCACCTAAATGAGAAAAATAAGGATGCTTAAAAGTCCAATTGGGTTATTTGGGCAAGACAAAAATGAATGCAAGAGTTAGAAACATCATTCATAAGAAATATGCAAAGAACTAATCTAATAAAAATAAAAGAAACTAAACTAGAGTGCATAAGGGAAATATAACAAGAAAATAAACAACATGTATGCCACCAATGGATAAGTTGTATTAGTGGAAAACACCAAAGAGAAAGGGAGACTATGGGTCCCCTCTTCCTCCAAGGGAGGGCTCTTGAGCCCCTAATGATTGATCTCTTCTTACAAGTAGGAAACTAAAAGGAAATGGTGAAGAAAATCCAAAGCACATTCACTCAAGAGGTGATATGAATGGCTAAATGAAATGATGCTTGTATGCTCTTGATGAGGAAAGAGGATCCTCCAAGAGAATATAGGAAGCATAACAATACAAATGAATTCCTTGAAAATATAGTGCACCCATGGCCTCGTTTTATAGAAATTATTTGAGGCATTATTCAACCAGTCTTTAGTGTGAACAAGGGGCTCTTTAGGGCACCCTTAGGTCTTTGACCAACCCCCCACTTGGATTCAGCTTGGATTTGGGTGTCAAATCGACTTGGGAGATGAACCAGAAGTGGGTGGAAGGCCGACCAAAATCATAAATGTGTTGTTCTGAGGTGTGCATGGATTTGTACATCCACAGTTGCGCATTGGGCACATATGCCCTTTTCTGGAGTTATTTGACTATCACATGTGCATGCGCTAACTTTGTATCCTTAGCACATGTTTATTTTTTAACCATTTGTATAGTTATGTGCCCTTTGGAAATGCATTTTTTTTGGGCCACGGATGAACTAATGGGTGTTTGAAGATGATGGATTCCTTTAACCATTTGCGGATGAAATTCCAGTGATAGCATATGCCCCTTGATGTGTGAGGTTAGGAGCATACATATAGCCGAAATACATCAATGTTTCTTCTACTGAGAGTACCATTATAAGAAAGAGTGTTGAGAGGAGTTGCAAGAGTGACCCATTGGAGGGAGAGGGGAGCCTATGAGACTCAAACCTTTCGCTAGGTGTGGAAAAATAAAATTGTGTACAAACAAGGTAGGCATGCCCCATGCTCATGTCATGTAACTCAAAATGTGTAAGACAGTAACTGAAGTTGTGTCTTGATGTAGATAACTGCAGCACCCTCTCGGGCAGTTTGATAATGGAAATGGACAATTATGATGGTGAACAAACTCTGAAAAGAGGTGATGACACTTGTAATAAGTGTCTATAATTCGAGGGCATTGATAGCCCAACAAATTTTAGAGGTCTTCGGAAAATATAAAAACAACTCCAATTTTCACAAAGTAATACCCACCATAACATGCGATAGTGTTGAAGTCGAATGTTATGGGGATCAATGACAATAGAGAACAATGGTGGTTTTCCTTGTGTTGTTCAAGACTCCTCATTGTAAAAGGGAATGAGAGTCAAGATGTTGTCACCCTTATGGAAACTGCACTGATGTCGACAAAAAGGGAAACATGACTCCAAGAAGCAAAGGGCTTCATGAAATCCACTGGATGAGATCAGGAAATGATGAGGTACATTGATGAAGTCAAGATGTGGTGAGACTCAAGACTTCCCTTGGTTGGGGATATATGTGAAGTATGAGTGGTAGCAACCATGAAATTGAATCTAGTGTAAGGGGGACAACTAAACGTGGGTTAAATTGTGCCACAGGCATGATAAAGTGGACAAACTCAGAGATTAGGGGTACATGTATGGTGGGATACTCAAAGTTTATGGACGATGTCAACAGGAGTAGAATATAATGAATGCCCCAACCAAGGGGGACATGGGTTGCTTTTCCAGGAAAAGAAGGTCGCCAAGGGGGATGACAAAAATCTATGTAAATGATGGAAACAAAGGATTTTTACAATTACCAAATGAATAAAGAATAATTTGGGATGAGTGTACAGATACAGATACTGGTGCCCTAGTGCAATATGGCTTGGCCTATGAGGGCGCAAGTTGCGTGGAGAATGGGTGGAGGGTGGGGGCCCCATAGGTGGGTTTCTGTATGAGAGAAATGAATGGAGGGGAATATGCAGATGTGCAAACTAACTATGCATGAAATGGATGGTTAATGATACTGCGGAGGTGAAGTCAAAATAGAACCATGATGAGACAACCTGGGAGTCCATTGGGAAAGATAGCAAAATGAGGAGAAGGAGTATGTGGCTGATTCTTGAAAATGTGTAAGACTATCATGACTCCCATACCTAAAGGGTGAAAACAACATGAGTGTGAAAGTGCCAAAGTGAACTGTGAATGGGACAACTCACGTGGGGAAGATTGCTACCAGGTGACAGTACCAAATTACGATGGAGGTGTTAGTACTATAGAGCCGGATATGAGGATCCTATAGGTCAATGTCAGAGGGTGTGACTGGGAGATGCAATTGGTATTAAGAGGGAATGACTACATGCCAATGTTGATCATATAAATGAAGGGGCTTGTGTTGAATTGTGATGACCAAGTAGCTTCACACATTAAAAACCAAATACCCAATGTGAACAATATCTGAAGATAAAGAACATATAACATTTATTCAATAATTGTGAATGTTAGAATACGTACCTGAGTGTGTCATGGAAAGATGCTCTGCCAGGGAAAAGATAAAATGATCACCCGAAAAAAATGACTATGTAAGTGGCCGAAAATGGTTTGGAAAATGGAGCTTATGGACTATTGTATCAAAAAATGAAAGTGGGGAAAAAGGATTAGATATGGACGGTTGGTTCATAAAGCCATCCCAGTTTCACTGACACTATGGGCGATTAGGTGGTAGTTTGGTGGGAGGACATGGACCTCCCCTTTGCTCGAGGACTGATGAAGAAATATAATGAATTACATTCACGGGAGCATTGGTATGGAGTGCCAGAGGGAGCTCAAGCAGATATGTGTGGCATTCTGTGGTTAATGTGTGGCGGACATATAGGATAGATGGGCAATGATGAGTGTAATACCCATATTCAACGCATATGGCACATGCGAGATTGGTTTGTATATTATTTTTACGTGTGGTTGATGACTTCGTAGTAGCGTGTGATGTACTTGGTGGAGTGGTAAGCAAAAGGGGTGGTTGAGGAAGCTACATAAAACTGTGTAGCTCAGGAAGAGAAGGACATTTGTGAGTGGGGTGTCCTTTTATTTCACATAAGGCACAAGGGATTTGAACTCGGGGAGATAGTGGAGCGATGGGTTCTTTCATCTTTTGTCTACACCCAACCGTAGCAATGGTGTTGGAAATTGGGGGTGAGTGTGGCATGACCGGAGTTAGTACTGGGATCTGCATCGAGATTTCCTCTGACTGAGGAGGGAGGGATGATTGAGGAACCACCTCGAGTGGATGTAGATACCATAGAGGGATGGCGAGTACCATGTTCGGAAGGGTAAGTGTTGCTGCTACCTAGAATGATTCAACTCCAGGTGGGGGGTTAAAAAAGGGAATTTGGGTAATGGCCTGGGGGACTGTCTCCCAAACTGGGATTTTCCCCTGGAGGGGGAGGGGGGGGGGAGATCCGTGATAAGTGGTGTGGTGGTGCTCTCAGGAAACTCCTGAGGTACTATTTCTTCAACTGGTGGAAATTTGATATGGGGAGGGGACTCAGTGATAGGAGTATTGTCTCTGATGTCTGTTCATTTAGAGGAAAATACACACACTTGTGCTGAAAAAAATGGGTTTAGAAACGATGGCACTCCCTGATAAGTGCCCAAGATGGATGGGTCTTGGAATAATCCAAGGCTCATGTTGAAAAATGGAAAATCATCTGAGCTAATATGGACAAGGGGGAGGATGTTGTTGATGTTGTTGAAAGGGTTAGGCTCATAATGTGTAAGTTGGTCGATGGTGACGATCTTCCCATTGTGGGGGAACATCATCGTATGAAACACAGAAGAGGCAACTACCTTCATAGAATACATGTAGTTGCGTCTGAACAAGATATTGTAATCAAGATGGGCATCGATAACTTACATGTTAATGCGGATGGTTTTTCCCCCAAGTTCTATGAGGACATTTTGACAAAGCCCTACGGAAGATTTTGGTTGACCATCATAAGCTTGAAGGGTGATGGAAGAGGGTACTAGCTCGGGGGAGCCAATTTTCTTCCATATGTGTTTAGACATGATGCATGTGGATACACCTTCATTGATGATACACTGATAAACGGTGGTGTTCCAGATCTTAACTGGTATTTGGAAGGCTACCAGAGCGGGGAGACGGGGTTCCCCACTAGCAAGATCAAAGGTGATGAGGCGAGTATCTGTAGGGTCGACTTCCCCCATGACAGAAACTAACAACTTCTGTTGAGTAGGATAGGTTTGAAGGACTTCTAAAACTAACATGGAAGCAGGAGATTGTGCCAAGTCATCGACCAGACTGTAATTGTGTGTCGCCCTATCCTAAGATTTGTTGACATTCCGTCGTAATGGGATGCGAGGGATATGAAGGGGTGGTTCAGTATTAGGGCGAGAGATCATCAAAGGTGGGTCAGTTTTGACTGGGGATTTTTCTGATGTAGTGGGAGTGGAGTCAGGGGGTGTGTTGTATTGACAACTGCACATTTGTAGAAGGACTTCTTCCTCACTAGTGAGGAGGATAGTGCGATATGTAGGAGTGTCTAGGTTTTCATATTGTCCCATATGTGGTGGGGATGGATGCATCTCCTATTGGGTATTCATTACCCCTTAGTGTGGTATAAGGTTTTTTAACACAAATGGGGGGGGGTTGTTGCACATATTTTTGTGGGGCCTATTGGGGAGTAGGCAGTACTGGGTGATATGGTCCATTTCCAGATTCTTTCATCCATTTAAAGTCAACAATTTGAGGGAAATGGTGGGTATAATGGTTATACTCACCGCAAAGGGCACAAGGGAAGTTTGTTCAAAGAGTGTTGTTATTATTCCCTTGGCATTTGTTGTTATTTCCCCATTGGGGGATCTGGTTCCCCTGATTTTGGTTGCCCCCAGTAGGTTGGTTCTATTGGGGGTGGTTGTGGTTCCCTCCTGGTCTTGGATTATTATTGTTTCAGTTTTTTCCTTTCTTTTTTGCATTGTTCGCCTGATGGGCCAGATTAGTCGTATTAAACTGTTCAAATTTTTGATATTGCTAAATGGGAGAGGGTTGAACAAAATTAACCCCAGCATGTGGTTATCCTTGTGGAGAAACAATGGGCTATGGAGGAACAGGAAATGAGAAGTATGGATTATGTTGTGGTAATGATCCGTAGGATACATAGGAAGGTGTAGCACTTTAACTAATGCTTAGGGTGTAAGAAGAGGTAGAGGCATTTCTAGAACTAGGTTGAACAATTGGGCACATCATGGGGGCCGACGGGGGTCCACTTATGGGTGGAGGGGGGGGAACAGGGTATGATAGTTGATAGGTGGAGGAGGATAATAAGGGTGTCCTCCATATACTAGTGGATATTTAGGTGTTCCATACATAGGTGGTTGTTGGAGGTGTGAATTGTGGTGTGTAGTGGTACAAATCAATCCATATGCTAAGTGAGACATCCCAGGTTTTTCTTGGCCAAATGGAATGGGTCTCGGGGCATCAGGAAGTACTATATATAATTATCCATATTGTGAATAAATGAGTTCGAACTGTTGAGCCTTACCGATGGATTCTTCTTCAAATTGGGGAAAGGTGGCAGCCACATCCTTGGCAAGGAGGGAAACAAGTGATTTGAGAAACCAATTGAGGCATTGTTTCTTTGTGGCTTCAGCTTTGCATAGACTACGTCGCCGACGCCATTCGTGAATTTGGTCAACGATGTGTGTAGAGGAGGTTTGTTTAAACTCTGAGAGTAGTTCGAGACCATTTTCATGATGGATTGATAGTTGAAAGAAGGTAAAAAATGCTTTGGCCAAAGATTCAAAGGTCACAGGGGACCCATATTTTTATTCTACATACCACTTGGATGATGGGCCAGTGAGTGTTCATTGAAATAATATCAAGCGGATGGAGTCATCCATGATTTTGTTTGAAGAACACCATAAGTGGAAGGTCATAATATGGTTGCCCGGGTCATCTCCCACTTTTCCTTCATACTTGGGAATGTCTGAAGGGAGTTTGGTAGGCATTGTGGGCCATGTGGGGTCATGCAATATAGGATCATTTGTGAGCTTAGTCAGATCTGGTATGTTGAGGGAAGCCAAGTATGGCATCTGAGGTTGTGGTGGGGAATTAATTCCCATCATGGTGGGGATGTTTTGCATACCTGACCCTTGAGGAGGGTTAGTTCCAGCCATGGTGTGAGTGTTGTGTGTACCTGATCCATGAGGGGGGCTGGGTGGGGTTATACTTCCTCCTGGGGAAGAAGTGTGCCCCCCACTTCCTTGTAAAGGAAAGTGGGTGGATGGTTGACCTTGGGAAGTTGACCCAAGTAAAGTGGAATCAAGCAAACAAGATCCAAATATAGTAGCACTCACTAGAGTGTGAGAAGGTGGAGCCAATAAGTTGGCAGGACTAGGAACTCCAGCTAGAATGGGAGGCATATTTAGCAAGCATATGGAATGACGAGGATTCTCTGGGTCCCCTATGATGTCTGACTAGCAATGTGGATGTGTGGAAATGGTGATGAGAGCAATAAATGAACAATAGTCTTTGTCTATGATTTTTTTGGACCTTCACAATATATCTCACAATCATATGTAATCACAAGAGCATCATACATAAATCAATTGATAAAGAATCATACATGTGGGTAGGTGGTTTTTGGCTGAGTGGGAGAACAAGGAAAACAAATGCTCGTGTCCTAAAAGACGTAACGTCCTTCCTCTCAAATAGCACTAGACCTTCCAAAAGCACTCAACAGTGGGGTCTAAAGCCACCAGAAGAGGAAATAGTGAAGGATGAAATAATCAGTTATAATAAGGGGTAGAGGGTGCATATCTTAAAAGAGCTGGCATTATTTCCCAATAGCCACACAAAATCCAATCAAGGTGCAATTACAACCCACAATTTCCATCTGGCTAGATGTCCTAAAATTCGGTCACTAGGTACCTAGGTCAAAGTGCAACATTTAAATTTCTGGCCTAAGAAATGGGTCTAGGGTTATACACCATCCAAGAGGTAGGTGCCTCAAGGGGGGATGCATAAAACAACCAGACCTCGGCCTTCAACCCTTCATGGGTATCTCCCTGCCTTATGGTGTAGGAACACTTGACTTGGAGGATTTAAAGCTCCCTATTTTGACAACCTCTATTGTTTGAGGATGTGAGAACCAGATAACAGGGAGTTATTTGGATGCTTATCCTCGAGATCCTACCTAGACTAATAAAATTCTTTTGGCACCTCTTGTGGAGGAGAACTTAGTGATTTTTTAGGAATATTTTAGATGTGGTTGTTTGTGATATTGGGGATGTGGACCAATCTTGTTGAAATTAAGTGGGAGTAGTCTTGTCAAGAAAAGGGTGGGGCATTTCAGAATCCCTTTGGAGGAAACTTCCTTCAACCTCCATGATTTCTAGATAAAAATATGTGAGTGGTTAGTGAATTTGTGTGTGAACAAGTGAGAGTGCGCCAAATATTTTATAAGTTAGGTGTCACCTTGTTGCATGTGGACTTCGTATGGTCCTTAGAATTCTTAATTACCTAATTTACTAAATGCCATTGGTACAACCTTGCAGAATTTTAACGTCCCTAGAGAACTAGCATGTAGACATATACATCCTTACCAATCCTTTAACTCCCTAGTGTGTAAGGTAGCTAAAGAGGTAGTGGGGGGACCCAGAGGGCCCATAGTGATAATAGTGGAGGTCATTCAATGTAAGGTGGACTAGGTCCACTATATTATTAAATAAGACCCACTATGATAGTTAGATATAATAAATGGGTAATTAGATATTAATGTAAGAGGGCTTCTTAGAATGTTCTACTTCTAGAAGATTCCTCCTCTAGAATGTTCTTAGGAGATGATAGAACTATATAAAGGGGTTCAAGCAATGTAATGAGACATGAAGAGAAGTATTGTATTTGGAGCAGTATCTCAATAGGAGGATTGCCCCCTCGAAGAGGCAAGTGAACAAGAGAGGATCCCTTCCATAATAGGATCCATTGTATGGTGTTGCCCTACCTCAAGGGTTTGGTAATAATAAAGTGTTGTTTCTTCTATCTTGATCTATGGATCTATTTTGTATTCAGTATTTGTGGTGATTATATTTGTAGATCTATTCAGGTTCTTAACAAGTGGTATCATAGCACTTTCCTTGGGCAGATATTGTGGGCAAATATTTTTTATTTTTGCAGATTTCTTTTTTCGGAGAAGAAAAAAGAGGGCCGAGAAATTCTTGAAGTTTTCAGTATATTTTTTTGTAAAATTGGTAGAAAATGGTTGTATATCTGAGTTCCTCTCATAAAAACACCCAATTTAAAAAAAAAAATCGTCCGAAACGGAGTCCGGGAAGTCAAGATATTGAAGTTTTAAAATCTGCAAATTTTCAGGGTTTTTTTTCGGTGGACGACGACGCGATTTTTATTTTTATTTTTGTAGCAGTTGGAGGCAGAATTTTCCCAAACAAGTTACATATCTGAGTTCCTCTCACAATTTCACCCAATTTCAAAAAACAAATCAGCCGAAACGGAGTCCGGGAAGTGAAGTTATGAGCATTTTAACTTCAGCAGTTTTTTAGGGTTTTTCCACAAAAAGCCGCGATTTTCTGCCGAAACTTATTGGGTCTATTTTTTGGGTTTTTTCGTGACGGCTGCAGGACTGAAGAGTTCATAGGATGCTCAGATGGCTATTTCTTCTCAAAACTTGAAAGAAATTCTTGAATCATTCAAAGCCCAATTGTTTCACACATTGGATGCATTTGCACATGGCCTCACAGTCAGCCTCACAGATAGCCTCACAGACGGCTTCAATGATAGTTTTCATAGTATTCAAGATTCATTGAATAATATGCAGGAGAGATTTCTTATGGAGGGCCTCGGGAATGAATATAATCAAGAAATATATGCTTGGTATGATTTTGAGGCTGATTGTGATGATTGGTATATGGATAGTTGTCATTTATGAGATGACAACCACTTTCATATTTTATTTGATGACTCTACTCCACCTTCTGTAGAGAACATCAATGTCTCACATCAGGAGCTAGTTACCAATGCTTAGTCTACATATTCTACAGTGGTATTATTCATTCCAGATTCTGCTACGACCCTTTTCCACTATGTGGATGGATCTTCTTATTTGGATCCACATGATAGGTGTCAATCTTTGGAGCATCATTTGGAGTTGGTTATTGGGTTCCAAAATCTTCCACAGGGAGTTCACATGAGCACTTGGACATGGGACCCGAGCTTCCAATGGTGTTTGGACTAATTCAGCATGGTGGATTTCCTTTCTACATGGGACCTTGGTTCTTCATTCTTCTTCAGCATTATGGTCCACAATTTTCCATGGGACCCTGGTATATGGTTGTACATCAAGCATTGAGGACAACACTATCATAAGGGGGATGGAATGTAAGGTAGCTAAAGAGGTAGTGGGGGGGCCCAGAGGGCCCATAGTGATAATAGTGGAGGTCATTCAATGTAAGGTGGACTAGGTCCACTATATTATTAAATAAGACCCACTATGGTAGTTAGATATAATAAATGGGTAATTAGATATTAATGTAAGAGGGCTTCTTAGAATGTTCTACTTCTAGAAGATTCCTCCTCTAGAATGTTCTTAGGAGATGATAGCACTATATAAAGGGGTTCAAGCAATGTAATGAGACATGAAGAGAAATATTGTATTTGGAGCAGTAGCTCAATAGGAGGAAGCCCCCTCGAAGAGGCAAGTGAATAGGAGAGGATCCCTTCTATAATAGGATCCATTGTATGGTGTTTCCCTACCCTAAGGGTTTGATAGTAATAAAGAAGATTTTGCATATTGTTCTTGTGTATCTGTTGTGATGCTTTTGTATTCAGGTCTTTGGTTCTTAACATAGTGTGATTTAATCTAAGAAATCTTCAAAAACTATCCTATATTGTGGACATGTGGGCATGTATGGGCCTGTTACAAAACCTTTAAACTTCCCTAGTGATGTAGTCTAAAAAAGTAAATTAAAAAACTATCCTATCTTTGTAGCATGTAGGAATATATGGGCCCTTACAAATTTAAGATGTGCTTGAAAAATAAAGTAGCATGTGGACATATATGTCCTTACCAATCCTTTAACTCCTTAGTGTGATTCAATCTAAGAAATCTTCAAAAACTATCCTAGATTGTGGACATGTGGGCATGTATGGGCCCGTTACAAAACCTTTAAAATTCCCTAGTGATGTAGTCTAAGAAAGTAAATTCAAAAACTGTCCTATCTTTGTGGCATGTGGGCATGTATGGGCCCTTACAAATTTAAGATGTGTTTGAAAAATAAACTAAGAGGATTCCCGAGAGGGGTTGTTGTCCTCTCCTAAATATTTTTTCTTTAAGGGAGATTAAATTTTCCCTGAATCATTTTTCTTTTATTCTCAAGATCGCTTTATGGAACGAGAGAAGATCATACTCAAATATTGACATTCAATTTCTGGTCCCAATGCAAGTAGTTATATATGTGATATTTGAATGATTCCAACTTAATTTTTTACAATCAAAGCAAGCCATCCATGTGGAAAAATGAGAGCAAAAAGAGGGAAAAAATATGGATTTTAACCTCCTAAGTGCCTATGTTTTGAATAACCCTTCATGTGGAGAGGGAATCTAAGTGTGGTCCATATTACAATCTACATAGAATCAAACTTAAGAAGGCTATGGGCCTCCAACAAATCACAACAAAACCTTACAATGTATAATTTTCTGGACAGATGCTCAGGTCACAGAATAGACAGAGGCGCATTGGGCGCCAATGCACAAATAAACAATGACCTTTTGGCGCAGTGTGAAGAATGCGGTGAGAAACAAAGTAAGTTTCACACACATGCTCGGAAGACATGATAGTGGGTTAAAAAACCCGTGCACTTTCTATTACACGGCCGTGAAAGAAATTTCAGATGAAATTCTCTCAAATCATCTCTAAATTTATCATTTTGCAGGCAGGCATGGGCCAATTATGGTTCCTGCAAGTCAAACAAACCAAAATGAAGTGCTCAAGCAACCCAAATGGGGGGGAAATTGATACCAATCCCCAAAGGAGTCACCAATCTGTTGCGTCCCTTTTGTCACCTAAACAAGAAAAATAAGGATTCTTACAAGTCCATTTGGGTTAGTTGGACAAGACATTAGTGAATGCAAGAGTTAGAAACATCATGCATAAGAAATAAGAAAAGACCTAAGCTAATAACAACAAAATAAACTAAACTAGAGTGCATAAGGGAAGTATAAAAATAAAATAAACAACATGTATGCCACCAATGGATAAGTTGTATTGGTGGAAAACACCAAAGAGAAAGGGAGACTATGGGTTCCCTCTTCCTCCAAGGGAGGGCTCTTGAACCCCTAATGATTGAGATCTTATTACAAGTAGGAAACTAAAAGGAAATGGTGAAGAAAATCAAAATCACATTCACTCAAGAGGTGATATGAATGGCTAAATGAAATAATCCTTGTATGCTCTTGATGAGGAAAGAGGATCCTCCAAGAGAATATAGGCAACATAACAATACAAATGAATTCCTTGAAAATATAGTGCATCCATGGCCTCTTTTTATAGCAAAGATTTGAGGCATTATTCAACCAGTTTTTAGTGTGAACAAGGGGTTCTTTAGGGCACCATTAGGTCTTTGACCAGCCCCCACTCGGATTCAGCTCAGATTTGGGTGTCAAATCGACTTGGGAGATGAACCAAAAGTGGGTGGAAGGCCGACCAAAATCATAAATGTTTCATTCTAAGGTGTGCATGGATTTTTTCCTCCATAGTCGCGCATTAGGTGCATATGCTCTTTTCCATAGTTATTCAACTATCACATGTGTGCATGCTACCTTTGTATCCTTAGCGCATGCTTATTTTTTAATCAGTTGTATAGTTTTGTGCCCTTTGAAAATGAATTTTTTTTTGGGCCATGGATGAAATAATGGGTGTTTGAAGATGATGGATTCGTGTAACCATTTGCATATGAAATTCCAGTGATAACATGGAGGACCCTCTTATTACCCTCCTCCCCTTACCAACAGTCATATTCTGTTGTTCCCCCTTAGTCATTGGGGGCACCCCCACTGGTACCCATGCCGTATTCGGTCTCTCAATCCAATACGGTTCCACCCCCAACCCTTGGATATAACCCTAGCAGTAGTGGAAATACCTCTACTTCTTATACCCCATATGGATCTTATCGACAAAACAATCCATGTTTCCCATTTTCTGGTCCTCCCCAGCTAGTTAATCTGCCACCGGGACAACCACATGTTAGCATCAACTTTGTTCAGCCCTTTCCCATTCAATAGGTTCATACATTTTAAAAATTGAATATGACCAATCTGAATCATAAGAAGAAAGGAAAAAAATGAAGCAATGACAATCTAGGACCAGGAGGGAATGACCCCCACAACCATCCCGCTAGGGAAAACCAATACCAAGACACCCAATGGGGCACCAATAACAATCAACCACAACTAGTGAAGAGAAACAATATGCAGACTAACTTCCCTTGCACTATATGTGGTGAGTATGGACATTATACTCATCATTTCCCTGAAATTCCTGATCTCCAACGGGTGAGGGCATCCATGAACTCATAGGGCCCTTCACCGCCACCTTCCCCTTAGCAGGCCCCACAACATTATTTGAAACCACTGCCTCCACTTATTTTGAAAAATACCATACCATACCAAGGTGTGATGAACATCCAACAAGTGATCAACCCTACCCCACCACAAATGGGGAAATATCCAAATCCGGGTGCCACTCAACCTAGGAATTTGGTTGATCATAGTGTCCTCCTCACCAGTGAAAAAATTCTTCTTCAAACCCACAACCATCAATATGGTATGCCTCCTTAATCTACCCCAACCACCTCAGAAACACTACCATCTACTGCAGGACAACCATTGATGATTCCACATCCTAACGCGGAACCCATTCCCCACATACCATGTATTCCTTTACGACAAAATGTGAATAACCCTCATGCTAGGGATTCTCATAATTATAGTCTGGTTGATGACTTAGAACAGTCTCTTGCAGCCATGTCTATGTTGGAGGTCCTGCAAACCTATCTATCACAGTGAAAATCCTTTCTTTCTTCCTTGGGGGAAGTTTACCTAGCTGACACGCAACTGATCACATTTGATTCAGATAGCGGAGAACCATTTCTTCCCACCCAAGTAGCCTTCCAGATACTAATTAAGATCTATAACACCATAGTTTATCAATGTATCATCGATGAAGGTGCATCCACATGAATCATGTCTAAACATGTATGTAATAAAATTGGGTCCCCTGAGCTAGTACCCTCTACCATCACCCTTCGATCTTACGATGGTCGAAAAAAATCTTCTGTAGGGCTTTGTCAAAATGTCCCCATATAACTTGGGGGAAAGACCATCCTCATTGACATTGAATTTATTGATGCCCAACTTGATTATAATATCTTTTTCATATGAAACTACATGTATTCTATGAAGGCATTTTCCTCTTCTGTGTTTCGTACGATGATGTTCCCCCATAATGGGAAGATCGTCACCATTGACAAGATTACAAATTATGAGCCTAACCATTCCACCAACATCGATAACATCCCCCCTCTTGTCCATGTTACCTTGGATGATTTTTGATTTGTCAACATTGGCCCTGGATTATTCCAAGACCCATCCATGTTGGGAACTTATCAGGGAGCGCCATCATTCCTAAACCCATCTTTTTCAGCACAAGTGTGTGTAGTTTCCTCTAAAAGAACATACATAGGAGAAAATAATCCTATCACTAAGTCCCCTCCCCATTTCAAAGTTCCACCAATTAAATAAATAATACCTCGGGAGTCCCCTGAGAGTGCCATCGCACCACTTATCACAGATCCCCCCCCCCCCNNNNAGGGGAAAATTATGGTTTAGGAGATAGTCCCCCAGGCAATTACCCAAATTCGCTTCTTCTACCCCCCATTGTGAGTACAAGCCTTCCAGGTAGCTGCCATGATTACCCTTCCCAACATGGTGCTTTCCATCCGCTATGGTATCTACATCCACCCACGATGGTCCCTCAACCATCCCTCCCTCCCCAAACAAAATGAATCCTGATGCAGATTCTAGTACTAACTCCAACTGCACAACCCTCAGGCCCACTTGCTAACACCACCACTATAGCTGGGGGAAGATGAAAGAAGAAAGAGCCCACCTCTCAACTTCCTTCCCAATTTCAACCTCCTTACGCAATTCATGAGAAAGAGGGACACCTCACAAACATATGTCCCTCTCTCTCTGAGTTACATAATCTGATCCAACCCCCTTGAGTGACCACATCACTCATTGCTTCACCAAGAACACCTAGTACTACCACAACTTCCATGGCTATAGGCAATAAAGGATTGCAAACCAAATTCACATGTGCCATCTGTTCTGAGTATGGCCATTTCACCCACCATTTCCCTGCACTACCTCAGTTTCGACAAACTCTAACGGTAGTACGCCAAATATTTCAGTAAGAACCCCCTCCATCCATGTCATCAGGTACCCATGTCACTGACATCCATTATGTCACGACCTCAGTCAATGAATGGATGAGGTGCTCTTGCTCTCTTTATGAATCACTTTATCATTTCACATACGAATATCCTACGATCATTGAATACAAGCGTCATCAAATGACCCTTATTCAAAATCCTCCAACCACCCCACTTCCAGTGATACTAGTGATTACCCCTACTCCATCTCCAAATATTGTTCATATTATAGCTCCTGAGCCTGAGGCACATACCACTCCTGCATGGTTCATGGACATCCTATATGAGGATTTTCCCCCAAATCCCCCCAAATTCTCTGGTTCATTTCCCCACGGAAATATTACACCCGACCACAATTTTTAACCCACAATATCTCGACATTTGGTTCATGTCGAGCGAATCGTTGCAACCTACTTGTGCCACCCCCTCTACATCTTCGCCACCTGAAGACAATCACATGGTGACAGTCACCAATGTTACTTCCCTAGACCCCCTACATTCCCTCATTTTCATTGCGATGAAGATATCTTGGAAGAACTAACTACCCCCGACTTCCCATTCAGATTCATCCAGTAGATCAATATAAAACCGCATTTACCACCCCATGGGGTACTTTTGCATACCGGGTCATGCCTTCTGGACTCAAGAATTCCAATGCGACATTCCAATGGGTCATGACTTATGTCTTTCATGATCTTTCTCGCATCATCCTCGCTTACTTGGACGACCTCACTGCTTGATCCAAGAAATGAACTCAACATCTCGATGACTTACGAATTGTTTTTCAACGGGGTCGTTAGTATAATATCCGCTTGAACCCCCTCAAGTGTGTATTTTGCGTCACCGTCAGACACCTCCTTGAGTTCATCATTTCCCAACATGAAACCATTGTAGACGCACTCAAGGTCCAAGCCATCACATAAATTCCACCGCCTTAGAATTTACGCGAACTACAGAGCCTACAAGGCAAAGCTAACGTTTTACAACGCTTTGTCCTAGATTATGCCACTCACGCACACGGTTTCCTTTTCCTACTGCGTCATGATATCCCATTTCGATGGGATGAACATGCCCAAATCTATTTTGATGATTTAAAAGCGGTTCTCTCCAATGCCCCTTTGATTAGTCCCCCCGACTATGATCGTGATTATATCGTCTACTTGTCAGCTTCAGCTGTACTAGTAGCAAGAGTTCTCATCCAACCAGGGGATGATGGCTACAAGAATGTAATTTAATACATCAGTAAAATCCTTTCAGGGCCTCCCTTGAAGTACAATCATGAAGAGAAACTCGCCCTTGCAGTTTTCCTCGCAGTCTAGAAACTACGTCATTACATCTTGCTTCGCATTACCAATGTCGTGGTAGATTACAACCCCATGCAATACTTGCTTAGTTTTCATAAAATCAATGGATCTCCACTAACTTGTCTCTCTCTAATCTAGGATCGATTGGCTTAAACTCCCGAAATCTCCAAATATCCTCTAAAAGCCTCTCATCCACTCACTATGGCAGTAGGTACAAATGAGGTGGCAATGTGAGCCCTACAACTATATATAGTCCATTTTTCCAAACTACCATGCTCCATTATAGGAGCTCAGAACATCCATTTTTTGATCCATCTTCAGCCACAGGATTAGGATCCCGCCACCTACACAGTCACATTCCCCAGGTCACCATCCATCCTAGGCCCCGTGAGAGTATTTTTCTCACAGCACGCCTAGGTACGTATGCTCATGTTCAAAATTATCGAATAATTGTTATATGTTCTTTCTCTTTAGATATTGTTCATGTCGGGTATTCGGTTTTCATGTGTGCAGGTACTTGGTCATCAAACACCAATCGCAGCCCCTTAAGGTATATTATCAATACTACCATGTAATCATTCCCTCTTAATATCAATTGCATCTCCCAGTCACACCCTCCGACATTTTCCTGTAGGATCCTCACATTCATCTCTGTAGTACTATCACCTCCACTGCATTTTAGTACTATCGACCGATAACAGTCTCTCCTACATGAGTTGTCCCATTCATAGTCTCCTTTGACACTTTGACACTCATGTTTCTTTCACCCCCTAGGGATGGGAGTCACGTTAGTCTTACGCATGTTCTAGAATCAACCACATACTCCTTCTCCTCACTTTTTCTAGATTTCCCCATGGACTTGTAGAACATCTCCTCACAGTTCTAATTTGACTGCACCACTGTAGTATCATTAACCTTACAATTTCATCCACAATCAGTTTTCCCATCTGCAAATATCCCTCCATTCATTTACCTCATATAGAAACCCACCCATGGGGCCCCCACGCTCTGCCAATTCTCCATACAACTTGTTCCCTCACAGGCCAAGCCATCCTGCACCAGGGTACCCATTTCTGTATCTGTATGCTTTTCGCACCTTATTCTTTATTTATTTGGTAATTGTACAAATCCTTTTATTTCCAACATTTACATATATTTTTGTTGTCACCTTTAGCGACCTTCGTTTTCTGGCAAAGCAACCCCTGTCACCCTTAGTTGAGGCATTCCTTTACATTCTATGCTTGTTGACATCATCCATAAACCATGAGTATGCCACCATACATAAACCCCGAGTATCCCACCGTCCATGTACCTTCAATATCTAAGTTTGTCTACTTTGTCACACCTCTGGCACAATTTAAACACACGTCTAGTTGTCCCCCTGGTGCTAGATCTAGTTTCACGGTTGCTGCCACTCATACCTCACATATATCTCGAACCAAGGGTATTCTTGGTCTCACCACATATTGACTTCGTCCATTTTTCTCATCAGTTTCTGATCTCATCCAGTGGATTTCATGAAGCCTTTTACTTCTTGGAGTCCTGTCTCCCTTTCTATCGACATCAGCACAGTTTCCAGAAGGGTGACATTATCTTGAATCTCATTACCTTTACAATAAGGAGTCTCGAACAACATAGGGAGAACCATCATTTCTCTCTGTGGTCGTTGACCCCCATAGCATTTGACTTCAACACCATCCCATGTTACGGTGGGTCCTACTTTGTGACTATTGCAGTTGTTTTATACTAGTCGAAGACCTCTGGAATTTGTTCGACTATCAATGCCTACAAATCATCGACACTTATTATAGGTGTTATCGCCTCTTTTCATAGTTTGTTTACCATAATAATTCTCATATTCCATTATCAAACCACCCCGGAGGGTGCTGCAGTTATCTACATCATCATATAGCTTCAGTGATTGTCTTACACATTTGAGTTACATGACACGAGCATGGGGCATGCCCACCTCGTTTGTATACAGTTTTTATTTTTCCACCCCTCGAGAAAGATTTGGGTCCCACAGGTTCCCCTCTCCCTCCAATGGGTCACTCTTTCAATTCCTCTAAACACTCTTTCTTACAATGGTACTCTCATTAGAAGAAACATTGATGTATTTTGTCTATACATATGCCCCTAAACTCACACATCAGGGGGCATCTGTTATCACTAGAATTTCGTCCGCAAATGGTCACATGAACCCAACATCTCCAAACACTTATTATTTCATTCATGGCCCAAAAAATGAATTTCCAAAGGGCACAAACTATACAAACGGTTATAAAATCAACATGCGCTTAGAAAATAAAGGAAGCACGTGCACGTGCACTAGTCGAAAACCCAGGAAAAGCACACATGTTTCTGATGCGCGACTGTGTATGCAAAAATCTATGCACACCTGAGAATGACACATTTATGATTCTGGTCAACCTCCCACCCACTTTTGGTTAAGCTCCCAAGTTGATTTGACCCTCAAATCCGAACTAAATCTAAGTGGGGGGCTAGTCAAAGACCTAAAGGGCCCCTTGTTCACACTAAAGACCGGTTGGAGAATGCCTCAAATATTTTCTATAAAAAGAGGCCATGGGTGCATTATATTTCCAAGAATCTATTTTTATTTTTATGATGCCTCTATTCGCCTACAAGGAACCTCTTTCCTTCTTGGAGCTTACTAGCATCATTTCATTGAGCTATTCACCTCACCTCTTGAGGGAATGAGCTTTGGATTTCTTCACCATTTCCTTTTTAGTTGTCCATTTGTAAGAAGAGCTCTCACATAGGGGATTCAAGAACCCTCCCTTACAGGAAGAGGGGAGCCATAAGTCTCCCTTTTTCTTTGGTGTTTTCCCACTAATACAATCTATCCATTGGTGGCATGAATATTGGTCAATTGTTTGGTTTATTTTGGTTCTAATTTCCTTATGCACTTTAGTTTTGTTTCTTTAATTGTTATTATCTTAGTTGTTTGTTTATTTCATGTGATTGAGTCATTTGACTCATACACTAACTTCTTTCCTGTTCAACTGACCCAACTGGACTTGCAAGTGTCCCTCTTTTGCGCATTCAAGTGGCGAAAAGGATACAACACCAGTCCAAGCCACAAGAAAAGAAGGGTCACAGGAAAACGAGGGACACTGGAAAGGTGTGATTTAACCAAAATTCCCTGGCACAACACTGATGAATGTTTCTCAAAATAGTCATTGGTGGTAGAGATCAAATATAAGGTGGCGAGCCATGATTCATAATTTTATTTAGAAAATAATGGGAGAATATAGATCATCGACGCAGACCGCACTACTACTATTGTGACCACAATAATTCAACCAGAAGAACCAACAAATATTGAAGAGGGGGAGAACCTCTTCCATTCATAGATGTGGGTGAAGGTGACTTTGTTTCATTTCATTGTTCATAGAGGAAGCCCGAAGAACATCATCTCAACAAAGGCCGTCAACCAGTTGGGATTGTCGACAACACCACACCTGCAACCATACAACATTGGGTGGCTTCTCCATGGACGAGATCTCTATGTTAGCCAATAGTGTTGATTTTCATATGACATCCAACCTTTAAAGGATGAGGTATTATGTTATGTTTCCCCATTGGAGGTCTATGATTTTCTTTTGGGCTAGACATGTATGTTGAAGATCCATGTTATTTATGAGTCACGACCCCGTAGTGTCATTATTACTTTGGGAGTCATCTCTACATGATAGCAGAGGTAGTTCCAACTAATTTTCCACCTAAATAATGCCACAAGGTTGTATCTCATACTGAAAAATTCAGCTTCTTCACAGTATGTTCAAAAGGTGAACATAAGAACACCGCAACCATTGTAGCATCAGTCCAAGCACCTTATGTCCAACAAAAGTAGATCGACAATATTGAAGAGAAGCACAAGGATTCCTTCTATACACATTCATCTCATGTATCCATACTATTTAAAACAGTCCAACCCTTCCAACCACAAGTTCATGACAGCCTTCAACGAGCTAAGCAACACAACTTCTCCAGTAAGGCAAGAAGCCCATCAAGATGAAGATTCAACAAATGATTCTCCCTCTCCCCTGGGAAATCAACACAATGGAGAAAATTTCTTCCTAAGGAGGGAGTAATTATCCAGGTGGATATCGGTGGCCACCCACCTATTCCAACTGTCTCAAAACAGTCTTCTAAAAATTTTCTACTTTTAGTAGTTTTTCGGTTCCTAAACTTTCGGGGCCAATTTGAGGGCCAAAAAGGAATTTGTTTCAGGATCGAGCACCTCAACTATGGCCAAAGGATTTGATTGATCCCCCTAAATGAATCTCCTCGAAGAAACATTTCCAACGAGCTATCGTGCGCCTCAAAAAAATATTGTATGTCAATGTTATGCCCCTAGGAAGTTGATATGCCAAAATACCCAAAATGGGGTCCATAAAACTGTTGGATTTTCATCTTCAGGGGTTAGGGTTTTGTATTTTATTTATGTTAAAATTCATTGGATTCTCATTGTAACAATCATCTTCTTTATAATGTGTTTAACCATCACATCTCTTCTTAGAGATAAGCTTCCACCATTCTACCGAGTCTTTCACTATGTATTTCTACAATTTGTACATTTCACTCATCAACATAAATTATGTATTAATGTAACTTTGTGTTTATGGTTGCATCTATAATATATTTATGTTATATTATTGGATATATGAGATACCTTTGTACATTTATTTATTATATATCTGCTCTCATTTCGTGCCAAAAATAATCTGTATCAGTGGTATCAGAGCAAGCTACTCTTGATTTGTTTTTTCAATACATGTCCTCGACGAGGTCTGAGTATATAAAGTTGGGTCTCAATCTTGCCTCTCTTGAGGAAAATAACTCTCTCACACCCAAGAAACCCTCCATGGTGGAAGAAAATAAAAACGATAAAGAAGATGATTCTATTAATCTGTTGCTTGAGCAAGCTATCATGCGAAAGAGGGATGAAATGATGGAGAGTTTTTACCACATCCTTCAACATATGTCGATAACAATTGGTGCATCTTCATGAATATGTCACTTTGGAGGCACCTCACCTTTCAAGGTACAGGTTAATTTTTATATTACCGTATTTGAAGGATAGATAGATGCAGATGCCCTAGAAAAACAGTTAAATATGCTAGAAGGTTATTTCCTTGTTCATAATTTTTGAGACAAGAAAAAGATCACTTTCACACTCCTTGAGGATCTACCCCATGTCAAACATTGGTGGGAAATGTACTGGGAGAAAATTTCCATAGAGGATTATGGAATATATGGGGCTGAGCCCACTTGGGATTTTTTTTTGGATGTGGTCAAGGAAGAATATTACCTTGTTGGTAACTATGATGTCCAGTACATGAGATGGACCACACTTCGTCAAGAGAGGAGCCAAGAAGAGTCGTAGTTCACCAATACATTCCATACCTTGCGCACCAAGTTGGGTATAAAATATTCTGAGTGGAATTTGGTTCTCAGATACCATGGGGGTCTACACAGATACATCCAAACTAAAATGGAGTTTCTAGAAATCTCATCATTGGGAGCTTCCTATCAATATGATGTCAAAATTGAGAATAAATTTAGACACTAGAACAAACTAGAGTTTGGGTCTGCAAATCCAAAAGAACCAAGGTATGATAAATACAGACCTAACAAACAGCCTTCCAAAAGACAATCCAAGACACAGAAAAAGAAGGGTCACGAGAAGAAAGAATGACACTAGAAAGTGTTGTGATTTCCACAAACACCCCTGAAACAACACTCATGAATGTCACTCAAAACACTCTTTGGTGGTAGAGATAGAGTAAAAGGAGCCAAACCCTCGATTCATAATCTGAATCATAAAATAATGGGAGAAGATAGATCATCAACGCAGACCCCACTGCTACTATCACGACCACAAAAATTCAACCAGAAGAACCAAGAGATCTTGAAGATGGGGAGTGCCTCTTCCATTCACAGTTGTGGGTGAAGGGGACTCCATTGCATTTCATTATTGATAGAAGAATCCATAAGAACATCATCTCAGCAGAGGTTGTCAAACAATTGGGATTGTCGACAACACCACACCCACAGACATATAACATTGGGTGGGTTCGCCAGGGTTGAGATCTCTGAGTCAACCAGTTGTGTTGATTTTCATATGGAATCCAACCCTTCAAGGATGAGGTATTATGTGATTTTTCCCCATTGGAGGTATTTGATGTTCTTTTTGTCCAGCCATATATGTCTAAACGCCACATTATTTATGAGTCTCAACCCCATAGTGTCATTATTACTCTGGGGGGTCATCTCTACAGGATACCATAGGTAGTTCCAACTACTGTCCCATCGAAATAGTGTCACAAGGTAATATCTCATACTACAAAATTCATCTTCTTCACAATCTATTCAAAAGGTGAACGTAAGAACACTGTAACCAATGCAGCCTCAATCCAGGCACCTTCTGTCCAACAAAATCATATTAACAATATTGAAGCAAAGCACAAGGATTCTTTCTGCACACAGTAATATCATGCAGACAGATTGGTTAAAATAGTCCAACCCTTCCAAGCTCAAGTTAGTGACAACCTTCAACGATCCAAGGAACGTAACTTCTCCAGCAAGGCAAGCAACTCATCAAGATGCAGATTGAGAAAACACTTTTCCCTCTCCCTCAGGAACTCAACAAAATGGATACCATTTCATCCTAATGAGGGAGGATTGATCCAAGTGGCTATCAGTGGCCACCCACCTATTCCAACTGTCTCAAAACAATCTTTCGGTAATTTAATATTTTTAGAATTTTTTTCGTTCCTAATATTCTGGGGCCAATTTGAGGGCCTAAATGATTTTTTTTCAGGATCGATCACCTCAGAAAAATACAAAGTCTTTAATTTAGCCCCCAAATGAATCTCCTGGAAGATACCTTTCGAACGAGCTATTGTGCACCCCAAATGAAGATCGCATGGAAAATTTATGCCCCGAGGAAGTTGATACACCAAAATACCCAAAACAAGGTCCACAAAATTGTTGGCTTCTCATCTTATGGGGTTAGGGTTTTGGATTTTAATTATGTTAAAAAATCCTTGGAGTATCATTGTAACAATCATGTTCTTTTGAATGTGAGTATCCATCACATCTCTTTTCATAGATAAGTTGCCACCATTCTAGCGAGTCTTTCACTTTATATTTCTATAGTTTTGTACATTTTGATCATTAATAGAAATTGTGTATTACTGTATCTCTGCATTTATGGTTTCATCTATGATATATTTATGTTATATTATTAGATATTTTAGATATATTTGTACATTTTTTTTATTATATCTCCACTCTCATTTCACACCAAAAATAATATGGATCAATTATGGTATAGCCCAGAACAAACAAACAAAAAGGTTTTCGCATCTCATAACCCATGACGAGTAATGAGTCTCCACCCATCACAACTTCACATCTATCTCACTTCCATTCAATTATTCTCTATGATCCCTAGATCAAGAAATCAACAAATATGACACCATGTTGGAACATGAATTGAATGCAAAGGACAAAGGAAACAAGAGAAAAAGTGGTGTCTAAAGACACTGTAGGACTGAAGCATGAGTCACTCAATGAGAGCAAGAGCATATCTCCCGAGATGATATCAAAATATGAGAATATAATAGAATGATCATTAATATCGCCTATAAATAGGTTTGGTCATGGACCAAACTCAACAAACTTGGGTGAAGATGGTTGCACTTCTCCATAAAGTGTGGATTGGGAATCCAAAGTGGACATGGTCAACTACGGGTTTAGTCAGTTGTTGACCCAAATACATGTTCAACCCAATGAATCCTACAAGGTGATGTTACAAAGGAACCGCATGTTCCAACAACTAGAACTCCACTAGAAAGGAAATGGGGGCTAAGAGTCTGTGAAGAGGGTCTAAGATAAGGGGGATTAAGCCCAAGGGAATATTATACTAATATTTCCTAAAGACTAACTTTATGACATTTTAATCCTAGGCTCCTAAGGATGGGGAAAGTATCACCAAGTGGAGACAACATAGTTCGCAACATGACAACTGTCAAGTTGGGAACATGCATACTTAAAGTAAGAACTCAGTACAAGTACATTATTCCATCATTCTAATCATTCTCTCATCATTCACATTGTTCTCACATTCACTCTGCCATCCACCATGCGTACTTGTAATTGAGAGCTTTTGGAGCTGGTTGTATCCAGTAAACCTGGGTAGTTTGAGATGAAGAATTAGGTTGTCAAGCCTATGTGCATGTTGAATAGGTAGGTTGTCATTCATGTGAGAATTCTCTCTAGGTGAGATAAATTATGGTAATTTCTTCTCTATGTGCTATGCATTAGCTACAAATATCTCAGACTTTCTTGATGGTCTGTTGTTGAAGCCTTGGAAGGGAAGTGGGGAAGTCAAAGGAGTGTTGATTAGAGAAGGGGCACACTTCATGGGGTGGGATAGATTATGGGAAATTAGATGTTGTGGGATAGTTGTTGAAGTCCAAACCTTAACCTGAGCTTAATTTGGCTATTTGTTATACCTTAGTCTAGCTTAGGAAGCCTATACCTTGGTGGAGTTTCTAGCCTCATCTCGAGGGTGACCTGCTACAGATATTTTATGAGCAGTAGAGTCTATGGTTGGGAGGAACGTCTGAGGTCTACAACTAGTTTGGATTTTGATATAAAATATAAGTTCCTTCCATGTGTTTCTATTTTTACTGTGTGTTTAAATAAGTTAATTATGTTGTGAATTAATGGTATATTATTATGCATGTATATGTATGTTGTTATATTGCATGATTCTATTCATATGTAGAGAATTTTTATTTAACTAAATGGTATCATAAAAGTGAAATTTTGTGTGGCTTCATCCAACTTGGGGATGTGGATGCTACATCTATATAAGATTTTCATTTTCTATATTTTTTATTTCAACTTTAGCGAACCCTTTAAGAGAGAAGAAAATAAATTCATCTTGCAGTATGATCTAAAAGTGTTTCCACTTGGCTAAGAGCTTGTCTTCCTTAGATGTTACAAGGAAACAAGTTAATTTCCCAAGAACTAGAGACATCTAGTAGGAGTGAAATCCTTCCCCTTTATGAACCACCATAGGTGATTCCATGGTTTTCCTTGAATAACAATGATGATTCGACTTGCATTCAAAGATAGCAGCTAATAATAACTATCCTCATTTCTAGTTGACAATTGAATTATGATATGTTTTCTCGCAATATAAAAGAAAAAATAAATAGACATACAAGGTGATTCTATAAGTTTAATTCCAATCCTAAAATTCTTTATTTAATAAATTGTTTAATCTTTTGGGTCCATATGTTAATTTTTCAATAAATCGACACACACATAATTTTATTTGCAAAATTATCTTAAGTTTAAAAATAAGCTATACACTTTAATGTCCACATGTTATAGTGGATTTAGTAAGATGATATAATGTCCACATGTTATAGTGGATTTAGTAAGAGGATACGATATTTTAGTTGAACATTGATAAAATATCGGTAAGGATTTAGTGAATTCTTCATTTTGTTCGTCACTCTAAAATCAAATCCTTAGAAATTTAGTTGGATTCACTGGATATTGTTTTGACATCAAATATGGGATAGTGAATATCTAATTGGAACTCTATTGAGAATTCGTAGTACACAACTATTTGGTTCTAATTAATGAAGCATTGGCGATTTTAAAGATGATCTTCAATGCACTTTAGTCAAGGTTGCTTGCATTATCTCCAGGGATGATTTTAAGGATGGAAATTTATTTTAAAATGTAGAAACATTGGCAAATCTTAATAATCCTTCATATGCCAACAATAAAATGTTTGGTGATATTTTTGTAAAAATATTCAAATTTCTAAGGATTTTATATAGTTTGTATAAATTTTTGGCGATTTTTAAGGTAAAGTTATTGTATCCTATAGAATTTGGGCGAATAATATTTCGAATAGAGAACCTTTTTTTGGGAAAACATAGAAAACTATCCCATGAGCAAAATTTATCCCCTAAAATCATCCATGATTATCTCTAATGCTAGTTCATGACAATCATGGGTGTGTAACAAATTCAATCATTAAATTTGGTGGGAGTTTATTAGATTGCATCAAATACACAAATAAGTATACTAGACAGTTTGAATAGAGTCACGTTAACAAATTTCCCTCAAAAGGAGAGCAAGAACAAATTGTAAATGTATTTTAATAGAAACCCCTAAATCATTGGGGTTCATACTTCCTCACTACTATTTTCCATTACTATCATTACATAACTACTTTATAAAATGTTTCATTAATTCGGTGTGGAAGGTGTGGGTGGAATCTTTACAATCCCAGAGGAAATAAGATTTTTCATTATGCCTTGGGGATTTGGAATGTCTTGAATAACTTAGTTGAGGATTACTCATTGTGGTGTGGTCATTCCATTACCAAGGATGAAGTTTCCAGGTAGTTTTTAGTGTTTGGGGACTCAATGTTGATTATTAAGGCAATGATGGCAATATCAAGTTGAGGGGAAACATGTTAAATTCCATTGTCTCATGAATCAAAGAAGTTCTATCTCAATAAAAATAAGAATGGGGATCCAATCTATTGCTTAATACCATTTATGGTGGACATTAATTGGTGATACATCTAACATGCATTCATTAATGATCAACAACTAGAAGAGATTAGGGATGGATGATGCGAGGTGGCTAGTTCCAGATTCCCATATGGATTGGTAGGTCTCAATAATGGTAATTCAATATGCTGAGATGAGTTTCATCATGAAATATGGGATAATTTTGGTACTATGCTCCACTATGGGGAAAAACCTTTGCATTATATCTGGGGGTTAGCTGGGTATGTGACTTGGTAGCATGTTTTGTGTTCTATCGATGAGGATTTTTGTTTCCTATAGTGGACACGACAAATTTTTTGATGGGAGGATTTTGAGAATAGTGGTTGTTGTTATGTAACACCCTGTTTCCCCCAAATTTGTAATTAATCCTAATATAGGAATTACCATGCTAAAGCATGATGAAAATGTGAATGTATGATGTGAATGGACCTTATGAAGAAGGTCGATGAATGTAAATAACATTATGAATTTATATTATAGAACTGCTGAGAGGGGATGTGCTGAAAAAGAGGCCACGAGGGCGGTGGAAGGCACTTGGAAAGGTGGCGTTAACTTCCACCGAGAATTAATATCGTATTTGGACTCCACTGGCCTAGAGAACTAAAAGCGGCTCGCTGGCCCTGAATTAAATATCTCGCAGGCTGGTGCGTAGATGGTTTAATGAGGGATGGGAGGGGAACCTCCCATCCGTAGAGCCGTCAGGCCTGATCAGTGCGAGGGTAATAACGCCACACGTAACCTCGCAAGAGGATAAGGCATGGGGGTAGAAGCGATTGCGAGGGGGGACGCGAGGGAAAAACCCAGGCATTATGCAGAGTGAGTGATAGCAGAGAGGAAGGATTGCAACCTTCACTCCTGGTCACTGGCAAACGGAGACGCAGTCTCACAAACATCGTGGTCTCAGCTCAGGGGTGGCTGGTGGTAAATCCGTTGGGAGTTGCTAAGCCTACGGTTGGGTGGAAACGAGAACCCCTCTCAGCAGTTGCTTGACCCCTGGTGTTATTTCTGATAAGTGTTTCGCCTCTGGTATCTTAAAATATATTTATATGTTTGTTCTAATAATTATGCTCATAAACTGTGAAATTGTGAACGATTACAGTATAAGAATGTTTGTGCTGTGTGTTGATAAGAAATGGTAGATAAATGTTTATAACAGAAAAACCATGCATGACTTATGTTGATAAATGATTTTAATTATGCGTAAGTTGACCCAAGTCAGACTTCCAGTCCATTCTCGGGAATTTGTTTCCCCTTACTCGTCTCTAGGAATGCCCTGGAATAGATCTCTTCACAGAGATTTCCTCCTTGGAAAGGTTTACCAAGAACATGGAAAAAGGACTTGAATGTGCAAGTCTTAACGACCCTGTACGAGGAGGAATGACCCTCTTAAAATCCCGAAGTAGCAGCATGGGGATAAGTATCGATTGACAGATGATATTCCGTCAGAAGATCCATGGTCATTCACAACCGTTAGATTGACGAAAGAAGCAAGGGCGTTACATACCTTGCCCCTTTTCCTCTATCTTCGTGAATAGCGAGGAAATCGGGATCGTAGACCCCCAAGGTCCATGAGAACATCTAGATTGCTGATTTTTCCATGCCCATGAAGTAATGGGAGAGTGTGTGATGTGGGATAGATCTGAACTGTTAGATCCTAGCTAGAAAAACCCGACAGCCGTGGGATCAGTTCAAAGATGCATGAGGGTTAAGCCCTCGTGAACCGGAGGTTGAAAGTCCTGACGAGAGGCCTGGCTATCGGGATATCGACACTCGTGAATTCGGGAGTCACGATGACATGAGGTCGGGGATTTTCATAGTGAAAACCCTGAGACAAATCTGAGTCGTCCATCATAGGAGGACATGTGAGCAAGATCGACAGACCGTCGGCATTTCGGGGATCGAAGCGGCAAGTTGCTGGAGTATTTCGGCAGCGGAAACTCCAAATCAGCGAGATTTGATCTGGACCATTCATTTTGGAGTGGACGCGTGTCACGAGACTACCCACATCTGGGACTCGGGCATCGGAGGTTGGAAGAGGAAGTCTTTCGACTTCACAAGTGGTGAAAGGGTGAGAGCTCTATGTTGTGGGCCTAGCTGACGTCACATCGGGATATCAACACTTAGAATATTGGATTTCTCGAGGTCGAGGAAGTCGGGACACTTCAAGTCTCGAAACAGCGAGATTGGATCAGGGTCGTCCATCAGTTGGGGATACATGGCGGAGATCCAGAGTATCGAGGGAAGTCCCGATAGAAGGACAAATCGGTGCATCGGAGTTCGGTGTTTCACAAGTCCTGAGGACAAGAATTCCGGAGCATTCGAACTCGTGAAACAGCGAGAGGCGATCATGACCTTCCATCTTGAGGGGACGCATGGCAGTGATCGGGGACTCCAGGAAAAGTCCCGAAAGGAGAATCGTCAATCAAGAAATCGCGAGTCGGGATATCGGGAATCACTTGGACAAGAAGTCCTTACAACTTTGAATCATGAAGTCTGAAACCCCGACCAAGGGGAGAAAGCTCCGTTGTTGTGGGGCCTAGCTGACGTCAGGTTGGACAATCGGGGATTGGGATATCAGGAATCCCGTGGACAAGGTGTCCTTGCAGTTTGGCATTGCGATGTCCGAAACCCCGATAAGAGATAGGGTTGTGGTCATGAGGATAGTGGTCACGTGGACCAAGAATCTATCTAGAAGGGGCTAAGGGCCAAAGACGGGGAGTTGGCCTATCGGAGTTTGGGAGATCGAGAGGTCAAGAACTCTCGGCATCAGAAAATAAGAAACTCCAAAACTCAAATTTGACTCTGGGAAATACACAGACATGTGCAAAAGGTCGATCTCCCTTGGGAGGGAAACTTTAGAGACCTCAGAAGCTTCAGGGATTTGAATGAGGAAATGTAGGAGTCGTGTATCGTGATTCCCCAAATTGCGAAAATCCATTAAGCTCTTGTTTGTCTTAAGCACGTGGGTATAGTACAGGGTCACGTAGACAAGTCCCCAAGAGAGAAACGTTCCCCTTGATAGCCCCATCAGGGTTCGACGTTTCATTGTTTCAAGGTTCGGGGTTTGCAATGTCGAGAGACTCGACATTCTGGTAGTACCGAGTGACGAAGTGCGAAATGACGCCATGCTGATTCGGCTTATAATTGTGAACTATAATCACATGGAGGTGGAAAAAGGAAAGAGCTAGCCTGTGCTAAGCCCCGTAGGACTTCGGGGATTCTGATTATTGAGAAATCAATGAAAAAGTTTGATTTGCTTAGTGGGTATCTGACAAAGTGGTATCAGATCATGGTTACAACACTTGGCCTGCTTGGGCTCAGGCACGAGCCGCATTAGAAGATATTGTTATCTACATTTCTCTTTAAGGAGAAGGACTGCAGAATGAAATTGTAACTTGGAAATTCCTATAACCCTTCTGTTAAAATGGAAACTACTCTTATAGGAGTAGGGATGCACTGATCGTTATCACAGATAAGATTTGAGTGCGAATGACAGAGGTAGAATAAATTGGACTATGAAGCTGCACGAGCCAGACAAGGGACATGAACTGAGTGGTTTTGTTTTAGCGTAACGATGGCTACCTACTAAAGCAGGTAGAGTCTCTTTTGATTAATATGGTTGGTTAGGTAAGGATTAATACCCAAAGGAAGAACCCCTTCATGATTTGGGAAATTGGGTAAGGACGGGTAGACTCCTTATAAATTTATGACCACTGTATTATTAAGAGACTAATCCTTGAGCATACAATTCCTCATGATTGAGAGGACTGGTGAAAATACGTAGGGTCATATTTACCTGACCTATAATGGTTAGAATCGACCATGAGGATAACCTGTTTGAGGAGTCCTTTGAGACTGTTGCTAATTCCCAATAGTGACCCTTGTTGATCGTTTCCATAAACAGAGGGTAACACCTGTATGAGTTGGGACTATGAGATTAGTCCTATAAGTAACTTAAAAATCTCAGAAGATATAGCAGGATAAATCCTTCAGGAAATAATTTTGAAGATTGGATGGGATCTAGAGTCGAGATCCATTCAGAAAGAACCGAAACGTTTCGGGTTGTTCGATCTCGGGAAACAACACACTGGTTAGTTGTGAGGAGATACCAGAATTTTGCAAGACCAAAAGGCTCGGGAGAAGCAATGAGGAATTCGCGAAAAGATCATAGCCATTGATCAAGCAGCGAATTGGACCATTGATCGTCCAAAGAAAATTTCGCAATTCTGGAGATCAAAGGATTCGAGGTTTTCCATAATAAAAGTCCCGAAGTCGTGAAATGAAAAATCGCGACATCATCACAACCGTCGGTTGGAGAGCCATTGATGACCATTAGACCTAATTAACCAGTGAGGATGATAAGGCTGATAACCTCTCATCACTCATAAGCTCAGGAGGAATAATATCCGTTAGGTCGGAATCAACAAGAGTCGTTGATATAGAGTTTCAAGGTTTCGTCTATGGGGAAAATGGAATCGTAGACTTCCCAAAGTCGCACCAGGTAAATCACCGAGTTAATCAGGACCGATGATTGCCAGAGAGATCTGGACCGTGGGATCCAGACTTGTCGGCCCACATAGAATAGAAGTTTGGGAAATGGTGGAGCGTTGTCCATGGATTCTTCGAAGTATGGGATCCTGACGCATGTCTGAGAACTGACCCCAAAGTCCGAGTGAAGTGTCATGTAGATGAAAGAGCCAAGAAAAATCATTGCAACGGGAATTCCAAAATCGCGAAATGTGAAGCACCCTTTTAAATTTGGATCGTGATCACCGTCGGTGGTCGCGTGAGGAGAGGGTGTAAGCCAGTATAATGAGTAGTGCATGAGTTTAATACACCGAGGAGCTTCCTATTAAGAAGCCTGATACTCATACCAGTAAGGTATGAATGATATATAAAATGTGCAAGTAATGCACATGTATGATGTAAGAGTATAAGTATACTAAAGGCCCAACATGATGGCCCTGATGAGTGAAACGGGAGGCAAGACTTACACTTGCCAAAATTGAATGAATACCATGGATGCATGGTTGACTCCATTCTGAAGAGTTGTGAAGGATCTATCTTGAAGGATAGCTTAAAGGGAATGTACTCCATACCCCCAAGAAAATACAATACAATTAAAGGAAAGAGTAAGCGAGAAAGGATGCTCTATTGTCATGATAAGAGGCAAAGGTTTATGCCTTTACAGATCACATGAGAAGGACTGTGAACAATCCTGAGATGACTGCTTTTAAAAATGGAAATGTATGTAGGCTATGAAATATACCTATGATAGCTACATGAAGGCTTAGGATTATGAAAGTGGTTAAGTACATCATAGATGTAAGTTAACAAAGATGCATGTTTATATTCCTTAAGGGAATATTGGGTAGACCACTAAAAAGCTAACTCAAGGTTGAGGCCATCATAGTGGTGATGGATCTGCAACGAGGAAGTTGCATGCTGAAGGAGTTTCCGGTGGAGGAACTATATAAGGTCTCTGTCAGAGGAACAGAGTCACAACCCTGATAATTGTTGAAGGATTGGACAATGGGCTACAAGGCCTGTCCATGTATAAGAATCATGTAAGTAATAAGTGAATAATAACCGAATAGTGACCATTCTGATAACCTAATGGAAGTGTGTAGGATGCACACGTTCCTGACCCATTATGAACAAAGAGTTGCTACTAAAGCATGTTGAAGTATCCTAAGAGTTAGGATGGGCCTAAACCAGGGCTGCTC
>ML801678.1:135324-154325 GCA_009831015.1 Picea engelmannii
TCTCTAATCCACTTGCTGCCTAACCCCCCTCCGGAATCCTACCGAATTACATCATGATACCGCCCCTCTCACCATGCACTGCTTGTCCTCCACTCACACCCCCATCTCCCCCGCATATCTCTCCCACTTATCACTACATTACACATTCCTTCCACTACCCGATACCATCCACTTCTTGGCATATGATGTGTCTCTCACCACACGCCACCTATCAACCTCCCACCCAGATTGCAGGTCGTGACCATATCAATGACCACGATTCATTTCAGCGCCGCAACATGTTTGAGAATTAAAATCCTTGAGCAGGATGAAATCTAAACCAAGGTATTGTGGGGGAGATACGTGGTGGAAGGTAGTGAGTTTTGGGCCCAAAAGCGTTGTGGATCCAAACCACCCTTGACAACTTCCAAAATCATGTGCTTATATGAAGTCAGGTCACCACTTCACCTCCACTCACCTCCACGTAGTCCACATATGCTCATATCATCCTCTATTGGATGCCTGAATCCACGTCTCCTTCGATGACCGTTGGGCTGATGACCTTTCCAGCAAAGCTTTTCGAAAGTATAGATGGCAGCTGATGAGTTGAAACGAAGTGCACTTAACAGTCGATATTTTAGAAACAGAAAGAGGTTTGTGTCTTGGTCTCATTTACAAATCGCTCCAGAAATTTAGTAAAGAAGCAGATCAAGTGAAGACCTACCCATACATCCAGTTACCCTCCAGAAGCATCAAATTGCTCACAGTCATGCTGGGCCTTGATACAGAACTTTGTTCTGTCACTCCTAGTTTTTCTGCCAATTACAGTTCATCCAACGCATGCATCAGTTTAGTCTTAGAGACATTAGAAGTTTTTAGTTAATCAAATCCAGAATCATTTTAGATTAAATTAATAAGGGGTATTCTGTGTGTGATAAGAAACACTATGTTGATTAAGTCTAGTGGGAAGTATACATGTTGTACTCCATGCAATGTTTTAGTTAAATTAATAGTTTGTTCGACAAACAATTATCTAGAGTTAGGTCTCAATCCCATACAGACGAGAACCTCTGCAAATATATTAAATATGTAGTCTTTTGTATTGTTTTGGGGTTGGTATTTTTTTGCAGAAAAGTGGAAGCAACAAAAGGATTGGACCTTCTCAGTTAATTGTAATTTTTTCTACCTAGTGAATATCTGTTGATGATAGTTGTGTTCTCTTACTCAAATCTTTGTGTGTTGATTCTTATATTGAATGCATATTTTGTTATGTCTATGACATACATTTCCTTATTCTGACAACTATTGTTTTTAGCTTATATTTTTTTGATTATGCAACCTATTATACAACTATTGTTCAACAAAAGATCCACTAGTTTGCAACCTGTTGAATGACTTGCATCTAGATGTTTGTCTAAGTCTTAAGATATTATTTTGGGTCTTAGTTTTCACACAACAAGTGATTCATTGCATTGCTTGTTGTTTTTTTTTCTGTGCTTGTCTTTTCATACCCCCAATTGTCATGTAATACCCATATCATTAGAAAAGGAGAACCTACTTTTACACTGTGTGGCCTGTCCTACCAGAACACCATATTTGAAAACATGTCCTTAATCTTACCAAAAAAACCAACTTATTAAGGAATAATCATTCAAAAACTGATAGGTGGCCTAGATTTTCCCTTTAGCAATTAGGTGCAGACCTTAGGACCAACATATTTTGGGACCACTATCAGGGAACATTGTACTGAAATATCTTTTCCTGGGAGAACAAAATTTATTAGCTCTGACCTTTGATGGTGAACAAATATTAGACACAAACAGACTGCCATCTTTCACCTGGCGAATCCACTAGGTAACATTTAAGAAAAAAATATTGGCATCGATAAAAGGATTCAAAAGATCCAAATATGAAAACAAAAAATCCAAGAAGGCTTAGTCTAACCCTGAGAATAACACAACAACCTTTGAGCCAGAAAAAAAAATAAGAAAATCGACCCTAGCTCAGAGGTATACCTCCCCCCTCAAGGGTAAAGCTGCACACAAAGATCCTATGTCTAATCACAATCACAAGAAGTTTGAATTTGCTAGCCCTAAGAATCATAATTCCAAAGAAGTTCATACATATCCAACTCTTAATTCTACCTCATCATCCAGTCCTACATCCACCTCTATATCTCCCATAAATCATCAGATTCCTATTATTCAAGCCATGGATGTTAACAGGATGGATGTTATAATTGTTGCTTGATATGCACCCCTAGTGCTTCATGTAGGCTTACATGCACTCCTAGCCACAATTTACATGAAATATTTACCAAGATATAATGGGGAAGGTGAGGTAATTGTTGAGGAACATCTAATAGCCTTTTATAGCTTTGCAGACAACTTTAACATTGATTATGTGGATCTGTGGATGAGGTTGTTTGTACAAATTCTAGATGGGGAAGTCAGAAAATGGTTTAGAGGTCTTCCTCCGGCCTCCATTGCAGATATTGAGGCGTTGGATGAAACTTTCATAAAACAATGGGGAGATAGGAGAGATTATCTCTACTACATCACTAAGTTTGGGGCCCTAAAGAGAAAGAATGGTGAATCTATTTCATATTTCACCAAGATATTCAATAATATGTATGGTAGAATCCCAGATGAGATCAAACCAAATGAAGCATCTTCCAAGATCACTTATGCTAATGCATTTGATGCAGAGTTCTCCCTCCTGCTGAGAGAGAGAAGATCTGCCACACTTTTTTCCATTCAGGAAGTGTTAGCGATATTTCTTGTAAGGGGGGCTAGAACACAAAAGGATGGGTTAAAACCCACTTGTCCAAGGTTTCGGATGATAATGCGCCCAAAGTAAATCACGAGCAAGTTCAAATGGCGGCGATTTGCACGCCCAGATCAACGACGCATATTGAATTCCGGACCCCCCCTACCTTTCTACCTTTAAGCGGGGGGGGGTCTGGAATCGGGGGTGCACCTCTCCAACGGTCCAGATGAGCACGCTCGGATCAATGACGATGAAGACCATTCCGGACCCCCCCCACATTTCTACATTTAAGCGGAGGGGGGGGGTCCGGAATCGTGGATGCAGTTTTCCGACAGCTACGATCGAGGAGCCCGGATCAACGGCTCAAGCGCGGCCCTGACCTTCTCAGCTGCCTTGTCTTTAACCCGTGTGGGGCATATTTTTGTCATGACATCTCCCTGTCCGCCTTTCCCTTGCCGCCATGTGTCATCGTTCACCCCTCTCTCACGCTTCCAGATGGCCTTTCCCTCATCTCATCATCCATTTATCACCCACCACGTATCCTTTTCCCCTCCATGTCAGCCTTTCACTGCATTAAACTTTCCACGTCTATTCTCCCGCTGTCTCTGCGTATATCCCTTATGAATTATGTCATCCCCCTGCCACCTCTCTCACCTCTCATCGTTCTTTTCTTTGTCCTTGCGATTGGGGCCCTGTCATTCCATAGCTATACCTCAATTCCCGCGTTGGCCTCCATACCTGTCCTTCAAACCCTTCAGTTATTCCAGGTGGCAGCGCGAGAAGTCTTCCATATCCCAAAATGCTGAGTTGTCTAGTTCGTCTTCAATCCCAAGAAGTAGTTATTGAAGCGGTTGGTGGTGGTTAGACATTGTCTCCGCCATAATGGGAAGTCCTGCATTGAATTAAAGACACGTCGATTCGCCGAATAAATTGTCAGGGGATCGATTGCGTCTGCCATAGGTTGCACGACCATTCAAAGATTGCAGCTCCATGTTGTCAGAAGCCATGCAGATGCAAAGATTTCAATGCTACGTCTCGATTTTGTTGTTGTTGTTAGTTTGAGTATATGTAGGCATTTTCGCCATTTTTGTATCTATCGATGGTTGAGCTTAGCTCCCGGTTGTAAATCTTTAATGAAGTACTGATACTCTGGTTATGTATGCACTCTTGAGACTTCTTGCCTGATAAATGCCAGTTTCTTTACATCTTTGTTCCACTGTGTTATAATCGCTCGGAATTGGAGGATCCAGTCGAGCCATAGTTGTTATAGGATGATGTTGGTAGGATCACTGTAGCAGTTATGATATTTCTGACCAGTTCTTGTGATTTGCCTATCGTTGAGTGACTTGGAATTGGAGGATCCAGTCGAGTCCTCCTCAGCTTCTTGAGACCCTGAACCAAGAGGATCTTGTATTCAGTGTCTTTATTCTGCAAATAGCCGTAAGCCTGTTGCCCAAAGCTGTTTGTCCATTTTCCTCACTAAGTCTTCCACCTACTCACCCTTTTATCAACCCACTGGCTGAAGTTGGATCAAGACCTCCTTTGTCACCTTATGTACCAGACTCAGTCCCTGAGCTAGAGTGATATCTCATCGAGTTTTCCTCCATTTGATCACCTCTTTAAAACAAATCGTGACATTAAACTGATGGGCATCTGGCTCTTCTCCTGCAAGCAATCCAGGGGTGACTTCCGTCGCCAACATTTCTGGCGCCGTTGCCGGGGACGAAGTTGAATATTTTCCCCGGGATTGAACAACAAAGATCAACTAATTCTGAAGGTGCATCAGATATCAGAACTTGAAGATTGCTACTGTGCACCTGGCGACTCCATTGTGACAACTCCACTGGGAAGAACCTGTTCTATCAACTGTGGATTCGAGAGGCAGACACATGAGGTCTAAGCCACACTTGCCTTTAGCTACACCAGAAGCTGACGCGGAAGCAGTGCGCAGAAAGGGAAAGAGCTCTGCGAGAGAAGTTTCTATTGCCGAAACAGGTAATACGCCCTCCCCTTCTGTGAGAACTCCATTTTCTTATTCGCAGCTTCCTAGTCGTCCTTCTTCCGAGGTCCCCCATTCTCTAAATTTCAGGAGTGTTCCTGCTCAGTTTTCTCCTCTTGGTCTGGTATCAGAAAGAGAAATCCTTGTCACTCCCTCCTCCCTGGAGGTCTTGCCTCATCATAGACCTCGAGCTTCTGAAGATTTCACGACCCCTCCTTTTGTTGCTACTGTTGCACAGAGAGAAGTGTCTGCACACTCAGGTCCTTTGGCTTTTTCTCTGTTTTCTCCGTTGTCTCCTCCAAGAATCTTTGTTCTGACATCTCCCGTTGATACTCCTTCTCCTCTGAGTTCTCCTCTACTGAACATCCCTATGGCTGGTGTTAATCCCCCTCCGAACAGAATGGATGCCATAGTGGCTGCTAGATATGCTCCTTTGATTCTACCCCAGCCTCTGAACCCTCTCCCTGCTGGAGACTATTTGAAATACATGCCCAAGTTCAGTGGGGAGGGAGATGTAACTGTTGAAGAGCACCTAGCTGCCTTTTACAACTATGTAGACAACTTGAATATTGAGAGTGAAGATGTCTGGATGAGAGTCTTTGTCCAGAGCCTTGATGGGGAGGTGAGGAAATGGTTTCGGGGACTGGCCCCTGGATCTATTGCTGGCATTGAAGCCTTGGATAATGTTTTCCTGAGGCAGTGGGGAGACAGAAAAGACTATATGTATTATATGACAGAGTTTGGGTCTCTGAGGAAGATGCAAGGAGAGTCTGTCTCAGACTTCTCCAAAATATTTAATAAGATGTATAACAAGATTCCTGCGGAGATTAAACCCTCAGAGGCCTCTGCTCAAATTTCCTATGCTGATGCATTTGACCCTGATTTCTGTCTCGTGTTAAGGGAAAGAAGAGCCACCTCTTTGGCTCAGATGAAAGATGCAATTGTAGAGGTGGAATCCAACATACTGGCAGCTAACAGACTGAGAAGCCAGGCTAACACAGACAGAAGAAAGGACAAGTCGTAAGCCTCAACTTCCGGCACATCACTACCTCACTCTCAAGTAAATGAGCTGACCCGAGTTATGAACCTCCTTAAGGAAGAGGTGGAGAGATTGAAGGTGGAAAGGAAACAAATGTATAAGGGCCCTCAGACCACTGATAATAGAGGAGGTTTCATAAGAACAAATCATTTTGCTCCTCCAACCATGCACAGAGAGAAGGAAAGAGACAGAGATGACCAAAAAATTCAGGCTCCCTTCCAGAACAATTTTGTGGCTGATGAAGAAGAAGGAGAAGCAGACGAGCCTGAGCCTAAAATCCACTCTCTAGAAGTCACTCCTCCTTCCCCTCATCTCACTCGGACTACTTATGAAGAGTCTCTCATGGATGGTCAACTGAATGAATTGAGCAAGGGAGACAAAGCTAGTGGTGGTCGAGGCAGATATAATCTGAGGCCTGACAAAAGAGCAGCAGCACCTGACGTTCCTGAGCCATCCACCAGAATAGAGAAACCTGCTAATGAAGTAGCAGACAGAGGTAAGAAGGCTCAACCCCTCTCCCCCATTGTCCATACTCATGTTCCTGAAATTAGAGAAATCCCAAAGCCTATTTCTTCTTTCAATTTCGAACATGAAATTCAAAAAGTAAGAATTCCTGTGCCACTTACTGAGCTTATTAAACATGGGGAATTCAAAAAATGATTCTCTGAGATGTTAAAGTCCGAAGCCTCATATCCCCTCACAGACTCTATAAACCTCCAAGATGAAAGGCCTGCAGTTGTCCTAGGTCCCATGGTAGAAGACAGAGATGATTCATCCCCTCCCTTATACACCTCCCTGAACATACATGACAAGGTACTGCATAACTTCCTTATGGACTCAGGGGCCTCCCACAACCTCATGCCCAAAGATTTCATGGAGGAATTAGGACTGGAAGTCACCCGAGCCTATCACGACCTCTACTCTTTTGACTCCAGGAGGGTGCAATGTTTGGGAGTCATAAAAGACCTGGTAGTTTCCCTGTTTCAGCTTCCCATGAAGAGTATGGTCATGGATATTGTGGTAGTTGATGTTCCCCCCAAGTTTGGCATGCTGTTGTCAAGATTCTGGATAAAGAGACTGGGGGGAACCTTCCAGATGGACCTCACATATGCCACTGTTCCAGTCTTTGGGGGGGAACATAGAAGATTATACAGAGAATCCCAGCTAGCCTACATTGTCAGTGACGAGGCCAACCCTACCAATCATCCCATCTATGCCTTAGACACCGATTTAGGCTCCAGTTTACTACATCTCACCCACACCCCTGAAGATTCTTTGCAGATCAAAAAGCAACCCATCCTCAATCAGGAGACCCCCCTCCAACTCTCTTTGTTTGGAAGATGTTCTTTGATGGAGCTTCCTCTAGTATGGGTGCCGGTGCCGAGGTGATATTTATATCACCTTGTCATGAGACCATCTCTCTGTCATACATGCTAGAATTTGAGGTCACCAACAACGTGGCAGAGTATGAAGCTCTGGTTCTGGGATTAAGAGCTGCAAAAGAAATGGAAATCAAGGAGGTGGCTGTGTTTGGTGATGCAGAACTGATTGTCCAGTAGGTAAAAAATTATTATCAGACTAAGCATCCTCAGCTCAGGAATTACAGGAACGAGGTATGGGATCTTGTTGAGGATTCTCTCCTGGCCTTTAACATTTCCTATATTCCAAGGGAGGAAAATGCCTCGGCCGACTGTTTAGCTTTCACAGCTAGTGTGCTCGAATTTCCTACGCTGCCCACTGCCAGGTCCGATGTGGAAATAAAATACAGACCTTCTATACCAGACAATGTCAAACATTGGAGGGTGTTTGAAGATGATCAAGAAATTGAGAAATTTCTCCAGTCCATTGATGACTTTTCCACAATGCGCATAGATGAGGATCCCAAAGAGGAAGACGACTGTCACCCTGAGGAATTTGTGAATAGGATTTCCGATCACCAGATCATTCAGCTACCGGGCAATCACATTCCGAGAGGACTGATCCCGTTAGAAAGATTGTTTGACGAGAATGATGTGGCAGTAAAGGGTAAGGTTTCAGGTGATGATGATGACATAGCCGAATGCAACATAGGCACGCCTAAGGAACCAAAGTTTGTCAAGCTGTCAAGAAGTTTGACCGAGGGGCAGAGGTTCGAATATATCAAGTTGTTGAGGGAGTTTGCTTATGTGTTTGCATGGACCTACAAAGACCTCAAAACATATGACACATCAGTCATCGAGCACAAGATCCCACTAAAAGAGGAGGCTAGGCCTTTCAAGCAGAAGCTGAGACAGATAAATCCCATGTTGCTTCCTGTCATGGAGAGGGAGGTAAAGAAATTGCTGGATGCCCAGATCATTGTCCCCTTGAGGTATTCGGATTGGGTGGCCAATTTGGTCCCGGTAAGAAAGAAGAGTGGAGAAATCTGACTCTGTGTCGATTTCAGGAACCTGAACAGAAGTTCAAGGAAGGACAATTATCCCCTGCCCAACATGGAACGCATTTTACAGAGGGTCACCGGTGCATCTAGGATGTCCATGATTGATGGTTTCTCCGGATATAATCAGATATCAGTCATGCCTGAGGACAGAGAAAAAACAACCTTCATCACTCCTTGGGGCACATTCATGTATGCCAAAATTCCTTTCGGACTGATGAATGCAGGAGCAATGTTTCAGCGAGCCATGGACATAGCCTTCATCGGGGAGAAGGACCAGTTTGTGGTGATATATCTGGATGACATCACAGTCTTCTCTAAGACTGATAAAGAACACTGTTGTCACTTAAAAAGAGTCTTCCTGAAATGTCGGAGGTATGGCCTATCATTAAATCCCAAGAAATCATTGTTTTCTATGAAGGAAGGAAAGCTATTAGGTCACATAGTGTCAGCGGAGGGAGTAAGAATTGACCCAGGTAGGGTAGAAGCGATTCAGGCCCTGTCACTTCCTCGGTCCAAGAAGGAAGTTCAGGCATTTTTGGGGAAGATTAATTTTTTGAAGAGATTCGTCTCAAACTTCGCTGAGCTGGTAAAACATATCACAACCATGCTCAGGAAGGGCCATGAAATAAATTGGACTGCTAAATCCAGGGGATCTTTTGCCCAGATAAAGAAAGCATTGACTGAGGCACCTGTGCTGATCAATCCCGATTATTCTAAAGATTTCCTGATTTTCTCATTTGCTTCTGATGACTCAATAGCAACAGTCCTATTGCAGAGAAACGATCAAGGGCGAGAGCAGACCATCGCCTTCTTCAGCAAGGCACTGAGAGATGCTGAGCTAAAATATGAGATCATGGAAAAATAGGCCTATGCATTGGTGAAAGCTCTCAAATCTTTCATGATCTACGTCTTGCACTCAAAAATCAATGCATATGTCCCTTCCACTTCTGTGAAGGACATTCTCATACAGCCTGACATAGATGGGAAGAGGGGAAAATGGATAGCTAAGATCCTGGAATTTTACCTCGAGATTAAGCCCACCAAATTGATAAAGGGGCAAGGTTTGGCCAAGTTGTTGGTTGAATCCAATTACAAAGCTCTGGATATTAACTGCATCAATGAGCAAGCTAAGTCATCTAGCAGTAATTCCCAGATCACCATACCACTAGCAGCCTATCCCTGGTACAGGGACATATTGTACTTTCTGTAGGAATTAAATCCCCCTGATGGATTGGGAAAGAGTAGGGCCAGAGCTTTGAATCTCAAAGCGGTCAAATACTGCCTCATTGATCGAGCCTTGTATTGGAGATACCCTCTGGGGATATTACTAAGATGTTTGGACCCATTGCAAGCGCAAAAAGTGATGATCGATTTTCATAGCAGTCTCTGCGGGGGTCATCATTTTTGGAAAACCACAGCCCACAAAATCCTCTGGGCTGGGTATTACTGGCCTACTTTGTTTACTAATGTCTGCAGGGAAGTCAGGGCTTGCATCAAATGCCAGAAATTCTCAGGTAAACAACAACTCAAATATTTTCCATTAAATCCTGTAGTAGTTTCTGCACCCTTTCAGCAGTGGGGATTGGATTTCATTGGGGAAATTCATCCTCCCTCAAGTGGCCAGCACCAATGGATTCTCACCGTGACTGATTATTTCACCAAATGGATAGAGGTTGTCCCCACTAGAAGCATTTCTCACAAAGTAATCATCAGATTCTTGGAAGATATCATAGCCAGATTTGGTTGCCCAAGCAGAATTGTCACTGACAATGGCTCCCCCTTCAGGTCTGAGCCTTTGATCAAATTTTGTGAACAATTCGGGATTTCACTGGTCCACTCCACTCCATATTATCCTCAGGGAAACGGACTGGCAGAGTCCTCCAATAAAAGCTTGATCAAGCTTATCAAAAAGCTTCTGGAAGAAAATCAGAAGGCCTGGGACTCAAAGCTCAAATTTTCTCTCTGGGCCGATCAGGTGACAACCAAGAAGTCCCTGGGTCTCTCACCTTTCCAGCTGGTTTATGGGATAGAGGTCATTTTCCCCACTCAGCTTGCCTTACCTGTGGAAAATTTCCTCCAGGTCCTTGAAGGAGAGCCTAATCATGTACTCAAAAGAATTCATCAGATGGTGGAAGTGCAGCAGGTCAGAGAACAAGTCAGGGACAGAGCCTACCATCGTCAGCAGAAGATCAAGAAGGCTTTTAACAGGAAGAGAAAGAAGAAGGAATTTGAGCAGGGTGATCTAGTGCTCAAATGGGATGCACCCAGGCAAGAAGAGGGCAAACACAATAAATTTGATGCCCTCTGGATCGGGCCTTTCAAGATCCTTGAAGTATTTTCAAACAACACTTACAGGTTGCAGGATCTGGAAGGCAATGAAGTTTTTAGCAGCCCAGTCAATGGGCATTTCTTGAAAAAATGTTTTCTATGAGCCGCAATCGGCTCTTTTTTTTTTGTTTTTTTTTGTACATATTGTTTCTATGTTTTGTTTTTCGGACTAATAAATGACTCCATAGCCCAACAACAAAGGCACTAAGTCTACAAAAAGTTCTTAGAGCATCACAGGGACGACTCTATCCCCCATGGAGCCAAATGTTAGCGATATTTCTTGTAAGGGGAGCTAGAACACAAAAGGATGGGTTAAAACCCACTTGTCCAAGGTTTCGGATGATAATGCGCCCAAAGTAAATCACGAGCAAGTTCGAATGGCGGCGATTTGCGTGCCCGGATCAACGACGCATATTGAATTCTAGACCCCCCCTACCTTTCTACCTTTAAGCGGGGGGGGGTCCGGAATCGGGGGCGCACCTCTCCAACGGTCTAGATGAGTGCGCCCGGATCAACGGCGATGAAGACCATTCCGGACCCCCCCTGCCTTTCTACCTTTAAGCGGAGGGGGGGGGTCCGGAATCGTGGATGCAGTTTTCTGACGGCTACGATCGAGGAGCCCGGATCAACGGCTCAAGCGTGGCCCCGACCTTCTCAACTGCCTTGTCTTTAACCCGTGTGGGCCATATTTTTGTCATGACATCTCCCTGTCCGCCTTTCCCTTGCTGCCATGTGTCACCGTTCACCCCTCTCTCACGCTTCCAGATGGCCTTTCCCTCGTCTCATCATCCATTTATCACCTGCCATGTATCCTTTTCCCCTCCATGTCAGGCTTTCACTGCATTAAACTTGCCACGTCTATTCTCTCGCTATCTCTGCGTATATCCCTTATGACTTATGTCATCCCCCCGCCACCTCTCTCACCTCTCATCGTTCTTTTCTTTGTCCTTGCGATTGGGGCCCCGTCATTCCATAGCTATACCTCACTTCCCGCGTTGGCCTCCATACCCGTCCTTCAAACCCWTCMGTTATTCCAGGTGGCAGYGCRWGAAGTCTTCYATATCCCAAAATGMTGAGTTGGCCASGTCRTCTTCAATCCCAAGAAGCAGTTATTGAAGCGGTTGGTGGTGGTTAGACATCGTCTCCGCCATAATGGGAAGTCCTGCATTGAATTAAAGACACGTCGATTCACCGAATAAACTGTCAGGGGATCGATTGCGTCTGCCATAGGTTGCATGACCATTCAAAGATTGCAGCTCAGTGTTGTCAGAAGCCATGCAGACGCAAAGCTTTCAATTCTACGTCTCAATTTTGTTGCTGTTGTTAGTTTGAGTATATGTAGGCATTTTCGCCATTTTTGTATCTATCGATGGTTGAGATTAGCTCCCGGTTGTAAATCTTTAATGAAGTACTGATACTCTGGTTATGTATGCACTCTTGAGACTTCTTTCCTGATGAATGCCAGTTTCTTTACATCTTTGTTCCACTGTGTTAGAATCGCTCGGAATTGGAGGATCCAATCGAGCCATAGTTGTTATAGGGTGATGTTGGTAGGATCACTGTAGCAGTTATGATATTTCTGACCAGTTCTTGTGATTTGCCTATCATTGAGTGACTTGGAATTGGAGGATCTAGTCGAGTCCTCCTCAGCTTCTTGAGACCCTGAACCAAGAGGATCTTTTATTCAGTGTCTTTCTTCTACAAATAGCTGTAAGCCTGTTGCCCAAAGTTGTTTGTCCATTTTCCTCACTAAGTCTTCCACCTACTCACCCTTTTATCAACCCACTGGCTGAAGTTGGATCAAGACCTCTTTTGTCACCTTATGTACCAGACTCACTCCCTGAGTTAGAGTGATATCTCCTCGAGTTTTCCTCCATTTGATCACCTCTTTAAAACAAATCGTGACATTAAACTGATGGGCGTCGGGCTCTGCTCCTGCAAGCAATCCAGGGGTGACTTCCATCGCCAACAGGAAGAAACCATTGAGGTCAAAGATAATATCTTGGAATAAGATAGATTAAAGACCAGATCTAATAAAGATAAGAATAAACAGCGAGAGGATTCCCCTTCCTCCTCTAAAATAGCCACATCTGATCCAAAACTTGATGAAATGAACAAAACTTCAAAGGATCTGACATATGAAATAACTAAGTTGAAATGCGAATCTAAACAACCAAACAAATATTTTCAAGGGGTTGGAATTAGAAATAAAAATCAGTTCAGAAGGCCTAATGATGGCCCTCAAATCATGCAGAGAGAAAGGAGAAATGTTGACGATCAAAGGGTAGTACCTCCTTTTCAAAACAATCAGATTGAAGAGATGGATGCAGACAATGATGTTGTGGATGATACTGTTTCTCTTTTAAATGAAACCAATTATTATACTAGCCACTTAACACAGCAAGAATATGAGGTAGCACAATTGTCAAATTAGTTTGATAATCAGACAAGGGAAGATGGATTTATTCAAGGCTAAACCAAGAAGAAATATGATTTGAGGATGAGAGCAAGGGCTCCCAAAGCTACTATCTCTGATCAAAGAAAACAAGTTGAAGCTCCTCTGAAGCCAAATCCAAATAAAGGTATGTCATCTAAAACTCAGCCACCTCCCTCATCTAAACATGCATCCCTTGAAATAAAAGAAGTTAATAGGCCACCAACCACTTTTGGCCTAGAACATGAGTTGAGAAAGATCAAGATCATTGTGCCTTTGATAGAATTAATGAATAATAAACCTTTCAAAAAATCTATCATGAAAGTTCTGCAACCAACGTCTTCTATTGTATCTTCTGATGTAGTAAGTTTGCAGGATGAAAACCTAGCCACTATTGTGGGTCCTATTATGACATAGACTTGTCAAAGCCTTAGGGGTTTGTGGTTTCTACCTAAGTCTATATTTTTTCCTGTCTATCCTTTTTTTACACACCCATCGTAAGGTTTTTTCCTTTTGGCTTATAGTTTTTCTTCTTTTTTCCTGTCTGAGAGGTGTCGGCCCTAAGCCTTTATGTTTTCTCTATGGTCAATCACTTCTCTCTCTTTACCTATGTCATTGATCCTTTTGCATTCCTAAGCCCTCAATCAATCATCCAAGTATGAATTTATAGAGACCGCAACCATAAGCATAAGAGCAACACTTAGAGCAGTCTGATATGGACTCAAATCAAGTGAGTGAGAAATATCAGCTTTCAACATCATAGATCCATCAGGGTATTCAGATCGATAACCATCGAGTGATCGAGATCATAGAGTTACATGAATTTTAGCGTCAAACAGAGTTCTGAAACTGCGAGGCCATCTTAGTTGTTGATTTTGTGAAGGACACGTGGCACAAGAGTATCATTTTGCTAACTCACAGAATAAGGAAGTCAAAGGGCAGAGTCATGAGGACTCACGAAATGCCGATATGATCTCGGTCATCTATTTCAGAAAGACACGTGGCACAGGATCTGGGAAGAAAGTTTTTTCAGGAAGGATGAGGTGAGAAGTGTCGATGGTACAAGGTCCCAAAATATGGATATGATCTGGGTCATCCGATGCAAAGAGACGCGTGTCACTCAATCTGAGCGATCACAATTTCGCAACTCAGAGATTTCAGCATGGAATATAGTGTGAACTCGCGAAACGCGAAATCCAAAAATTCCTGGGAATTAGGCCCATGATCACACCCTAGGGGCATATGGAAAGCACGACCAAAAGAAAGGTAGGCACCTGATTGAGTGACAAATGGATAAATTTGTTCGAGGTGATTATCACGATCGTCAGATTCAAGGAAAATCTTACTGTTGATCCAGATGGGCCATTTCATGTTTTTTAGCATCGAGATATTTGAAATCAAGGGGAGTGAAAACTCCTGAAATGTGAAATCTCAAGGTTTCATATAGATAAGAACGAGGTCACATCCCTTGGTCATGTGGGGAAAGAGAATGGAGCCACGCAAAATATCGAAGCTCCCTTCTTGGTCTTAGCAGAAGATCTGCATGGTTTCAATATGTCGAGATCAATTGGAAGGAGTTGTGGGAAGCACCTAGAACATTCGTGGGTATTAGGCCTTGCCCTGATCCCGATGAAAATAGTTAATGAAAATGGGGAAGGTGGTTGAAACCTCGTTTCACCACATAAATAGAAAGCATGTAAGAAATGGCTGTGGGAGAAGGCTGTCAGCCCAAAGTTCCCCTGTCAACGGATTCTCCTGCAAAGACCATACTGATCTGAGATCACGTCTGGCATAAGAATTCAAGTACAAACTAACAGAAGAAGGTGCAGGTGAAAATATTTGATTGTAGTGGCTAGGTCAGACTCCTGGTAGTGGCAAGATGTTTTGAGTATAAATACTCAATTTTGATATTTTGTTAGGGTTGATGGTTGAGCTACACTCCCAATTTGTAAAGTTTTAATGAAGCCTCTGGTCCTCTGGTTATGTGTTGCCATTTGAGACTTCTTGTTTAATGACAGTCTGATTTATTTTCATCTCTTTTTCTTCTGATATGGAAGACTCAGGCATGGATGATCCAGTTGAGTTGTTGTGACTGTATTGTAATGTATGTTTGATTGCAGTATTTTTATGGCATTTTCATTTTCTTGAAGTTTTGGATTCAAGAGGATCTTGTATTTTAATATTTTCCTCCTTAGGCTGCTGGAAGACTGGATTTCCATAGCAGGCCCCTACATTTTCTCCTGAAATTTCTTCATACTATTCACCCTTAATACAACTTATTGACTGAATTTAGGTCAAGACCTCGCCTGTTCTCACATATCAACCCAATTTTCCGAGTTAAAGCAATATTTTCCCAAGTCTACATCCATTAGACCCACCTAAATATATTAATTGTGACATAAAACTGATGGGTACTGGGCTTATCTCTACCACAATCCAGAGGTGACTTCTAGTGCTAACATTTATGGCATCGTTGTCAGGGACAAATTGAAGATTTTCCCTGGGTAGAACAACAACAAAATTTTGATTATGAAGGTGCATAAGAAATCATAACCTTTGAAGATTGCGCTTGCACCTGGAGACTCTACTGAGGCAACTCCACTGTATCAACTCCACTGTTTCAGTGTGGTTGGTTCTGGCTACACCTGGTAGCCCTTGGGAGAAGACAACAATCAGATCTAGTCTTTGATGGTGAACAAAGTCCAGACACACTCCTACTTCATATCATTCACCCGACGACTCCATGGTTAAAAGATCAACTGGAGACTTCACTAGTTCAATATGAATAAAATCCTGGCTCAAAGGTTTTCTCCTTTTAATTTCTCTATTGTTCCTGGTTTTCCAAATGTTGTTCCTACGATGGATCAATGGGTTGATTTTTCTACCATATTTAGAGAACACATAGATGATAACCCTATCGAGCATCTCCGTGAGTTTCATGAACTCATGCATCAGTGGGAAATACATCATGAGGATGTATTAATGAAGATATTCATGTTCTCATTAGATGGGGATGCTTGTGAGTGGTATTGATCCTTTCCCCCTACTAGCATATCCTCCTTGAGAGTTTTTCATGTAGATTTCAATACTCAATGTCAAAAATTTTATTCCTCTGAGTTAATTCGTCATAGATTTTGTGAGGAATATAGAGATGGTGTTTAGGACACAGTTCGTTCTTGAGAAAACTATGAGAATGGAGGATATACCTTGGAGGAGTTGATGGAGCTGGTAAAATATTTTTCTGCAAGAATAGAGTGATTGAAGGCATATTCCACTTGTTTCTCTTATGAAGAAAATGAAGAGGATATTACAGTCCTTGAAACATATGTTCTTGGCATCCCTGCTTATTATGAAGAAGTGATGTCGGATACTAACCAAGAACAAAAATCTTTTGATGGATATCCCAACAAAGACGACGAAGAGCAGATCTTTTTCCATGGTTCATGTTTATAGTGATTGTGAAACTAATCCTGGGGAGAGCCATGAAGGAGAAAAGGAGGAGTCACATCTCTCGGCTATCTTGGCTTAGAGTTTTGCGCCTTTCAATTTCTCATCCATATCTAGTTATCCACATCCAGTGCCGGCTATAAATGAATGGGATGATTATCTTCAGAGATTCAGAGGAAGCAAGCCTAACCATCCCAGTGAGCACTTATTAAAACTTCATGTATGCATGCTTGAACATGGCTTCTTTCACGAAGATGTCTGGATCAAGATGTTTATATTTTCTTTAGAAGAATATGCTCTTGGATAGTCTCTATCTCTCCCTGCTACTAGTATCCATTCTTTGAAGGATTTTCACAATGGATTTAATCTGTATTACAGGAATATTTACCTAGCTCATCTTATTTTTGATGAATGTTGTAAGAGGTTTGCACTCCACATCCTATAGACGATAGAGTGTTCCTCGTGTGATGAGTCCGATGAAGAGCTGATTGAGAGAGAAAGAAAGAATGAAAGTGAATATTTTGAAAATATAGATGAAATGTTTTCTCTCTCTATTTCGCAAGAATAAGTCCTTCCAGATATGATTGATGATAGTGCTGATGATGGCATAACTATGGATGCATTATTTTATGGCCCTAGTACACCTATTGTCTCAGATTTAAAAGAAGAAATGGTTGAAGAAAATAATCAATATATTGCTCTTTTCTCCTTGCAAGAGAAAAGAGTTCAACGCTCACCTACCCCTGAAGAGAATTCAAGAGAAGAAAGCATAGGATGCTAATCTTCTTATGAAAGAAAAATCTCCTACCAAGAGCAGCATGATAGAGAGAAAGAGACATCCATGGATATACATGAAGAGAATTCTTTCTCTCAGCTAGAAGATGTTATCGAAGCAAAAAAATGAGAAATGGAGGAGCTAAAGGTGCAGTTTATCTCCTGTCTTGAACCTGTAAATGAGAAAGTATCACCTAGGAGCAGCTGACCCGCATCAGTCCTCTACCCACCTGTACACTTTGTAAGGTAGCTAGAGAGGTAGTAGGGGGGCCCAGAGGGCCCATAGTGATAATAGTGGAGGTCATTCAATGTAAGGTGGACTAGGTCCACTATATTATTAAATAAGGCCCACTATGGTAGTTAGATATAATAAATGTAAGAGGACTTCTTAGAAGGTTCTACTTCTAGAAGATTCCTCCTCTAGAATGTTCTTAGGTGATGGTAGCACTATATAAATGGGTTCAATAAATGTAATGGGACATGAAGAGAAGTATTGTGTTTGGAGTGGTAGCTCAATAGGAGGATGGCCCCTCGAAGAGGCAAGTGAACAGGAGAGGATCCTTTCCATAATAGGATCCATTGTATGGTGTTGTCCTACCTCAAGGGTTTGGTAATAATATTGTGTGGTTTCTTCTATCTTGATCTGTGGATATATTGTGTATTCAGTATTTGTGGTTATTATATTTTCAGATCTGGTATAGGTACTTAACAAGTGGTATCAGAGCACTTTCCTTGGCCGAAGTTGTGGACAAATATTTTTTATTTTTGCAGATTTTTTTTTCGGAGAAGAAAAAAGAGGGCCGCGACATTCCAGACATTTTCAGTATATTTCTATGCAAATTTTGAAGAAAAGAGTTTTATATCTGAGTTCCTCTCAGAAAAACACCCAAGTTGAAAAAAAAATCATACAAAACAGAGTCCGGAAGGTCAAGATATTGAGGTTTTAAAATCTGCAATTTTTCATGGTTTTTCTGCGGACAGCGGCGCAATTTGTTTTTATTTCTGTAGCATTTGGAGGCCAAATTTGCCCAAATAAATTACATATCTGAGTTCCTCTCACAATTTCATCCAATTTCAAAAAAAAAATCAGCCGAAACGGAGTCCGGGAAGTGAAGTTATGATCATTTTAACTTCAACAGTTTTTTAGGGTTTTTCCAGAAAAAGCCGCGATTTTCTGCCGAAACTTATTGGGTCTATTTCTTTTTAGTTTTTTGTGACAGCTGCAGGACCGAAGATTTCATAGGGTTCTCAGATGGCTATTTCATCTCAAACCTCGAAATAAATTCTTGAATCATTCAAAGCCCAAGTGGATGCTAGATTGGATGTGTTAGCACAAGGCCTCACAGACAGCCTCACAAATATCATCACAGATGGCCTCAATGATAGTTTTCGTAGTATTCAAGATTCATTGAATAACATGCAGGAGAGATTTCTTATGGAGGGTCTCATGAATGCATATAATCAAGAAATATATGCTTGGTATGATTTTGAGGATGATTTTGTTGATTGGTATATGGATAGTTGTCATTTCTGGGATGACAACCACTTCCATATTTTATTTGATGACTCCACTCCACCTTCTGTAGAGAAAATCAATGTCCCACATCAGGAGCTAGTTACCAGCATTCAGTCTATATATTCTACAGTGGTATTATTCCTCCCAGATTCTACTACGACCATTTTCCACTATGTGGATGGATCTTCTTATTTGGATCCACATGATAGGTGTCAGTCTTGGGAGCATCATTTGGAGTTGGTTATTGGGTTCCAAAATCTTCTACGGGGAGTTCACATGAGCACTTGGACATGGGAC
>ML801678.1:154703-168229 GCA_009831015.1 Picea engelmannii
ATAGGAGGATGCCCCCTCGAAGAGGCAAGTGAACAGGAGAGGATCCCTTCCATAATAGGATCCATTGTATGGTGTTGCCCTACCTCAAGGGTTTGGTAATAATATTGTGTGGTTTCTTCTATCTTGCTCTGTGGATCTATTGTATATTCAGTATTTGTGGTTATTATATTTTCAGATCTGGTATAGGTACTTAACACACTCTAAGAACATAGAACGATGGGTGAGAAACAAGGAAGTGCAAGAGGTAATTTCTTACCAGTTGAGATTTCCTGATTATAAATTTTGTGACCCTATGGGGTTGTATATAGAGCTGTGTTTTCCAAAATCACTGGATCCTATAAGGTTATTCATATTATCATCACTTATGGGTATGGTTGGTCTTCCAAATCATGTTCTCATTCTACTGTCATATGTCCCTTACCTTTTGTGGATCATTTTCAGTAACGAGAAGAATTATATTACCGAGAAATCTAGGTGGCTATGGTGGAAGCTTTCTTTCACCTAGCATTTTGTAAAAATCAGTTAGCTTAGGATTGTACATAAATAAGCTCTTTCTGGAGCCCATATGTTTGTTTTCATTTTTTAGTAAAGCAGTGTACACATTTCCCTATTTTCTTCTGTGAAAGTTTTGAGCTACACTCCATAGCTCAACAACTAAGGCACTGGAACTACTGGTTCTTGGCAGCTCGCAGAGAGTATGCCATCCCTTGTGGAGCCAAATGTTATGACATAAACTTGTCAAATCCTTAGGGGTTTGTTGTTTCTACCTAAGTCTATATTTTTCCCTATCTATCCTCCTTTTACAGACCCATCGTAAGGTTTTTTCCTTTCGGCTTATAGTTTTTCTTCTTTTATCCTATCTGAGAGATGTCGGCCCGAATCCTTTTTGTTTTCTCTATGGTCGCTCACTCCTCTCTCTTTAACTCTGTCACTGATCCTTTTTCCTTCCTGAGCCCTCAGTCATTCATCCAAGTATTCATTTATAAAGACCCCAACCATAATCACAAGTGCAACACTTAGACTGGTCTGATATGGACTCAAATCAAGCGATCAAGCAAGATCAACTTTCAACAACGGAGATCCATCAGGGTAATCAGATAGACAACCATCGGGTGATCGAGATCATAGAGTTACATGAATTTTAACGTCACACAGAGTTCTGAAACCACGAGGCCATCCTAGTCGTTGATTCTGTGAAGAACACATGGTGCAAGAGTAGCACTTCGTTGACTCGTAGAATAGGGAATTCAAAGGGCAGAGTCATGAGGAATCGCAAAACACAAAATTCCAATATGATCTGGGCCATCTATTTTGGAAAGAAACGTGGTGAAAGATCCACGAAGAAAGTCTTTTCGGGAAGGTTGAGGTGAGAAGTGTTGATGGTACGAGGTCCCAAAATGACGATATGATCTGGGTCTTTTGATGCAAAGAGACGTGTGTCACCTGATCCGAGTGATCACGATTTCGCGACTCGGACATTTCAGCATGGAATACATTGTGAACTCGTGAAACGAGAAATCCCAAAATGCCTTGGAATTAGGCCCACGATCACAGCCCAGGGTCATATGGAAAGTGCGTCCAAAAGAAAGGCAGGAACCTGATTGAGTGACAAACGGCTAAAGTTGTTCGAGGTGATGATCAAGATTGTTAGATTCAAGGAAAATCCGACTGTTGATCCAAATGGGCCATTTCACATTTTCAAGCATCGGGATATTTGAAATCAAGGGGAGTGAAAACTCCCAAAATGTGAAATATTGAGGTTTCGTATGGATAAGAAAGAGGTCACAGCCCACGGTCGCATGGGGCAATAGAATGAAGCCACGCAGAAGATCGAAGCGCCCATATTGGTCTCAACAGAAGATCTTCGTGGTTTCAAAATGTCGATATCAATTGGAAGGAGTCATGGGCACCGCCTGGAACATTCATGGGTGTCAGGCCTCACCCTAATCCCGATGAAAGTGGTTAATGAAAATGGGTAAGGCGGTTGAAACCTCGTTTAACCACATAAATAGAAATCATGGAAGAACTGGCCATGGGAGCAGACTGTCAGTCCAAATTCCCCCTATCAACAAATTCTCCTACAAAGCCCATACTGATTTGAGATCGCGTCTGACAGAAGAATGAAAGTATAGACTGATAGAAGAAGATGCAGGCACAAAGATTTGATTGTAGTGTCCAGGTCACGCTCCTGGTAGTGGCAAGCTGTTTAGAGTATAAATAACCAGTTTTGATATTTTGTTAGGGTCGATGGTTGAGCTACGCTCCAGATTTGTAAAGTTTTAATGAAGCCTTTGGTCCTATGGTTATGTGTTGCCATTTGAGACTTCTTGTTTAATGATAGTCAGATTTCTTTTCATCTGTTTTGCTTCTAATACTGAAGACTCAGGAATGGATGATCCAGTCCAGTTGTTGTGAATTTATTGTAATGTATGCTTGATTGTAGTATTGTTATGGCATTTTCAATTTACTAAAGTTTTGGATTCAAGAGGATATTGTATTTGAAGCTTTTCCTCCTTAGGCTGCTGGAATACCGGATGTCCATAGAAAACCCCTACATTTTCTCCTCAAATTTCTTCATCCTACTCACCCTTAATACAACTTACTGACTGAAGTTAGGTCAATACCTCACCTGTTCTTGCATATCAAGCTAGTTGTAATATCACTCGTCCAAACCCAAATGTAAATATAATCCAAGTATATTTAAGCCAGTGAGCTGTTTAAACATCATTTTTGTAATACACCTTTCATGGCATGGTGCACGCATATACTGCACAGTAAAGGGATGTAATGTGCACATTTATGAATGCCTTGCATAGTAACTAATGAGTGCACAACCCTAAAGATAGAGGATACAATGTCCATTGAATAAGTGCATGCAATATTAAGGTCAACAAACCTTTGTGTATATAATATGCATTATAGGCTGGTGAGCCAGTATTATAAGCTAGAATGCTTATGTTTTGGTATTAGGCCAGACTGCCTAGATGTCAAAGGCCAATGCGCCTACTTTTTACATAAAATACATCACTATAGGCAGACCGACCATGATAAAAGAGATGGGGGACTGAACTTCACCAGTTAGGGAAAGGGAGGGCCAAAAGTCAAGGGAATATTATATTGATATTTCCCAAAACATAAAGTATGGATAATTTTATCCTAAGTTCTAAAGTTGGGGACAAGTGGACAAAAGTAACTTCCGATATGACAAGTGTCAAGTTGGGGACATGCATTCATATTGTGGGGAAACTTAGCTCAGGGTATGCTCTCTCAGATGGGAGAGTTTTTCGAAGAGAGGAAGGGGGGGGGGAAACCAACAGGCATAGGATGATTTCTTTTGACAGAGAGTTCATAGTGATTCCAAAACACACTCAGTTATCTAGTTAATGACTCCATGACCATTTCACTCATACATTTCGTTATCCTTGAGACAACCATTCCACCTTTCTGAAACTTGTTTACCCTTCCCTTTTGGTTGGTGTACCTGGTTAGCTTGGAGCGAGATTGAAGTAGCGGGTTGTCAGGATCGTGAGCAATTCTATGGGTGAGAGAATTGTTGGGGATTGATTTATGTAGATGCTAAACTGAAGGTACGACGCTCTGAGACTTTCAGTCTGGCCTATTGCTAAAGCCCTAGAAGGGAAGTGGGGCAGTCGAGGGACTGTTGAGAAGAGAAGGGGAACACTTCCTTGGGTGGGACAGGCATGTGGGGAATGAGAGGTTGTAGGCTGTTAGTTGAGTGAGCACCTGAAACAGAGTCTTTCTTGTTGTCCATGAGCCTTATCCTGGATAGAAATCGATTTACCCTGGGTGGAGTTCAGTCCCAGCTCAGGGGTGATTCATTGTTGAGAGTGATGAACAATGTAATCTATGTCTGGGAGGTTCATGGACGGTCTATAAGCAGTTGGTTACAACCTTTCTAAGATAATTACCAATTGTATGATATATGGATATGTTGTTTTGTTATTTACATGTCCATGTTATGACTTTATCATATATGTGACTATGAATGCTTGTGTGCTTATGGGTAGTTTCCTGTAAATGATGCATATAAGTAATTACTATTATTTGTAATATAAAAGTCGTGTTATAGAAAGTAATTGTTTGTTTATGTTAGATGTAAATCTTCTGTGAGTGTGTTGTATGTATATGTTTTTAGTTGCATGCAGTCTAAAGAGTAAATTTAGGTGGCATTGCTTAGTTGACCATTAGGTACGCTACTGTATGTTTCGTAGTATGGGAACAAAAGATGTTCCCTAGAGTAGCATGTCCCGGCCTGATGGCTGGGATTTACCGACTGGCATCAGAGCATGAGTGGTTGATATGGAGTGGCATACCCAAGCCTTAGGATGGCCACGGGGATCGTTACACTAATTTTCTGAGTTAAAGTGATATTTTCTTGAGTCTGCGTCCATTAGACCCACTTAAATCTATTAATTGTAACATAAAACTCATGGGTAATAGGATTATCTCTGTCGCAATCCATAGGTTACTTCTAGTGCTAACAAGTCCACACATGAAGGATGGCTCTGATGTTTTCCCTCCATTCTATATATCTTTGAATTTCCATGATAAGATCTTGCATAACTGTCTTATGGACTTCAGAGCCTCTCACAATGTCATGCCCAAAGTTGTTATGGAAGAACTAGGTCTAGAGATTACCAAACCTTACCAGGACCTGTACTCCTTTGATTCTAAGAAAGTAAAATGTCTCGAACTAATAAAGGATATGTTGGTTTCTTTGGCGCTATTACCCATGAAGAGTGTAGTGATGGACATTGTGGTAGTTGACATTCCCCCAAAGTTTGGTATGCTCTTATCCATAACTTGGGCTAAGAAGATTGGAGGATCATTGAAAATGGACCTCACTTATGCCACCATCCATGTGTTTGGAGGGGAACATAGGAGGCTATATAGAAAGGTGAGGTTGGCCTACATTGTCAATGACCATCAGAACCCAATAAATCACCCAATTTATGTTGTTGAGGATGATATTGGTTCATCTATTTTTCATTTAAATGAGGATGGACCTGAAATATCAATCAGCCAACATAGAGACCAGCCACTAACAGATCAACAAAACAAGGTAGGGAAGATGTATTTTGACGACTCTTCATCAAAGGAAGGATATGGTGCAGGTACACTCCTGATTTCCTCTTCAGGAGAGGTAATCACACTCTCTTATAAGATGGAGTTTGAAACTACTAATAATATAGATGAATATGAAGCTTTGGTACTGGGATTGAGGGCTGCCAAAGACATGGCCATTGACTGTCTAGTAGTTTTTGGTGATTCTGAGTTGGTCATCAATCAAGTGAGGAACATCTATCAAGCTAAAAAACAGAGGATAAAGAAGTACTGGAACGAGGTATGGGATATGATCGATAACTTATTTCTAGAATTTAACATTTCCTTCATTCCTAGAGAGCAGAATCAGAAGGCAGATTCTCTGGCCCTAGCTTCCAGCACTTCCAGGCCTCCCATTGGCCCAAATATTAAATATCAGTTGGAAATCAAGCATAGAAAAACCATACCATACAACATAAAGAAATCGCAAGTCTTCATTGATGATATAGAGCTACAGATATTTATACACACCATTGATGAATTCTCCAATATCTCAATTGATCAAAAGCATCAAGAAGGTGAAAATGAGGAATTAGAAGATCAACAAACATCTCATTTGTTGAAGACAGTAGCTGGTCATGATATTGTGGAGCTGAAAACCAATCACATTCCAATAGGACTAGTGCCATTGGAAAGGTTGTTTGACAGTAATCATGTTTACAAATGATCTTCCATGAAGGGTAAGGAATAAGAGATAATAGATTGCAATATTCTGACCACTGAGAACCCCAATATCATCCAGTTGTCCAAATAAATAGAGGTAGAACAAAAGGGCAGGTATGTCAGTCTCATGAAAAAGTTTGCTGATATTTTTGCATGGTCCTATGAATATTTGAAGACATTTGACACCGACATCATCCAACACAAGATCGCCCTAAAGGTTGGCTCCAAGCCATTCAGATAGAAAATTCGGCAATTTAATCCCATGTTAATGTCCATAATTGACAAAGATCTGAAAATAATGTTGGATGCCAAGATTATTGTACCATTGAGGTACTCAAACTTGGGCATAACGTAACATTTCATGTCTTGATCAAGGGTGGCCAACTTAGTACCTGTAAGGAAGAAAAATGGGGAGATATGCTTGTGTGTTGATTTCAGAAATCTCAACAAGTGTTCTCTGAAGGACAATTACCCCATCCACAAGATGGATCATATTTTACAGAGGGTGGTCGGTGCACACAGAATTTCCTAGATGGATTCTTTGGTTATAACCAGATAACAATGAGTGAAGAGGATATAAAGAAAAAACAACATTCACCAACCCATGGGGAACATTCATGTATGACAAGATGCCCTTTGGGTTGATGAACGCATGGGCCACTTTTCAGAGGGACATGGACATAGATTTCATGGGGGAAAAAGACAAATTTATAGTTATATACTTGGATGACATCACCATTTTCTCTAGGTATGATGATGAACATTTGAAGCATCTAGAGTAGGTTTTCAAGAAATGCAGGAGATATGGAATATCTATCAATCCTAGGAAGTCCCACTTTTCCATGCCAGAAGAAAATCTCATGGGCCACATCATATAAGTAGGAGGTATAAAAATTGATCCAAAGAGGGTTTGTTTCATTCAGGAGATTAAGAACCCCATAAATAAAAAGGTTATCCAGTCTTTTATTGGTAAGACAAACTTCCTCAGATGTTTTGCACCAAATTTTGCTAAAATTTTGAAGCCTATCACTAACATGTTGAAGAAATATGTTGTGATAAAATGGTCACTAGAGGAAAAATCAACATTCCAAAGGATCAAAAAGGATTTAGTTGAAGCCCCCATATTAACCAGCCCTGACTATACCAAATATTTGTTCATCTTCTTCTTTGCCTCAGAGGAGACCATTGTTGTTGTGCTACTGTAGAAAAATGACGAAGGACATGAACAACCCATAGCCTTTTTCAGCAAAGCCCTCTGAGATGCTGAGCTGAAGTATGATATATTAGAGAAGTAGGCTTATGCGCTGGTCAAAGCGCTCAAATCCTTCAGGCTTTATGTGTTATAGTCTACTATAATAGCCTTTGTTCCTAGAAGTTGTGCCAAAGAGATTCTGGTCCATTGAGACAGTGAGGGAAAAAGAGAGAAGTGGATTGTCAAACTATTGGAGTATGACCTACACATAAAACCCACCAAGTTGATAAAGGGACAAGGAATTGCCAAGTTGTTTTCAGAATCAAATTGTAAGGTGCTAGAATTGCATCAAAGCTTCACCCAATCAAACAAGCCCATCATACATCCTCGACAAGACAACTTATAGGTATTTGAAAACTACTCATCTTCACCTTGGTATAAAAACATCATTTATTTTCTACAACATTTTCAATGTCCACAAGATGTGAAGAAGACAAAGGCCATGTCTCTCAAGTTGAAGGATATCAAATTCTGCATTTCAAACTAGAGCTTGTATTGGAGGGATACTGCTGGCATCCTATTAAAATGCCTTGATGAAAATGAAGCCAAAAAAGTTACAACATAAATGCATAGAGAAGTATGTGGAGGGCACCAACATTGGAAGGCCATAGCTCTCAAGATCATAAGGGTAGGGTATTACTAGCCCACCCTTTTCTCTAATGTATTTTCTACTGTCCAGGCCTACAATGAGTGTCAAATATTTGCAGGAAAACATAAATTACTATCACTACCCCTAAAACCTATCACTTTCAGTGGTCCATTTCACAAAAGGGGGTTAGACTTCATAGGAGAGATAAATCCACCCTCCAGTGGACAACACAAGTGGATCCTCACTTCCATCGACTACTTCACCAAGTGGATTGAGGCTGTGCCCACCAAGAATGCCACTAACAAGGTAATCATGAATTTCCTCGAAACTAATATTTTTTCCAGATTTGGTTGCCCCAGCAAGCTAGTAACAGACAATGCCAAAGCATTCAAGTACAAATCCATGATTGACTTCTATGGTAGTCATAACATTTCCTTGACACATTCCACACCCTATTACCCTTAGGGAAATGGCCTAGCAGAATCATCAAATAAAACTCTCATCAGGATTATCAAGAAGTTATTGACTAAAAATAAGAAATCCTCGGACTCTAAACTCAAGTAGGCTTTGTGGGCTAACCGAATCACCACCAAGTGATCTTTGGGAACCTCACCATTTCATCTTGTTTATGGCATAGATGTCATTTTTCCCACTCAACTTGGTATACCAGTCTTAAAGTTCTTACAAGAAGATATTGAGGAGCCCAATGGCATCCAAAGGAGAATCTTCCATATTATAGAAGTTCAACAAAGACAAGAAGCATTGGATTAGAGGATAGAAGCATACCAGAGAAAGATCAAATCATCCTTTGACAAGAAAACCAAGAAGGACATTTTTCAGAAAGGTGACTTGGTCTTGAGGTGGGATTCCAGAAGGGATGACAAGTCCAAGCACGATAAATTTGACAACCTCTATTTTGGACATTTTAAGGTCGTTGAAGCTCTGTACAATAATACGTTTATCTTACACAATCTAAACGATGCATAGATCTTTGGAGGCCCAGTAAATGGGAGCTTCCTAAAACACTACTTTGTTTAAGGATGAAGGAAGGTCCATATTGTACCATATATGCTTTCCTTTTATTGTTTCTTTTGATTAGCTAGATGTGTGTGAATAAACACTCCATAACTCAACTAAGGCACTGGGGTGTAGTTTCATTTTTCAGTTCAATAAAATGCATGGAATAGGCACAGTAGCAGATACACAAGGTTGGAAGAAAAAAAAAAGAGGTAAGTAATGGAAGCTGAGAGTTGTGATTTAATCCTAAGTCACCGATCTACAATTCTCAACACCTCACAGGGACGAGCTATCCCCTATTGGATCCAATGTTGTTACCTAGGTATGCACCCCTTCCCTCTTCTATCTCTCACCCTATCCATCCATCAATGTTGAGCTTTGTTGTTTCTTGCTTAGCCTATTCCCCAATTTTATTTTTCATGGCCCCCGTTTGGTTTTGTGTATCTACACCATCGTTGTGTTTCTTGAGTGAGGATCACATGTTCTGGTTTGAATTTGGAATACTCGTCATCATAAATGGTCACTCACTTAGCATCTAGAAGGTCCACCTAGTTTTTTTGTGCGCAAGAGACAACTAGGTTCAACATATTCAGTGGACAACTCAGTAAGAGTCAACGGAACTAGCAACCAATCAAAATAGGTCATTCAGGATCTAAACGCACACAAGTGGCAGGATCAATCTTCAACGATGAATATTTGGCTTCCTCCCCTATATCAATGGTTCTGTGGCATTCAAGACTTCAAAGACATGACAAAAAGGTATTTTTTCGCAGAGCACCTAACTCTAGTGCTAATCGCCATCGTCGGCTTCTCCATCTCCTAGATCAATGGTCCTCACATGATTTCAGACCCCCCCCCGATCATTCTACCTTTACCGGTGGGGGAGGGGGTCCAAAATGGTGGTTTCCTTATGCTCGTGCCCACCTAACGTGGAGCCTCCTCATGGTTTCATACACCCCCCTCTCTAATCCAGTTACTACCTACCCACCCCTCTGAAATCATACTAGATTACATCCCGATACTTCCCCTCTCACCGCGCGCTGCCTGTCGTCCACTCACATCCCCATCTCCCCCACGTATCTCTCCCACCTATCACTACATTAAACTTGTCTTCCACTAACCGATATCGTCCACTTTTTGGCATCTAACTCACCTCTGAGCACATGACACCTATCAACCTCTCACCCAGATCGTAGATCACGACCATATCAATGACCACGGTTCATTTCGACACCACAACATGCTCAGGCGTTAAAATCCTTGAGAGAGATGAAATCTAAACCATGGTATCGCGGGGGCGCTCCATGGCGGAAGGTAGTGAGTTTCGGGCCCAAAAGCGGTGTGGATCCAAACCACTCTCGACAACTTCTGAAATCACGTGCTTATATGAACTCAGGTCACCACGTCACCTCCACTCACCTCCATGTAGTCCACATTTGCTCATATCATCCCCTATTGGATGCCTGACTCCACATCTCCTTCCACGGTCCCTTTCCAACAAATCTTTTCAAAAGTACAGATGGCAGCTGACGAATCGAAATGAAGTGCACTTAATGGCTCAGAGCTCAGACACAGATAGAGGGTTATGTCTCGATCTCGGTTATAGATCGCTCTAGAAATTTAGTAAAGAAGCAGATCAAGTGAAGATCTTCCCATACAACCAGTTACCCTCTAGAAGCATCAAACAACTCGCAGGCATGCCAGGGCTTGATAGAGAACTTTGTTCTATGACTCCTAGTTTTTCTGCCAATTATAATTCATCCAGCGCATGCATGAGTCTAGTAGCAAATTTTAATTAGTCAAATCCAAAATCGTTTTAGATTAAATTAATAAGTAGTCTTCTCTGTGTGATAAGAACCACTCTGTTGATTAAGTCCAGTGGGAAGTATACATGTTGTACTCCATGCAATCTTTTAGTTAAATTAATAGTTTGTTCTACAAACAATTATCTAGAGTTAGGTCTCAATCCCAATGAACAAAAACCTCTGCAACTCTGTCAAATATGCAGTCTTTTGTATTATGTTGGGGTTAGGATATTTTTGGAGAAAAGTGGAAGCAGCAAAAGGATTGGACCTTTAATTGTAAAGTTTTCTACCTAGTGAATATATGTTGATGACAATTGTGTTCTCTTCCTCAAATCTTTGTGTGTTGATTCTTATCTTGAATGCATATTTTGTGATGTGTATGATGTACATTTCCTTATTCTGACAACTATTTTTTTTAGCTTATCTTTCGTTGACTATTGTTCAATGAAAGATCCACTACTTTGCAACTTGTTGAATGATTTGAATCTAGATGTTTGGCTAAGTCTTAAGATATTATTTTGGGTCTTAGTTTTCACACAGCAAGTGATTCATTGCATTGCTTGTTGTTGTTGTGTGTGTGTTTTTTTTCATACCCCCAATTCTCATTTAATACCCATACCATTAGCAAAGGAGAACCTACTTTTACACTGTGTTACATGTCTTACCAGAACACCATCTTTGAAAACTTGTCCTTAAGCTTACCAACAAAACTAACTTATTAAGGAATAATCATTCCAAAACAGATAGGTGGCCTAACTTAACTTTTCCCTTTAGCAGTTAGGTTCAGACCTTAGGACCAAGAGTTCTTTCAATGTTGGTAACTCCCTTCTATCATAGTGTTTTGGCCAGGCATTCCCTCGCTCCTCGACTTTTCTTTTTTGGTCTCTTTGTAAGTGATGTCTCTAATATATCTTTTTGGACCAAAAATAATGGATTAATTTCAAAGTTTCTTTTCTCTTCTTGGCTTGAAATTTGGCCTTTCAGTTTGGGGCTTGTTTCTCTAATTGCTTGGCCAATTGTCTTCATTTGTCCATATAGTTCATTTATGGATTGTGACTGTGTGAAAGGTGTGTACTAGCCAGCCATGGACAATGACTATATCAAGGAGATTAGATGGGTCCTTTGTAGGTTTGAAGGCATTAGTTAGGCCAATAACAATGCACTAATTACAATATCCTATAAACTTTCTCATCTTGAACACGCCATCTCCACACAAAGTGTCGATATTATGAGTCTTCTTCTACTTTAGAAATAACAAATTGACTCATTATAGAGAGAGTGCAACAAACTTCATTCTTTAGTTCTCTCTTAGAGTATGGATTCTCATTCCTTTGTCTTCAACAATCATGGCAAGAATTTGAATTAAACAGGGATAATGGAAGAAAAAATTGTGCATCAAATTTGGGATCCTATAAATTATACATAATGTAATAGCCACCAGGGAGATCCATATTTCCTTTTAAATGATTATAAATTTATGTTTCTATATATTAAATAATAATAATGTTTTTTATTCCAAATGTTTGTATATGCCATGTTATATAAATGGGGTGAAATTCAAGGTATTTTGATTCAATGAACATGTATGTATTAGTCTCTATTGGTCGCCACAATATGACTAACGTTTGTTATTCCAAATGTTTGTATATGCCATGTTATATAAATGGGATGAAATTCAAGGTATTTTGATTCAATGAACATGTTTGTATTAGTCTCTATTGATCTCCACAATATGACTCTATTTGTGCTCATGCTATACAAAAGGGTTAAAAAGTATTCTGATTAAAAAAAAAACACGCTTATATTAGTTTATATCAGTTGCTACTGCATTATTAAGTGCTCATTCTCTTGCACTTGATGTTTAATTTAATAACTTGTAGAGCATAACAACAATTCGTTCAGCACATCACTCAAGAAGAGTAAAATAGTCTCCCCTTAACGCTTGTTTTGTTGATTAAATGTTTTCTTCCTTTGGCTGTAACTTTTAATTACACCACCATAAAGTTTCAAGTCGTCACTATATTGATGGTAACTTGAAAATATCCTAAAAGCTGAGAATTTTTTCCACCATGGAATATAGTAGTAGCTTTAACCAATTGTTCCTTAACAATTGAAGTTATATTACCAATAGATCCAGTACTTAAACTGCAACACCCAGGACCAGTGCTTAACCTGTAACTTTGAGTGATATTCTAACATGATGTAGGGAATGCTATCATAGAAAATATGGTCCCCAGACATCTACCCTATGCTCAATTTATGGTAGTTAGATAATATTCAATGTAGGTAAGGATACCCTAACAAATATGGTCTCAATACATCTTCCATGGAGTCAGTTTGATCGTTAGTCTTTAATTGTTACAGGCAGACCGTGGTCCAGGGGAGGGCATTTAATGCACATTCTTCAAAAATGAGAAACACCTTGAATGATTACCCTCATGAAGCAGGGTGCAAGATTGAAAAAAATAAACTGAAACTTTTGTTTGTTATTGAAGTTCGAAAAATTAATTTTGAGCAGCGACAGGACCCAAAAAGGTTGCAGAGTTTGTTGAAGATTTGAATGAGGGCAACGTAACTAAGTTTTCATAATCAGTTGACGTTAAATCTCTTATGCGTGTATTGGATTGTACTCCAGTAATTGTTTCTTAGTAGTTGAAGTTGCAAAGTCAGAACTGAACCTGAGAGCCAGAATCAAACAAAATATTCAACTTCCAAAACGACACGTCCATTAACTCTCTCCAACCAAAAAAAAAGGGGTTTTCTTATTAAGAAAAAGCAATTACGTATTCAATGATCACCATGAGGACCAACAGCCTTTGCATATATGAAATGAATGGAATAAGGTGCAATAAAGATAAAATGAAACTTTTCTTAGGAGTTATTGAAGTAGAGATATTTATAGTTTTGAACAGTGACAGGTCTCAAAAAGTTTGCAGACTTTGTTGATGATTTGAATGTGGGTGGGTGAAGAATTTGAAGACGTTGCTAACAATCTTATCAAGCTTGCCTGACTGTGGCTGAAGGGCAATAAATTGACATAAAAACAAAGAGAAAAAGACAGATAAATTGCAGACTC
>ML801678.1:172909-185245 GCA_009831015.1 Picea engelmannii
AGGTACACTCCTGATTTCCTCTTCAGGAGAGGTAATCACACTCTCTTATAAGATGGAGTTTGAAACTACTAATAATATAGATGAATATGAAGCTTTGGTACTGGGATTGAGGGCTGCCAAAGACATGGCCATTGACTGTCTAGTAGTTTTTGGTGATTCTGAGTTGGTCATCAATCAAGTGAGGAACATCTATCAAGCTAAAAAACAGAGGATAAAGAAGTACTGGAACGAGGTATGGGATATGATCGATAACTTATTTCTAGAATTTAACATTTCCTTCATTCCTAGAGAGCAGAATCAGAAGGCAGATTCTCTGGCCCTAGCTTCCAGCACTTCCAGGCCTCCCATTGGCCCAAATATTAAATATCAGTTGGAAATCAAGCATAGAAAAACCATACCATACAACATAAAGAAATCGCAAGTCTTCATTGATGATATAGAGCTACAGATATTTATACACACCATTGATGAATTCTCCAATATCTCAATTGATCAAAAGCATCAAGAAGGTGAAAATGAGGAATTAGAAGATCAACAAACATCTCATTTGTTGAAGACAGTAGCTGGTCATGATATTGTGGAGCTGAAAACCAATCACATTCCAATAGGACTAGTGCCATTGGAAAGGTTGTTTGACAGTAATCATGTTTACAAATGATCTTCCATGAAGGGTAAGGAATAAGAGATAATAGATTGCAATATTCTGACCACTGAGAACCCCAATATCATCCAGTTGTCCAAATAAATAGAGGTAGAACAAAAGGGCAGGTATGTCAGTCTCATGAAAAAGTTTGCTGATATTTTTGCATGGTCCTATGAATATTTGAAGACATTTGACACCGACATCATCCAACACAAGATCGCCCTAAAGGTTGGCTCCAAGCCATTCAGATAGAAAATTCGGCAATTTAATCCCATGTTAATGTCCATAATTGACAAAGATCTGAAAATAATGTTGGATGCCAAGATTATTGTACCATTGAGGTACTCAAACTTGGGCATAACGTAACATTTCATGTCTTGATCAAGGGTGGCCAACTTAGTACCTGTAAGGAAGAAAAATGGGGAGATATGCTTGTGTGTTGATTTCAGAAATCTCAACAAGTGTTCTCTGAAGGACAATTACCCCATCCACAAGATGGATCATATTTTACAGAGGGTGGTCGGTGCACACAGAATTTCCTAGATGGATTCTTTGGTTATAACCAGATAACAATGAGTGAAGAGGATATAAAGAAAAAACAACATTCACCAACCCATGGGGAACATTCATGTATGACAAGATGCCCTTTGGGTTGATGAACGCATGGGCCACTTTTCAGAGGGACATGGACATAGATTTCATGGGGGAAAAAGACAAATTTATAGTTATATACTTGGATGACATCACCATTTTCTCTAGGTATGATGATGAACATTTGAAGCATCTAGAGTAGGTTTTCAAGAAATGCAGGAGATATGGAATATCTATCAATCCTAGGAAGTCCCACTTTTCCATGCCAGAAGAAAATCTCATGGGCCACATCATATAAGTAGGAGGTATAAAAATTGATCCAAAGAGGGTTTGTTTCATTCAGGAGATTAAGAACCCCATAAATAAAAAGGTTATCCAGTCTTTTATTGGTAAGACAAACTTCCTCAGATGTTTTGCACCAAATTTTGCTAAAATTTTGAAGCCTATCACTAACATGTTGAAGAAATATGTTGTGATAAAATGGTCACTAGAGGAAAAATCAACATTCCAAAGGATCAAAAAGGATTTAGTTGAAGCCCCCATATTAACCAGCCCTGACTATACCAAATATTTGTTCATCTTCTTCTTTGCCTCAGAGGAGACCATTGTTGTTGTGCTACTGTAGAAAAATGACGAAGGACATGAACAACCCATAGCCTTTTTCAGCAAAGCCCTCTGAGATGCTGAGCTGAAGTATGATATATTAGAGAAGTAGGCTTATGCGCTGGTCAAAGCGCTCAAATCCTTCAGGCTTTATGTGTTATAGTCTACTATAATAGCCTTTGTTCCTAGAAGTTGTGCCAAAGAGATTCTGGTCCATTGAGACAGTGAGGGAAAAAGAGAGAAGTGGATTGTCAAACTATTGGAGTATGACCTACACATAAAACCCACCAAGTTGATAAAGGGACAAGGAATTGCCAAGTTGTTTTCAGAATCAAATTGTAAGGTGCTAGAATTGCATCAAAGCTTCACCCAATCAAACAAGCCCATCATACATCCTCGACAAGACAACTTATAGGTATTTGAAAACTACTCATCTTCACCTTGGTATAAAAACATCATTTATTTTCTACAACATTTTCAATGTCCACAAGATGTGAAGAAGACAAAGGCCATGTCTCTCAAGTTGAAGGATATCAAATTCTGCATTTCAAACTAGAGCTTGTATTGGAGGGATACTGCTGGCATCCTATTAAAATGCCTTGATGAAAATGAAGCCAAAAAAGTTACAACATAAATGCATAGAGAAGTATGTGGAGGGCACCAACATTGGAAGGCCATAGCTCTCAAGATCATAAGGGTAGGGTATTACTAGCCCACCCTTTTCTCTAATGTATTTTCTACTGTCCAGGCCTACAATGAGTGTCAAATATTTGCAGGAAAACATAAATTACTATCACTACCCCTAAAACCTATCACTTTCAGTGGTCCATTTCACAAAAGGGGGTTAGACTTCATAGGAGAGATAAATCCACCCTCCAGTGGACAACACAAGTGGATCCTCACTTCCATCGACTACTTCACCAAGTGGATTGAGGCTGTGCCCACCAAGAATGCCACTAACAAGGTAATCATGAATTTCCTCGAAACTAATATTTTTTCCAGATTTGGTTGCCCCAGCAAGCTAGTAACAGACAATGCCAAAGCATTCAAGTACAAATCCATGATTGACTTCTATGGTAGTCATAACATTTCCTTGACACATTCCACACCCTATTACCCTTAGGGAAATGGCCTAGCAGAATCATCAAATAAAACTCTCATCAGGATTATCAAGAAGTTATTGACTAAAAATAAGAAATCCTCGGACTCTAAACTCAAGTAGGCTTTGTGGGCTAACCGAATCACCACCAAGTGATCTTTGGGAACCTCACCATTTCATCTTGTTTATGGCATAGATGTCATTTTTCCCACTCAACTTGGTATACCAGTCTTAAAGTTCTTACAAGAAGATATTGAGGAGCCCAATGGCATCCAAAGGAGAATCTTCCATATTATAGAAGTTCAACAAAGACAAGAAGCATTGGATTAGAGGATAGAAGCATACCAGAGAAAGATCAAATCATCCTTTGACAAGAAAACCAAGAAGGACATTTTTCAGAAAGGTGACTTGGTCTTGAGGTGGGATTCCAGAAGGGATGACAAGTCCAAGCACGATAAATTTGACAACCTCTATTTTGGACATTTTAAGGTCGTTGAAGCTCTGTACAATAATACGTTTATCTTACACAATCTAAACGATGCATAGATCTTTGGAGGCCCAGTAAATGGGAGCTTCCTAAAACACTACTTTGTTTAAGGATGAAGGAAGGTCCATATTGTACCATATATGCTTTCCTTTTATTGTTTCTTTTGATTAGCTAGATGTGTGTGAATAAACACTCCATAACTCAACTAAGGCACTGGGGTGTAGTTTCATTTTTCAGTTCAATAAAATGCATGGAATAGGCACAGTAGCAGATACACAAGGTTGGAAGAAAAAAAAAAGAGGTAAGTAATGGAAGCTGAGAGTTGTGATTTAATCCTAAGTCACCGATCTACAATTCTCAACACCTCACAGGGACGAGCTATCCCCTATTGGATCCAATGTTGTTACCTAGGTATGCACCCCTTCCCTCTTCTATCTCTCACCCTATCCATCCATCAATGTTGAGCTTTGTTGTTTCTTGCTTAGCCTATTCCCCAATTTTATTTTTCATGGCCCCCGTTTGGTTTTGTGTATCTACACCATCGTTGTGTTTCTTGAGTGAGGATCACATGTTCTGGTTTGAATTTGGAATACTCGTCATCATAAATGGTCACTCACTTAGCATCTAGAAGGTCCACCTAGTTTTTTTGTGCGCAAGAGACAACTAGGTTCAACATATTCAGTGGACAACTCAGTAAGAGTCAACGGAACTAGCAACCAATCAAAATAGGTCATTCAGGATCTAAACGCACACAAGTGGCAGGATCAATCTTCAACGATGAATATTTGGCTTCCTCCCCTATATCAATGGTTCTGTGGCATTCAAGACTTCAAAGACATGACAAAAAGGTATTTTTTCGCAGAGCACCTAACTCTAGTGCTAATCGCCATCGTCGGCTTCTCCATCTCCTAGATCAATGGTCCTCACATGATTTCAGACCCCCCCCCGATCATTCTACCTTTACCGGTGGGGGAGGGGGTCCAAAATGGTGGTTTCCTTATGCTCGTGCCCACCTAACGTGGAGCCTCCTCATGGTTTCATACACCCCCCTCTCTAATCCAGTTACTACCTACCCACCCCTCTGAAATCATACTAGATTACATCCCGATACTTCCCCTCTCACCGCGCGCTGCCTGTCGTCCACTCACATCCCCATCTCCCCCACGTATCTCTCCCACCTATCACTACATTAAACTTGTCTTCCACTAACCGATATCGTCCACTTTTTGGCATCTAACTCACCTCTGAGCACATGACACCTATCAACCTCTCACCCAGATCGTAGATCACGACCATATCAATGACCACGGTTCATTTCGACACCACAACATGCTCAGGCGTTAAAATCCTTGAGAGAGATGAAATCTAAACCATGGTATCGCGGGGGCGCTCCATGGCGGAAGGTAGTGAGTTTCGGGCCCAAAAGCGGTGTGGATCCAAACCACTCTCGACAACTTCTGAAATCACGTGCTTATATGAACTCAGGTCACCACGTCACCTCCACTCACCTCCATGTAGTCCACATTTGCTCATATCATCCCCTATTGGATGCCTGACTCCACATCTCCTTCCACGGTCCCTTTCCAACAAATCTTTTCAAAAGTACAGATGGCAGCTGACGAATCGAAATGAAGTGCACTTAATGGCTCAGAGCTCAGACACAGATAGAGGGTTATGTCTCGATCTCGGTTATAGATCGCTCTAGAAATTTAGTAAAGAAGCAGATCAAGTGAAGATCTTCCCATACAACCAGTTACCCTCTAGAAGCATCAAACAACTCGCAGGCATGCCAGGGCTTGATAGAGAACTTTGTTCTATGACTCCTAGTTTTTCTGCCAATTATAATTCATCCAGCGCATGCATGAGTCTAGTAGCAAATTTTAATTAGTCAAATCCAAAATCGTTTTAGATTAAATTAATAAGTAGTCTTCTCTGTGTGATAAGAACCACTCTGTTGATTAAGTCCAGTGGGAAGTATACATGTTGTACTCCATGCAATCTTTTAGTTAAATTAATAGTTTGTTCTACAAACAATTATCTAGAGTTAGGTCTCAATCCCAATGAACAAAAACCTCTGCAACTCTGTCAAATATGCAGTCTTTTGTATTATGTTGGGGTTAGGATATTTTTGGAGAAAAGTGGAAGCAGCAAAAGGATTGGACCTTTAATTGTAAAGTTTTCTACCTAGTGAATATATGTTGATGACAATTGTGTTCTCTTCCTCAAATCTTTGTGTGTTGATTCTTATCTTGAATGCATATTTTGTGATGTGTATGATGTACATTTCCTTATTCTGACAACTATTTTTTTTAGCTTATCTTTCGTTGACTATTGTTCAATGAAAGATCCACTACTTTGCAACTTGTTGAATGATTTGAATCTAGATGTTTGGCTAAGTCTTAAGATATTATTTTGGGTCTTAGTTTTCACACAGCAAGTGATTCATTGCATTGCTTGTTGTTGTTGTGTGTGTGTTTTTTTTCATACCCCCAATTCTCATTTAATACCCATACCATTAGCAAAGGAGAACCTACTTTTACACTGTGTTACATGTCTTACCAGAACACCATCTTTGAAAACTTGTCCTTAAGCTTACCAACAAAACTAACTTATTAAGGAATAATCATTCCAAAACAGATAGGTGGCCTAACTTAACTTTTCCCTTTAGCAGTTAGGTTCAGACCTTAGGACCAAGAGTTCTTTCAATGTTGGTAACTCCCTTCTATCATAGTGTTTTGGCCAGGCATTCCCTCGCTCCTCGACTTTTCTTTTTTGGTCTCTTTGTAAGTGATGTCTCTAATATATCTTTTTGGACCAAAAATAATGGATTAATTTCAAAGTTTCTTTTCTCTTCTTGGCTTGAAATTTGGCCTTTCAGTTTGGGGCTTGTTTCTCTAATTGCTTGGCCAATTGTCTTCATTTGTCCATATAGTTCATTTATGGATTGTGACTGTGTGAAAGGTGTGTACTAGCCAGCCATGGACAATGACTATATCAAGGAGATTAGATGGGTCCTTTGTAGGTTTGAAGGCATTAGTTAGGCCAATAACAATGCACTAATTACAATATCCTATAAACTTTCTCATCTTGAACACGCCATCTCCACACAAAGTGTCGATATTATGAGTCTTCTTCTACTTTAGAAATAACAAATTGACTCATTATAGAGAGAGTGCAACAAACTTCATTCTTTAGTTCTCTCTTAGAGTATGGATTCTCATTCCTTTGTCTTCAACAATCATGGCAAGAATTTGAATTAAACAGGGATAATGGAAGAAAAAATTGTGCATCAAATTTGGGATCCTATAAATTATACATAATGTAATAGCCACCAGGGAGATCCATATTTCCTTTTAAATGATTATAAATTTATGTTTCTATATATTAAATAATAATAATGTTTTTTATTCCAAATGTTTGTATATGCCATGTTATATAAATGGGGTGAAATTCAAGGTATTTTGATTCAATGAACATGTATGTATTAGTCTCTATTGGTCGCCACAATATGACTAACGTTTGTTATTCCAAATGTTTGTATATGCCATGTTATATAAATGGGATGAAATTCAAGGTATTTTGATTCAATGAACATGTTTGTATTAGTCTCTATTGATCTCCACAATATGACTCTATTTGTGCTCATGCTATACAAAAGGGTTAAAAAGTATTCTGATTAAAAAAAAAACACGCTTATATTAGTTTATATCAGTTGCTACTGCATTATTAAGTGCTCATTCTCTTGCACTTGATGTTTAATTTAATAACTTGTAGAGCATAACAACAATTCGTTCAGCACATCACTCAAGAAGAGTAAAATAGTCTCCCCTTAACGCTTGTTTTGTTGATTAAATGTTTTCTTCCTTTGGCTGTAACTTTTAATTACACCACCATAAAGTTTCAAGTCGTCACTATATTGATGGTAACTTGAAAATATCCTAAAAGCTGAGAATTTTTTCCACCATGGAATATAGTAGTAGCTTTAACCAATTGTTCCTTAACAATTGAAGTTATATTACCAATAGATCCAGTACTTAAACTGCAACACCCAGGACCAGTGCTTAACCTGTAACTTTGAGTGATATTCTAACATGATGTAGGGAATGCTATCATAGAAAATATGGTCCCCAGACATCTACCCTATGCTCAATTTATGGTAGTTAGATAATATTCAATGTAGGTAAGGATACCCTAACAAATATGGTCTCAATACATCTTCCATGGAGTCAGTTTGATCGTTAGTCTTTAATTGTTACAGGCAGACCGTGGTCCAGGGGAGGGCATTTAATGCACATTCTTCAAAAATGAGAAACACCTTGAATGATTACCCTCATGAAGCAGGGTGCAAGATTGAAAAAAATAAACTGAAACTTTTGTTTGTTATTGAAGTTCGAAAAATTAATTTTGAGCAGCGACAGGACCCAAAAAGGTTGCAGAGTTTGTTGAAGATTTGAATGAGGGCAACGTAACTAAGTTTTCATAATCAGTTGACGTTAAATCTCTTATGCGTGTATTGGATTGTACTCCAGTAATTGTTTCTTAGTAGTTGAAGTTGCAAAGTCAGAACTGAACCTGAGAGCCAGAATCAAACAAAATATTCAACTTCCAAAACGACACGTCCATTAACTCTCTCCAACCAAAAAAAAAGGGGTTTTCTTATTAAGAAAAAGCAATTACGTATTCAATGATCACCATGAGGACCAACAGCCTTTGCATATATGAAATGAATGGAATAAGGTGCAATAAAGATAAAATGAAACTTTTCTTAGGAGTTATTGAAGTAGAGATATTTATAGTTTTGAACAGTGACAGGTCTCAAAAAGTTTGCAGACTTTGTTGATGATTTGAATGTGGGTGGGTGAAGAATTTGAAGACGTTGCTAACAATCTTATCAAGCTTGCCTGACTGTGGCTGAAGGGCAATAAATTGACATAAAAACAAAGAGAAAAAGACAGATAAATTGCAGACTCACAAAAATATCACGATGAAATCAGATGGTCCATGCACAGACTGTCTCTGTCTCTGGATTTCACAGTTTCCTTCACACGAAAGCACACGGTCTCAGCAGGACATCTGTGCTGCAAAGCACTTTGCTTTATCGCCACAATCGTAACATCAGTCATCATTCATTTCATATAAATACCAGGCATCATTTTCATATATATTTTCACATAAAGAGTTTTTCAATATAGGGTTTGGAAATTCTGGTTTGTACAGGTTAATTAGGATTTCTAGGGTGGTCTTCTATCTCAAAATTCTTTTGGCTCAAATATGTTTGCTTAATAGCAACAATCGTAACATCGGTCATTATTCATTTCATATAAATATCAGGCATAGTTTTCATATATAGAGTTTTTTCATATAGGGTTTCGAAATTCTGGTTTGCACTGGTCGATTAGGATTTATAGGGTGGTCATTCATCTCAAGATTCTTTTGGGTAAAGTATGTTTAATTGTAGAGTTTTCTCATAATTTAGTAGCAACAAATAAAATATAATTTTATGGATCAATTTTATAAAGTTAGTTATTAATCTATAGTATTAGTGGTAATTGGCCAACTTCTCATGATTTTGAATAGTTCATTTAACACTTATTGCATCTTGAGATGCTGAGATGCTCACATGAAATGTTGAGATGCTAAAGGAATCTGAGATCATCATAATCACATAGCACCAATCAACACCTCTTGAACTTAAAGAATAAATACAATTAAAGAAATTATTTTTATAACCTAAATTGTATTAAAAATATACAGTTTAATTTATTTTAAGTTATACAAATATATAGTTTAGCCAACCTTTTTTTAAATTAAAAATATGATTAAATATTTGAAATTTTGAAAATAATAATATATAATTATAACACTATTAAAATATTCAATAATTATAGCAATTTAGTAAATACAATTAAAGAATAAATTCATATTAAAGAAATTATTTTTATAACCTAAATTGTATTAAAAATATACATTTTAATTTATTTTAAGTTATACAAATATATATATTAGCCAACTTTTTTCTAAATTAAAAATATGATTAAATATTTGAAATTTTGAAAATAATAATATATAATTATAGCACTATTAAAATATTCAATAATTTTTTACTAAATTGAAAACTATTACAAGAGCTTGTAATCTAATAAATCACATTTAATTAATTAAACTATTACGAGAACTTGTCATCTAAAAAGTGTCATTTAATTAATTAAACTATTACAAGAGTTTGTCATGTAATAACTATTATTACAAAAGAAACTATATATTGAATATTATTTATAATAAAAAAATTAATTAATAAAAATAAAAATATACATATATTTAATTTTACATTTTTTTTAATATTTTATTTATTTATAAATATATATAATTGAACTATTTTAAATTATTAAAAAAATGTAATTAAATATATTTAAATATACCATATTTAACTCATCTTATTAAATTTTGAAATAAGAAACTATATATTGAATATTATTTATAATAAAAAAAATTAATTAATTAAAATAAAAATATACATATATTTAATTTTACAATTTTTTTAATATCTTATTTATTTATAAATATATATAATTGAATCATTTTAAATTATTAAAAAAATGTAATTAAATATACTTAAATATATCATATTTAACACATCTTATTAAAATTTTGAAATATAAAATTTATGTAATAACAATATATGTAATATAAAAATACCACTTAATATTACAAGAGGATTAATGAAACCTTAAAAATTGAAATACTTCATATTTAACATAAGTTAATAAACTTGGACCATAAAGACATGTGATATAAAAAAATTATTCCATATTACAAAATATAATAAAAGAATATATGACCAATTGAATATCAGTTAAATGTATTGCCCCTTGAAAATCAACATAACTAATGTTTAATATATATTATTAAAACCTTGAACCATGAAAACATGTAATGTAAAATTGATATTAGATATTACCATGTCTAGATTAATGAAAATACAATAAAAGAATATAAGAATATGTGATGTAATAAAGCTATTCCATATTACTATGTATAGATTAATGAAAATACAATAAAAGAATGTATGAATAATTGAAATTATCATAGCATATTATTAATAAATGTATGATGAATTGAAAATTATCATAGCATATTATTGATAGATGTATGCCCAAGTGAAAATCATCATAATTCATATTTAATATATATTATTAAAACCTTGAACCATAAAAACATGTGATGTAAAATTGATATTAGATATTACTATATCTCTATTAATGAAAATACAATAAAAGAATGTATGGTCAATTCAAAATCATCATAACATATTATTGATGACATTATTAAAACTTTGAACCATAACAATCTGTAATATAAAAATGCTATTAAATATTATCATATGTAAATTAATGAAAATGTAATAAAAGAATATATGTCCAATTCAAAATCATCATAACATATCATTAAAATCATTCAAACATATTATTGTTGATGACATTATTAAAACCTTGAACCATGACAACATGTGCTGTAAAAATACTATATTACATATTACAATATCTAGATTAATAAAAATACAATAAAAGAATGTATATCCAATTCAAATTCATTACATGAATGTATGACCAATCATATTATTGATGAATAATACTGAAATTGATTTTGATTTATAGTTAAATGAATTTAATATTAAATAATGATTTTATATAATAAATATTTATAATAAAATTATAATTTAATTTTTATGGTTTTTTTTTTAATTTTTATAATTCTAAATTTTTTAATATAATTTTCTAAAATTCACTAGAAATTATAATCTATATTTTCATATATTTAATCATCCATATTTTCACATTATATTTAATAGATATTTTCACATATTTTCTAATCTTTCCTATTGAAAAAATACTACAATCGATCTGGTAGTACTTCACTCCACTTTAACACTGAACCTCTGTCCTCTACTAGTTAACACTACAATGACATATTTGACATATCCTATAATAAGACTTCGTTCCACTTTATATACACTTCATCCTCCATAGCCTCCATCCTTTGTGTTAGCTCCCCCTCTCCATATAACAAAATAGGATAAATACACTGCCTGCCCTTCATGAAAGAGTACATGAGCAATATCTAATGTCAGAAACATGGGCGCCACATGGATTGCCTGTTCAAAGCAGTTTTTTATATTTTAATGTCAGAAAATTTAATTTAGTTCTAAATTTCTTGGGAACTTGTTCTTTGTGGTCAGGGACTCATGTAAGAGTTTAGCACTACTGCAGCGTTTAATGTCTGATAACTTCTGGTGCGGTGTCATTATCTATATCTTTAGATTCCTGTCTTATTGATTCCTTCTCTGTAAAAGTTATAAATAGAGAGTAAAAGAGGAGGCACTGCCGAGCGTTTTGTAAAGTTGTATCTGAAAAGCTTTTGTTGGTTGTCGTGGAATGCTGTCGACCATTAAACCCACAGACGAATCTCGCTACGGGGATAACATAACTGTTTCTTTAATAAACAGAATACAGGAAACTGCGCTTTTCGTGATCTGCATGTTCATGCATCTACTGGACTCGTCTCATATGCAGAATATGTTTTTTGAAAACATATTGTTCAAAACATGGCTGTCGAATAAGTTTTCAAAATAACGCAATCAAGGTTTTGTATTTTGACTTCATGTATGAAGTTAAGGTAGGCTATTTGAGATTCAAAATAAAGCAATCAAGGTTTTGTATTTTGACTTCATGTATGAAGTTAAGGTAGGCTATTTGACAAAAACACTTAAGCAATTCTTTTGTAAGTAGTTTCAGCCCTCCAGATTAAGGGAATTTTTTTTTTTTTTTTTCCTAGATATAGATTAAGGTTGAAATGGTAGTTTTGGTCAAATATAACTTAAAACTGTTTTTAATTAATTAAGGGTTTGTTTTAATA
>ML801678.1:185380-196841 GCA_009831015.1 Picea engelmannii
TAAAACTGTTTTTAATTAGTTAAGGATTTCTTTTTTTTTTAAATAATTGGGATATATATATATATATATATATATATATATATATATATATATATATTAAAGTTGAAATGGTAGTTTTGGTCAAATATAACTTGTTTTTAATTAGTTAAGGGTTTGTTTTAATATGATCTAACTTCTTTCTAAATAACTTGAGGCATAATCTATATGAGATTTGGTTTTTTTTCTAAATATAACTTGAGGTTGTAAAAGCCTTTTTGGTCAACTATAACTTAAATTTAATTTTAATTAGCCAAGTGCTAGTCTTAATAACATCTAACTTCTTCCTAAGTAGTTTTAGCCATAATGTGTATGGGATATAGTTTTTTTTCTAGATATAGATTGGGGTTGGAATCCTCTTTTTGGTCAAGTATAACTTAAAACTAATTCTAATTAGCCAAGGGCTAGTCTTAATATGACCCAACTTCTTGCTAAGTAGCTTTAGCCATAATGTGTATGCGATTTAGGTTTTCAAGTCTTTTTTTATCAACTATTACTTAAAAATACTTCTAATTAGCTAAGGAATAATTTAATAAGACCTAACTTCTTCCTAATTAGGGTTTTTTCTAGATATAGATTGAGGTTGAAATAGTCTTTTTGGTAAGTGTAACTTAAAACTACTTCTAATTAATTAAGTGCTTCTCTTAGTAAGACTTACTGAAATAAGTTAATAGCACAAGATCTAAAATTGTCTAACTTAAGTGGAACTAGACCCCTTATAAACCACCAACCAATTATTTCAACTAATCATATTTTGAATGAAAATCAACACCAATTTGATTGTCCTCTAATTAATTAATTGTTTGTGCCCGAACCTGAATTGTTAGTGATGGTTATTGTATTTACCAAAATGAGGCCTTCCTGATGTCGATCTTTAATGATGAGATAGATTTTAAATATATTATAATGTGATGGGACTTTCAAAAGTTACTTTAATGGTGTTAGACTTAATGAAGAACAATGAGTTTATTTTAGCTATATATCTTTATAATAATCAATAAATAAGACATTCCACTTTGGAATAAACACAACTTACAATACCTTTTGATGCAACGAGCATTTTCCCCCTGCCATTAGAGTAAGTTTGTAGCGGAATATTTTTTATGTGTGTGTAATTGAAATCACAGCTGTCATAATGCCTCTTCATCATTCCTACATTTTCCTTCTTTTCACCTAATCATGCCACAACCCATAGGGTTGTACCTCTTCTCTCATGTATCCATGTTTGCTTCCATGTAGCCCCACAACAGATGTTACATAATCACAAGTCTCCTGCATATTCACTTGCTACAATTTGCCTTCTGTTGCAACTCGTTGCAACTCACCTTTTGTGCAACTCGCTGAAACTCACCTCCTACTGCAACTCACCTTCTATGGTGAAAAATATTTTTTGCAACTCAACCATCATCATGCTACAACTTACATCCTGTTGCAACACCCATTCTATTACAGTCTCCAACACATATGGCGTTGTAACACATCTACATCTGTGGTTGCATAACATCTTTGGCCACATCCCTTTGGCTATAATACGTCTCTATTGCAACACATCTCTTGTTACAAACTATTGCTGGTGGTTGCATAACATCTTTGGCCACATCCCTTTGGCTATAACCTGTCTCTATTGCAACACATCTCTTGTTACAACCTCTTGTTGTAAAACGCTTTTTGTTGTAGCCTCTTGATATAACATACATCTGTTGACAAGTGTTTATGACTCACCATCAACTCGAAGGGAATAGTTCGGTCCGAGGTTGTCTAAATAAACCAAGTCGTTTGGAATAACTACCCCTGACGGGTTTAACGTCTCTGTTAGCCGATAAACGGATCTAATCTAAACTATGAAAATAAAATAACTAACTATGCATTAATGAAGATCTATTATATACATTCACTATTCACACTTTTATATACAAAATATACAAATAAACAGGTGCAAGATTTACGAGAAACCTTGTAAACTAAGGTTGTACAAGAGAAACGAATCTTAGGAAAAATCAAATAGATCTAGAACATACTACTAATCTAATTTAAACCTTGAAACTAAAAAAAAGGAAAATAAATGAATGTAAATAATAATGTTTTAACTTAAATAAACAAAGTATTTAAGATTAAATGTTAATTTACATTCACAAAATATAAATCAAAACAAATAGAAATTCATTAACCTATCACTGGCGAGTATTTAAAGAGAATTTTTGGTTGTGTCTTCCTGTATAACATTGCTCCAACAACCTGTTTGTTTAGAGAAATTTATAGCAGAAGGTTGTATAATCTAACATTGTGACAGTGTCACGATAAAAATCACTTTGACTCACAATTTAAATCTTACTTAAAATGCAGAAAGAACAACTTTCAATCATGATACTTAGTGAATATATAATAGATTAATCGACAATAAGAAAAGTCTCAATTGAATAATTATATTTTTACAAATATGAGATACATGAATAAACTCAATATAATACAAGATTTGTATCAAAATAATACAATCACCAAGATCAAGATAATCGGGACAATAGACTCTTAAAGATTGAAAAAATTAATACATAAATGATATCAATTAATTATGTATTGATAAAACACACTAAATCTAATTTAAATCAATGCATAATCAATTAGTAAAAGAATATGAACCATAATCAAAGATATTATAATGAAAAAAAAAACTCTTTTACTCACAGGACAAAAGTCATTAAGCAATTTGGAATTTCATATTCTTTTTTGAAAATATTGGTCCTTTATCCCAAAATTCCAACCATTCGTTGCTCCTTTTGAAAAGAAAAAGATTACAAAATAAAAAATATATAAAAAAAGGATAAAAATCCTTCTGTGAATTTCTTTTATCTCCCTTTCGCTTTGAATTTTCTCTTATATTTATGTAATGAAAGAACAGTCTCGTTGTCACTAAACAAAAATATCTCTCAAGTCCCATGTTTATTTGCGAAAAATCTCGCGATTAAGCTAAATGGGTCCATTTTGCAAATTGGTTTTCAGCCATTTCTTGAGATTCTTCACAGTTTGGCTGTAATCAGTCTCGCATAATCGTCATGTATATTCTTAAACACATTTCCAAATCTTATCTATTGTTGCTCATAAATTATTTTCAACAATCCAATGTTATTTTTGGATTAATTATCTTCAACATATTTAGATAAGAAAATCAATCCATGATCAGATACATACCAAATATCTCATAATAGAAACAAGTGAAACAAAAATAAACCAATTTAATAACCTAAACACAAAAATTGTGAATAAAACAAAATCTAGAACAATAAAATTAAAATGAGTTTAAACTAAAAACTAATTATAAGTTGTAAACAAATATTGGTTATATTTTCCTTTCAAATATGATCTTAAAATTCTAGAGGCTTCAAGTTGATGGAGAGGAAAAAAATGTTAATTTTGAGTTTCAAATTAAACAAATGATAGATAATTCTTTTTTTGAAATGAGATGCAAAATGACAAAATAATTTAATTAATTAAACCTACCAAATGATTTTGTGAAAATGAGAAACCAACCAAGATATTATTTGATGAAGTATTGAACCCATTATTCAGAATAGTCAAACTTGCTAATGAGCAAAAAAAAAAAACATAATCATAATTTAAACGAAAGTAAACAGTTGATAAAAACTAATGTTTTCGTTTAAATTGAGATTCATATGCTCGTCTCTCCTTCATTCAAATTTGATCAAATGTGAACAAATGTCATAGAAAATATGTGTCACAATAAGCTTTTTTCTTGTAAAATCATTGTTATTAATCCATGTCTACAACTAAGCCATTCTCATAAGAGATAAATTTAATAAGGAAGAGGTAATAACAAACTCCCAAATTATGAAGCTCATCCTTCAACATCAAAACACTGTAGAAACAAAAATGAAATGGCATTTGAATTTCATGAAATTCAAACCAAACAAAAGAAAAGAATATAAACTAAAACCAACCTCGAAACAAAGAAATCCAATATGATGTAGGAGCATCGCTCCACCTCAGCAATGCGCCATCATTCCAGCACATGAAAGTGTATTCAAGGAGGGGAGAGGTGTCAAACCTCTTGTTTTTCCCTCATTTTTAAATTTCAATTTGTATTAAATGCAATTAAATGTTGTAAGGATGGAAGAGCCAAATCAATGCCTTTGTGCAGGCATGAGATGATGTCGCCTTTAATGGCTGACAGGTTGATGAGATCTCGATCCTATTTGGATTAGATGACCATTGAATGTAATTCAATGTAATTGATGAGAGTAGGTAGATGGAGGGAAAGGCTCGAGGAGCCCTTATTTTGTAAAAAATGATCTTTGTATCTAAATTCACTAGAACTGATGGGAAGTTAGGGGTAAGGAGAGGAGAGTGCATTGATACTCTATTAGAATCCAACCTTTGTAAACATCTATATAGACATTCAGAGACAATAAAAAAAGAGAAGTTTTTCCTACATATGATTCGGTATGTTTATATGTTTTATGAATGAATGTCATTTGTGTGTTTATGAATGTATGTTGTAAATGTATGGATAGTTTTCGTCTGCAAGGATAGATAGAATTTCACTATCTATAAGTTTGTTGGATTTGTTCTGGGTTCTTTAGGTTGTGCAAGGAGTGCACAATAGAGTATTGAAACTATGTAGCTAGCGCAAGGAGTGTGGATCTAAACGCTTTCGAGTCAGAGAAGAACGTGTCAGGTAGGAACAACAAAATAGTTTTCAAACTCAGGAGGAGCCTAAAGGTTGTCAAACACCTTCGAGGAGAAAACAAAATTACTAAATATTTTGTAGAGCTTTGTTAGGTGGGCATCGAGTAGGTGCAAGTGTGCACAAGGAGAACTCTTTGTCGAGTTCAAGGAGAAGAGTATCAGAGGAAGATACTCACATAATTGTTGAACACTCTGTATAATAGCTCTATAAGAGTGGATTGAGCGGAGGTGGATGTAGGATATGCATTGGATAACTTGAGGAAGAGTTCATGGTTCAAGAGGAAGACCTGTGCAAGGAGTGCACTAGGCCAACACTTAGGTGAAGTGTTGAAAGACAACCATTTGAAGGCGGGTCAAGCGCAACAAGTGAGCCAGAGGTAAAGTAGTTTCACTTTACAAGTTAAGGAGGTTGAGCACAGAGTGTGCTAGGAGGGAAACAAAATTCTTCTAAGGAAGAAGAGGGTCGAGTCCGTTAGAGAATCGAGCAAGCTGAAACTCCCGAACTCCGAAGAGGGGAGTTGTTCCTAGCCATTGGTGTTGGCAAGGATATGTGGTAGATATCCACAGACTTTAGAGGAAGAACCCTTTGGAGAAAAGGAAAGGGGAAGAACACCCAAAGACCTAGGAGCCAAAGCAATCCTACGCATCTATTGGGATAGGAAACGTGGAGTTGGATTGGCACTTCGGTGATTCAAAAATTGGGAGAGACAGAGACAGGAGAAGTGAAAATTCATGAAGGATGAAATTGTGGAGTAGATCATAGTCATTGGTTGTGAGAAGAATGTGGAATGTAGATTAGGTCCTGGAGAATTCGTTGATTGAGGAATCGGGAAAAAGGGAGCAAGCAGTTCGCCAAATCCCCGAAGCACGAAGCTGGGAAGGGAGTTGGCCCACAATTTTAGTATGTGGTCACATGCAGAAGGAGGCTAGCATAGAGAGATAGCACCTGCTGGCATTAAGATTTGAATAGCACTGAAGAGAGGGTCTGTGGGGGCCACACAAACTGTGCAAAAAGGAGGAAGGGCCTGTGTCAAATTAAATTTGTTCCCATCAAGAGCCTAATGAGCCAATTCGTCTCAGTGACTTGAATGATCCTAGACTGGGAGGTCGAGAATCCCCTCAGAGGGAAGGGGGTGTTGTGTCAGAGTGGTATCATAGCTTGATTTTATTCTCAGGAAGGAGATAAAGGAGATAGTTTGATACCATAGGAGTGGTATCCGAGTGAGAACATAATTGATTTATATATGTAGAGGGAGAACATGTCTATTGAATTCCATAAGCATGGTTGGAGATAAGGCCACCAGCAGAAAAGAAAACTAGATATGGATTTGGAGCTCATTGAGATAAGAGAAAGAATGGAGCAGCTGACATTGAAGATGCAGTAGGAAGCCAAGGTACACTGGAGGTATGAATGGCCTCTGAACAGGAAGGAAAAATGGCCTATTCAAAAGTTGTTGGCTAGAAGGCAGCAACAAGAGTTGAGGAGGTGGCTAAGGCATGTTGAAAACCTCAATGACACAAAACATGAGATAGTTTACATATGTGAACCAGAAGTTGGGAGAACCCTCAGTGATGAGGAAGGTGGATCAGATAAAGGTTTCATGAACTGTCAGGATGGAAGTGATGAATTTTCAAATTTCTAGGTGGGGAATGAGATGGGATCATCGAAGGATCTCATAGATTGTAAGGAGGGTAGAAAATAAATCCCATATTTCCAGGTGGGAAAGGGAGAAGAGATGAACTCAGAGGTGAGTTCATATCAGCAAGGAGTGATGACAGAGGAGGATTAGAGGAGTATCCTTATCATTGGGGGAATTGAGATATTCCTACCAAGAAGCTCAATTGATGTCAGAGCATGTGTTGCAGGTGCAACAACATAAAAACAACCAACAATGACTGTCATAGGGGAGGATAAGGAGAATATATTGATGTCTTCCCCTATAGAATAAGGAGAGCATGCAATTACGATTCTCACTCCATGGGAGAAGGAGTTGGAGATGCTGGAGGATTGGTTGAAAAATTCAGAACGAGAAGATGGCTACTAGGGGATAGTCATGCATATTGTAGGAGAAGAGAATTCAATAGAATTTCTCAGAAATTTCATCTAGGAAGTTAAATAGGAGATGGCTGCATCACTGAATCATGCAATAGATGAGGGAGCAGAAAAAATTCTGAGGAGTAGCTTGAGGAAGCTGGAGTTGAGCCAGCACAAGGAGAAATGGAAGAAGCAAATCTGTCATAGGAAGAAGCTAAGCAACAACTCAATGATGAGACTGCAGAACTGGAGTCTACAGCAGGTTGGCAAGTTAATGCCATAGAAGATGAAGGCATCAAGGGAGATCAGGTTGATCTACCCATTGACAAGGAGGAAGTGCAGCAGAGCGGGATGCAAAGCAAGTTCTAGCTAGCAAAGGAACTAGACAAGGTGATAAAGGAGATAAGAGAGATAATTTTGAAATCAGCATAGGAGACTTCCAACAAAGGGAAGATGAACAGAAGTAAGCTTGGAAGAGTAGCAGGGAAACAACAACAAATTTGGGGAGGAGGAGGACAACTCCAAAGGAGAGTTTGGGATCCAGGAGGATTTCAACAGAGCTGCGAAGCTCATGAATTTTTTCACAGTAGTGGAGTATGATGCAGGAGCATTTCTCCACCTCAACAATGCGCCAACATTCCAACACATCAAAGTGCATTAAAGGAGGGGAGAGATGCCAACCCTCTCATTTTGACCTCATTTTTAAATTTCAATTTATATTAAATGCAATTAAATGTTGTAAGGATGGAAGAGCCAAATCGATGCCTTTGTGCAGGAAGGAGATGATATCTCCTTTAATGGTTAACATTTTCATGAGATCTAGATCCATTTCGGACTAGATGGCCATTGGATGTAATTCAATGTAATTAATGAGAGTAGGTAGATGGAGGGAAAGGCTCGAGGATCCCTTCTTTTGTAAAAAGAAAAAATTGTATCTAAATTCATTAGAATGGATGGGAAGTTAGGATTAAGGATAGGAGAGAGCTTTGAGTATCTATTGCATTCCAACCTTTTTAAACATTTGTATAAACATTCAGAGATAATACCAAAAAAAAAAAAAAATCCTGCATATGATTCGGTATGTTTATATGTTTTATGAAAGAATTTCATGTGTGTGTTTATGAATGTATGTTGTAAATGTATGGATAGTTTTTATCTATAGGGATAGATATAATTTCACTATCTGTGAGTTTGTTGGATTTTTTTTGGGTTCTTTAGGTTGTGCAAGGAGTGCACGACATAGTATTGATACTATGTATCCAATGCAAGGAGTGTGCATTTGAACTCTTTCGAGTCAGAGAAGAACGTGCTAGGAGGGCACACCAAAATATTTTGAAAACTCAGGAGGATCCTCAAGATTATCGAACACCTTGGAGGAGAAAAAAGAATTACTAAAGATTTTGTAGAGCTCTGTCGAGTGGGCATCGAGCAAGTGCAAGTGTGCACAAGGAGAACCCTCTGTCGAGTTCAAGGAGAAGAGTATCAGAGGAAGATACTCACATAGTTATTGAACACTCTATCTGATAGCTCTGCAAGAGTGCATTGAGCATTGGTGGATGTAGGAGATGCATCAAAAAACTTGAGGAAGAGTTCAGGGTTCAGGAGGAAGACCCATGCAAGGAGTGCACCAGGCCAACACTTAGGAAAAGTGTTGGAAGACAACCATCTGAAGGTCGGTCAAGCGCAATGAGTGCACCATAGGTAAATTAGTTTCAACCTACAAGCTTAGGAGGGTGAGCGCAGAGTGTGCCAGGAGGGAACCAAAATTCTTCTAAGGAAGCAGAGGATCGAGTCCCTTAGAGAATCGAGTAAGCTCAAACTCCTGAACTCCAAAGAGTGGATTTTATCCTAGCCTTTGGTGTTGGGAAGGATATGTGGTAGAGATCCATAGACTTCATAGGAATAACCCTTTAGAGAAAAAGAAAGGAGGAGAACAACCGAATAGTTGGAAGCCCAAGTAATCCTAGGCATCTATTGGGATAGGACACATGGAATTGGATAGACACTTCAATGATTTTCAAATCAAAGATAGATACAGGAGAAGTGAAAATTCCTGATGAACGGAATTGTAGAGTAGATCATAGTTTTTGGCTATGAGAAGAACATGGACTGTAGATCGGGTCCTAGAGAATTCACTGATTTAGGGGTTGGGAAAAAGGGAGCAATAAGTTCGCCAAATCCCTGAAGCACGGAGTATCGAAGGGATTTTTCCCATGGTTGTAGTCCATGGTCACATACAAAAGGAGCCTAACATAGAGAGCTAGCACACGTTGGCATTAGGATTTTAATATCATTGAAGAGAGGGTCTGCGGGGACCACACAAACTACGCAGAAAGGAGGAAAGGCCTGTGTCAAGTTAAATTGGTTCCCATCAGGAGATCGACGAGCCAATTCGGCTTAGTGACTTGAATGATCCTAGACCAGGAGGTAGAGAATCCCCTCGGAGGGAAAGGGGTACTGTGCCACAATACCATTCCAATCAAGTCAAAGGGAAACAAATGAATAATCCAAGTAAAATTCAGAGGGACCGTATATTTTGATTAAAGAAAAATATGGGGGTTGTTGTGAGCAACCAACAAATGGTGACTCACTGGATAGAGTATTTATCTCTGCATTGATTCATCACATATCATTATGAAGAATTATAGTAAGAGGTACCAAGCTATCATATCTTCAAATTTCCTTAAGAAAATCCTTTGTTTGGTCTATATAGTATTTATATTATCTCTGCATGAATATGTATATTGATGTTACCATAGTTCATGAATTGAGGGAAATATCTTGTAAATAATTAAATTCTAAACTAGTGTTTCACCAATGGGTCATGATAGTTTTCAGAAAATGACTTCAATACCATAAGTAGGGTCGCTTCTTCCAGTAGGTGTTCATAGCCTCGATAGGGTTTCCTTTTAACCTATCTGATTACCTTGATCCCATCTAATAATTTAATCACATTTGATGGATCATTCGTGGAATTATTAAGTTTTATTCTTATGGCATTTTGGTGACTAACTGAAATTCACTACTCTAGCTTGGTGATGAGTTAGTAAGCAACGACATCGACAAAAATCCATGGGGCTGAGAAAGTCGGCTCATGATGAGGCCTCTTTGTCCTTTAGTTGAGAAGACTAAAGGCCACTACCCTGGCTTGGTGACCAGAAATGGTAGTGTCACTTCTGTAAACTTTCTATGGTCATGATGGATCGACTCATGATGAGACCTTCCAAATCTCAATTAGAAACTTTATGCTTCATTATTTCAAGCTCACAGGTTATCCAATCACGGAATTTGATTTTATTCTCTAATAAAAGATTATCTAGAAGATGGGGAAGCAAAAATGGAATGTCCCTTAAGGACTAGGATGGTGTAAAAAGTCTTATAATGGCCACGATAACCATAGATCATTCCAACTTTCAGAGATAATTCCTTACAAGAATGCTGAAGGGAAAGAAGAATGGTAACGATCGAAAAAATTGTCTAATAGAGTTGAGATAAATCTTATTTCAAGACCAAATTTGGACTATCTTAGGTTATTTGGAGACCAACACGAGGTATGATCTTTTGAATAATATTTCCATGTGGTGATAAGTTTCAAACAACAGAGTTATTGAACCAGAAATATAGACAAACAATAAAGAAAAGACTCACTCAAAAATAGAAAAGAAAGAGCATTCAACAAACCAAATCATCTTTTATTGAAAGAAATCAAAATTAGAAGTGCATCGAAACAAACAAATTCAAAACAACAAAATCACACCTTCAAAAAACAATTTTGGCCAAAGATAAATTCAATCTTTTGGATCTACTAGCATCCCACTATAAAACAAAGGAAGAACTAAATCATATAAAGTCTCATGTACGAGCAAGTTCTCTCCTTAGGATATTGTTTTGTGAGATGTAAGTTTATTCAGAGATAAAGAAAACATAAAAACTGCTATTAAGATGAGTGCAATCCTAGTCATTTCGCCTTGGGTCAGGGTTGAATTCGGGTTAATTGATAGTTCAAACTTACTTATCTCTTTACTTTCCATTTTAAAATTTCCATGATGATAATGCATTTTTAAAAATAAATATTCAACGAAAAGCAGAGAGAAAATGATTAAAGTGGACTTCCTTGAAAACATTCATATTGTTTGGAGGGTTCGGAGGATCCACAATATTGATTATCGGAGGTCTACATTTCGATTCCATATCAGGACCCATCATCAGGACATCTAAGCCTTGGTAAAGATAAACGTGAAGAGCATAGATAAATAGTGAACCTACGTGAGGTGCAGATGTCTAAATTCTACGGTCGACTCTAAAAATCTAGAAGTATTTCAATTTAAACAGATTAGGGTTTTAATAGATTATTAATTAAATTGTAAGGTTTATAATTGGTTTAATACAATTTTAATAAATATTTATAATGGCATACTTAGAGAAAATTTTAATTAATGTAATGGAAAGTAATTGTATTAATGTAATGATAATTAATTGATGATTACTTGTATCAATTTATTAATTTTATTAATGTGATAATTATTAATCGTTATTGATGTAATGATAAGAATAAAAAATTAATAATTTTTAATTTATATTTATTTTTTATTTTTTATTTTAATTTTTATATTTCAATTTATTATTATAGGACTAAAGGAGAATTAGAGGGAGGGGCAATTAATACTGCAAGGTTGTTTTTAATTTATA
>ML801678.1:198876-257359 GCA_009831015.1 Picea engelmannii
GTTGACATTGCTCTTTTGGGGTTTCTCTCTTCTTAGTATAATGGCATAGTCCTGTCTGACTAGTCCTTTATCCTCATCTGTTAGGTTCTTTATACTTTCTTCTATGCAGCATATCAGGTTATCTACTGGAACGGAGGTGGGTGAGATCACAAAATTTAATCATTTATCAAGGACACTTAACTCGGCTCTGTCAAGTTCGTGTGAGGAGACGTTGATCACTTTTTTCATGATTTTTTTTTCTTTAACTCCTTCGTTATTATTTAATAGTCTTTCCAGCTTCTTCTTCTTCCTGGTGCACACCATGTCATTTTATTTATCTACTTTGAGGGATGCTAACGCATCAATTGTTCTCCATAGCTATGGACTAATAATATGTGTGAGCTTTAAGTGTAGTCTGAGCATTGTTTTCGAAAGGTTACCCAGCTCGAATCTGGTCTTTTTTATCTCATTTTTAACAATGGATAAACCTAACTTGTGAAAAGTAGTGTGATTCCCTTTATTATTCATTCTATGTTCTATGCGGGTGAATTTAGGAAGGACATTGTTATCCCTTCAATTTTTTATAAATTGTAGATCTGCTACTCTTTGTTGAATCTTTACTCTGATCTTTAGCATACGACAAATTTCATCCGGAGTCTCCCTACCATATAAGGAATGAATCTGAACAACAAGATTTATGCGGGAGGGATTGTTTGGAGGGTTTAGAGGATCCACAGTATTGATTATTGGAGGTCAATGTTTCCAGTCCATATGAGGATCCATCATTAGAACATCTAAGCCTCGATAAAGATAAACTTGAAGAGCATAGATAAATAGTGAACCTACGTGAAGTGGGGAAGTCTAAAGTCTAGGGTTGGCTCTAAAAATCTAGAAGTATTTCAACTTAAAGAGATTAGGGTTTTAATAAATTATTAATCAAATTGTAAGGTTTATAATTGGTTTAATACAATTTTAATAAATATTTATAATGTCATACTTAGAGAAAATTTTAATTAATGTAATGTAAAGTTATTGTATTAATGTAATGATAATTAATTGACTATTAATTGTATCAAATTATTAATTGTATTAATTTTATTAATGTGATAATTATTAATCTTTATTGATGTAATGTTAAGAATAAAAACAAATTAGTTTATAATTTTTATTTTTCAATTTTCAATTTATTATTATAGGATTAAAGGCGAATTAGAGGGAGGGGTGATTAATACTGCAAGGTTGTTTTTAATTTATAAAAGGGGGGGGTGGGGGGGGTTTACAAAAATCAGGTGTTTGATTGAAAGGACGAGGTGAAATAGATGAACCTAGGTTTTAGGGTTGAAATGTAAATTACCTCGTGCATTTGTCTTGGATGAGAGGAATCCAGTTTTCACTAATTTCTAGGCCATTGTCTATGTTCAAGTTGTTAGTGTGTTTAAGGATTTCAATAAATTCTTTGATTCTATGTTTGAAGAAGTGATCGTCCTTGGCTAAAGTTTTTGTGTCTTCTAGGAGTATGCAGTGTTTGGATGAGAAGGAGTGTTTGGCTAAAGCTGAGGTACGATTACGTTCATTTTTTACATCTTCTCGATCTTCTTTGTGCTGATTAAGGTTGGTTGTCATTGATGTCAACCGTTAAAGAAATCCCCACAACACAAAGGTTTGGGTAATGGACCCAAGACTGTTTTATGTAAATATGACTCATTATTGTCTTGTCATGGTTGATAAGAAATAAATATGGATGAACTCCAAAGTGGTCCCCTTATGGTGAAAGCCCTCATGGGAAGACTCTTTGTGGAGTAAGAGAACCTATGCTTAATTGTGGAATAATGAGATGAAGGACAATGAATTTGTCAGGTAAACTATCCTATATGGATAGTTCTTGTCATTCCATTTTTGGTAGTATGTGGAAAGTCACATAACTCCTCACGGTTAGAGAGTTATGGCCATGAGAAGTTGGAGACCCTAGGTTTGGGCAATGGACCCAAGTTTGTTTGATGGATAAAGATATGAGTTATGATATATTTTCAGATAATACTATTATATATGGATATTAAATGTCATTCCATTTATGGTGGTATGTGGAACGTCACATAACTCCTCACGGTTTGAGAGTTATGGCCTTACGAAGTTGGAGGACCCCCATATGTCATCTAGAAGCAACAAAAAGTCAAAGTAGTCAAAGTGGTTTAAGAGATTTTAAAAGGTAAATAATAAAGTGAAGTAATGAGTGTATTATAATTCAAAGTGAATATAAAATAAATTATTTCAATCATAAATTTAATGGAGAAATTAGAGGTGGGTTAACCCTAAAATAAGGAAAGTCGGGCCAAGTGACCTAGAAAATGTTTTTAAGGAAGCTACTTGGAGAGTATAAATAAGAGGCAAGGCTCTCTCATTTTAATAACACTTGAGATTATTGAATATATATAGGTGTCTGAGGTAACCAAGGATATCTAAGCCAAAATTATGAGGGAAGGTGAAGAAAAGAAGGCCGAAATGCAAGGAAGGATAAATTCTTTTGATGGTGCTTTCTAAGGTATGTTATTTACAGGTCATCTCACCATTTTCGCTATAAAATTTTTTATATAATGCTTCAGGCTATGAAATTTCTATTCCATTGAGAAAACATATTCAAGTATATATGGTAAAAAAATTGTCTTGTGAATCATTTTATTTTTGGTGTTACACTCTGTGGAAAATAGGGTTTGTGGCTAGTCCTGAAACTAGTCAAAAATAGGTGTTTCAGGTAACAACGTCATAACTTCTTCATAAAAGGTCCAATTTCTGTGAACCCAACTGTGTTGGTTAGGGTATTTTCTGTAGTATGTTTTGTAATAGTTTCATATTATTTAAACAAATATTCCATGTAGGGCATTCTCTACAAGGTCGCTCTCTAGAATAAGACATAATTCAACAAGGTATGCCATTTTTTCTATAACTCCTTTTATGAGAGGTTACAAGTACTGACACCTGAATCAATTGCATAAAAAACACTAAAGAACATTGTGTATCAGTTTCATATCTTTATACATTATAGGTACAAAGTTATGATTAATTCAAGTTAGGGTTGTCAACTAATCCAAAACTAGGCATGTGAGACTAAAGAAAAGTTTGATGAAAATGATAATCTCTTGTTGTTGAAGTTAAGGAAGGTTTGAAGGAATGTGATCATATACACCAGGTCTATTACAGAGCTACAAATCAGATTTGGATGATGAAATTGATGAGGGATTTTGGTTGAGGTACATGTTGAGTACATGGTTGAGACAAGTAGTTGATGAGTTGGCACACACATGAGGTGTATATTTGATGATGTTGGTACATATTGATGATTCATAGTTGATGAATCGTTGACACATATTTGGTACAGGTTGGTGCATGGTTGATGCACTTGTTTATGGTACAGGTTGATTATAGGTTGAGGTATAGGTTGATGCATGGTTCAGATTTATTGGTACAGGTTTACACCAGTATATCTCACAGTGACAAGTTTCTAGTGGTTCCATCATTCTACTTCTACTTTAGGGTGGCAGGACGGGGCAAGGAAAGGTGGTTGTAGCCACCTTCTGATTGTAGCCATAGAACATAGGGGGTTGTAACCTCCCTCTGGTTGTAGCCATAGAATTGGGGTGTTGGAGCTTACCTCAGGTTGTAGCCTGAGAAACTAGGGGGTTGGAGCCTCCTTCTAGTTGCAGCTGGACAACAAAGGAAGTTGGTGCTTCCAATGAATGTAATTCTTCAAGACATATAAGAAAACGAATTATGTGGTTTTCTCCCGATTTGGGTTTCCATGTAAAACACTGGTGTATTGTGTATGTGTATGTTTGTTCATTTGTTCATTGCTTATTTACTCTATAGTTATTGGATGATAATGCTTCATTGATATAACACTTGGATTATATGGTTAAAAATTATTATTATTTCTCTATTACTAATTCACCCCCCCCCTCTGAAATCCAACTATTGGAATCAAAGAAGGTTCCTTTAGAAATCATTTTAACCACTAAAAGGTAGATCATGGAGAGTACCAACTGATATAAAAATGGAATACCACAGTTTGATGGAAAAAAGTATGCTTTTTGGAGCATAAGGATGAGGACATATATACAGTCACAAGGATTTTGAGTTTGGAAATCAATTGTAGATGGATACACAACACCAACAGTTCCACCAACAAATGACAAAGCTATAAAAATCGGTGAGAATAATTCCAAGACACAAATTCAATTTTGAATGGTCTCAGTGATATGGTATTCACCAAAGTTGCACACTGTAAATCCACTAAAGAGATTTGGGACAAGATTCAAAATATTTATGAAGGAGATACAAAAGTCAAAGCAACAAATATTCAGACTTACAGAGGTTAGTTTGAACAACTAAAAATGAAGGAAGATGAAGATATCGCAACCTACTTCTTAAGAGTCGATGAAACAATGACTACAATCATAGGATTGGGAGAATAAATTGAAGAATCTATAATTGTTCAAAATATACAAAGATCTCTTCCTATGAGATTCAACCCTAAGATATTAGCACTAGAAGAAAGATCAGATCTAGACTCAATAAGCATGGACGAACTGCATGGAATCTTCACAACATATGAAATGAGAACTGAGCAGGAAAATCCATATGTAAAAGAAGTAGCCTTCAAGGCATCCAAAACATAAAAGAAAAAGAAAAAGGAACAAGAATAATATAGCAGCAACAGTGATGTCTCGAAATATGATGAAGAAGTGGCCAACTTCATCAAAAGACTGAACGACGGAACCAATGGTAGGTATAGAGGTAATCTCCCTTTAATTTGTTTTAATTGTGATGGTATTGGTCATTTTTCTAACAAATGTCCTCATAAGAAAAAGAGAAATGATAAAGGTTACTGAAAAGGAAAACACACATATAAAGTCAAAAGAACTACAAAGATAGTTTTCAAGAAAATCCTATACACCAAAGAAGACATCTCATCATCAGATGAAGATGAAGTCAGTGACAATGAGACAAGAAGAGTTCTATTCATGGTAGTAAAAGAATCTGAAGAAGAATATGAAGAAGCTGAAGAAGAATGTGAAGAAGTCGAAGAAGAAATTGAAGAGGCAGAAGTTGACTATCGAAAAGAATTGATGTCCCCCTTTCCCTTCCTAGTGGATATTAGTCCCCCATACTCTTTTATCATGGTCAGTATACATGCATCAATGTATTATATTAATGATATGAGTGTTCACATATACAAAAATAGGCTCACTGGACTTTAGCATCCAGGCTATTCAACCTAATCACTAATAATCCTCCTAGCTTATAATCACTTGGCTCACCATCCTATAAAACATTTTTAAAATTTAGATGGGGATCATCCTTGGGGTATTACATTCTCCTCCCCTTATTTTTGCATTGTCCTTAGTGAAATGTATTTAGATATTACCATCAATATTTTAAAAAATATTCAAAAAGATGTAGATATTCTGCCTGCATAACATCTTTGTGCTCCCAAGTTGCATCCTCTGGACCATACCAGGTCCATTTGACCTTTACTAGATCTATACCTCAATTATGGAGCTGATTGATATTTCAGTCCAGTATGGACACTGGATGCACTTGAAAAGTGCCTTCTTGGTCCACCTGAATCACATTCTAATCGATAACATGATTAACATCAAGTATATACTTCTTGAGAAATGACACATGGAATACATTATGAATAGACATTGATGTAGGAAATGTAAGCATATAATATACAAGCCCAATCCTCTCTAGGATTTCAAACCACCCATAATAACAAGCTTCCAACTTTAAAAATTTTCCCAACTTTGGGGAACTTTTGTTGGCCTTCACTTTCAACAATACATGATCACCCACTTTAAATTATTTGTGGGTTCTGCCCTTATCAACATATGTTTTCTTCCTATCTTGAGAAACGTTTAAATTATGTTTTATTTGTATCATTTGATCTTCCATTTCCTTGAGAAACTCTGGCCCAACCATTGCTCTATATGATGGGTTGTCCCATCTTACTGGTGTGTTACACTTTATGCCATACAATGCCTCAAATGGGCTCATATTTATAGAAGCATGGTACCCGTTGTTGTAAGAAAACTCTGCCAAGTGTAGATAGTCTTCCCATTTTGATGATTTATCCATCAAATACATCCTCAACATATTTTCAATCACTTGATTCACCCTCTCTGTTTTCCCATAAGATTCTCGATGCTAAGATGTGCTAAAATTCCAAATCCTTTAAATAATCCTTTCTAGAACTTTGATGTAAACTTTGGATCTTTGTCAGATACAATTGTCTTTGGTATACCATGTAATCGAGAAATTTCCATCATAGAAAGGTCAACAACATTAGTTTCCTTGTGAATGATTTTTACTGGAATGAAATGGGCAACTTTGGTAAGCGTGTCCACCACTATCATGATAGAATCATTTTTATTGCTTGTTCTGGGTAGTTTGGTGATGAAGTACATCATCACCACTTCCCATTTATACTTAGGGATGGGTAATGGTTACAACAACCAAACTGGGTGTCTATGCTCATCCATGACCTTTTGACACTCCAAACATTTGGCAATGTACTCAACAACTTATTTCTTCATTCCTGGCAAACAATATTGGCACATGGCAACTGCAATAGTTTTCTGATATCCTGGGTGTCCAACATAAGGTACATTATGCATTTCCCTCAATATCAGAATTTTTAATTCTTGGGAATTTGGTACATAAATTCTACTTCTATACCTGATAAATTCATCATTTCCTAGCTTGTAGTCCTCAATTTTCTGCTACAAAATACCTTGTTGTAATTTTTCCACTAATTCCTTGTATTGCAAATCTGATTTTGTAGCCTCCAAGATTTTTTCTTTCAAATCAAATTGGTACATGGTAATGGTTGTAGCATGCAACTCATGCACTCTTCAGTTGAGTGAATCAACCACCTTGCTCTCTTTCCCTTTGATATGCTTTATATCAAAGTCATATTCCTTGAGAAACTCCAACCACCTGCTCTACCTAGAATTTAGATTTGGCTGATCAAATAAATATTTCAGACCCTTATGGTCTATCCTCAACTCGAACATTTTGCCCGAGAGTTAGTGTCTCCACTTATTCAAGGAATGCACTATGTCTTCCAACGTCAAATCATGAGTGGCATAATCCCTTTCATGCTCCTTCAACTTCTTTGATTCATAGAATACAACATACCCATTTTGAATAAGGACTCTACCAAGTCCTTCTTTAAAGGCATCTATGCATACCATGAAATATTCATTTGGAAACTCTTTTCAAAATCCACTGTCCACTAAAATTTCATTGCCTTCTTTTGCAAAGAAGTGATCAAGTGTGCAATCTTTGAGAATCCTGCAATACATATTCTGTAGTAGCCTACAAGGCCCATGAAGGATTTGACTTACGTCACATTCTTAGGTGCTAACCATCCTCTAATGGCCTCAATATTTTTAGGGTCCATTGTTATCCCTTCCTCATATATGATATGCTCGAAATAATGAATTTGGTGCTGACAAAATGAGAACTTGCTCAATTTGGCATACAACCGATGCTCTCTTAATAATTGTAATACCATATTCAAGTGTTTCTCGTGCTCTTCTTATGACTTGGAATATATAAGAATGTCATCTAGAAATACAATGACAAACTTATCTAAGTATTCTCTAAAAATAAAATTCATTAAACACATGAAGACAACTGGTGCATTTGATAACCTTGTTCAAGAAGTATTCTTGTTGATGTATTCATCTTTAATTATTACATGATGATAACTTGGCATGAGATCAACTTTGGAGAACATTTTTTCATTCTTCAACTGATCAAAGAGGTCATCAATCCTTGGAAAAGGATACTTATTCTTTACAGTGACTTTGTTCAGTTGTCTCAAGTCAATACAAAGTCTCAAAGTTACATCCTTCTTTTTCACAAATAATACTGGAACACCCAAAGGTGACACACTTGGGCGTAGATACCCCTTCTTTAGAATCTATTCAAGTTGCATTTGCAACTCCTTCAGTTCTGGTGTACTCATCTTGTAAGGAGTCTTGGATACTGTATCTACTCCAAGCATCATATTTATAGAGAAATCAATATCTCTTTTAGGGGGTAATCTTGTTATTTATTTAAATGCATCCTCAAACTCTTTTAGGAATACATAATCTTCAATCTTTGACACCTTATCCTTAGGTGTTTCTTCCATATGGGTTGCAAATATTTGACAACCCTTTATGTAACACTTCTTCAAATGCAATGTTGATATTTCTTTGATAGTTATTGTCCTAGGAATTCCCTGCAAAACCCTTATGTTCCCTTCCCCATCCATGCAAGTAAATGTCTTGTTATGACAGTCTAAGACATCATGGTTTTGGTCCAACCAATCCATCCGAGTTATATATTCATAGGAACCTAAAGGAAAGATGTTAAAATATTCCCTAGTGCTCATCCCGTTCATTTCCATTGAACAAGACTTAACCATATCATTAAATTTTCTTTTGGCTTTGGTATCTAGTTGAACCAACCAATATTTTCCATACTTTCTTCTTGGAAATTTCAATTTTCCACCATATTAGGATTTATATAACTATGACTAGCTCATGAATCAATTAAAATTGCAATGGTTGGGTTGTTGATCATACCTTCCACTTCAATCATGTGTGATTGAAACTCAATTTTCTTGTTGTCTAGGGTTGCATAGATCCTGGGTACATTCCTACCCATGTCCTCCATTGTTTAAGCTTTTTGTACATTGTGAACAACTCTCACATTTTCACTACTCTCGGGAAAATCTCTATACATATTATCTCCTTTACAACCCCAACATTGAATAGGTGGTTCCCTTGGCCTTTTCCCACCTGTCTCAATCATTCCAGGCTCTCTAGAAGCTGGTTTTCCCTGAGGACTATTTCTAAAGAATGGTGTCTTAGTCCGCTTCTTATTTTGATCCATCTTGAACTTCTTCTTGTCTTCCCAACCTATTTGGAAAGTTTCCTTTCCTTTGTGCTGATCATATAGGCATTTAGATCACCTTATGGTTTCCTCCAAATTCTTGGGATCATCATATTGAATATTTTCACTGATGAAAGATGGGAACCCACTCAAATACCTATGAATCTTAACTGTCTCATCCTTGATGAAGGAGAGATACTTCAACAGTTCTAAAAACCTTCTTTCATATTCATAGATGGTCATACTTCCAAGCTTGAGTTCAAAGAACTCTTTCATTTTCTTGTCATAATATCTCTTAGTCAAGTATTTCTTCTCAAAATACTTCTTGAATTCCTTCCAAGAAACATTTTTCCTTCAATGTGTTGTGTTGGCCCTTGACCAAGTTTTGAGGAATACTTGGTCATATTTGACCGTTTTTGCCACTCCGACATTGTTAGGGTCCTAACGCGCACATAGGTAGATTAATATATTTGGATGTAATAAAGGTCAATATTAATAAGGCCTTATATAACATAGAATAAGGAGGATGTAAGAAGACCTAATAGAAGCTTCTGCTTCTAGAAGGATATTCCTCTAGATGGATCTCTTGATAGACATTTTGTATAAATAAGGGTCGAGGGTATGAAAACCATAGCTTGGAGATTATTGTAACAGAGTGTTGCTCAATTGGAGGTTGCCCCCTCGAAGAGGCCTATGAACATTTCTCTCTGAATCAAAGTGCTATTTCTATTGATGTTCTTATATCATTTATGTGTTATTGTGGAGATTATGCTGGATATTTTATTGTTATTCTGTCATTTCTAGCATTTTATTTATGTTCTACATATTTTATACATCTGGTATCTTGCAAGTGGTATCAGAGCACTTTCCTTGGCAGAAATTGTGGGAATTTTTTTTCCAGGGTAGAGACGTATTCTGGTGTCTTTAAACCATAGATATTTGTCATTATGCGCATAAACCCATGGTTGAGGGATTCATACATGCAGGAAATACAAGTGGTTCTTAAGCGCACATCTGTTGGCCACCCTTGTAACCCCTGTTGGTACCCCTTCGAGTGGTAGTGCATCAGAAAGCACCTGTGTACGGATCAACCTAGAATTCCTAAAGCCCTCTTTAGATAAACCTATCAGCCACTGAATTTCTATAGTGTCACTGAGAACATCACTCGGGAAGATACTCTCTAGTACCTGGGAAGATACTAGAGTCTAACTCCGTAAGTGTAAAAAAAAAAAAAAAGAAAAAAATCTGGAAATTGTTTCACCATTATTTGAGACCTATTCCATTGGATTCATCTCTCCGCCCTTATCACTTTCATCCATATAATTTTTAGAAAAAAAAATTGATCCCACCCACCCCTTTTTAGTTCACCCATCCTCATGGCTCATACTAGTAGCCAAGACCTGGAAGCTCGCTTCAACACCATGCAATCTGATTTCCTAGAAACCCAAAAAGAAGTAAAAAAACTCAGTGCTATTGTTGCCTCCATCAATTCGTCCATCAATGCTACCATAAATACAACCATGCAGTCCTCAATGGAGGAAGTCAAACAAGAACTTACTACCCATCTTGAATCTGTCTTTGCAACACTCTGCACCAAACTGAAGCTCCCTATAGATGACCATTTCTCTGAAGCACATCCAAAGAATGACGGAGAAACTTCCTCCCATTCCCATATCTTTCAGTCCCATCATTTTCAACATGACATACGCCTTCCGAGGGTGGACATGACCAAATTTGATGGCTTAGACCCCACTAGTTGGGTAACCAAAATGGAACATTATTTCTCTTTATATGGCATTACCGATGACTTGGCCAAACTCCGATATGGTGTTCTCCATGTAGATCAAGAATGTTGGCAATGGAGAAAAACTTCACGTCAAGGGTATATTGCTTAGACCCAATTTGTGACTGAGCTTTATGAATGCTTTGACACAGACACCAACCATTTGGGCCGTTTGACAAAGTTGAAGCAATCTGGAATAGTAGAAGACTTCATAGCTTCCTTTGAACACCCGGCTTTTCGAACAGATGGTATGACTGATGCTTTATTTCGAGAGTGTTTTATTAGTGGCCTCAAGGAGGAGATCCGGGCCCATGTCCTCATGGCTCGACCCTCAACTTGGGTGGAGGCTACTAAAAGAACTAAAGAAGCACAACAGGTGGTATCATCTCAAAACTACAAACCCTCCTTTATCCCTCGCCCTAAACCCGTCACTCCCCCTAATCCCTCCGCCCCATTAAAAATTCAAAAATTGACCAGGGTTGAAATGGATGAATGCCAACTCAAAGGCCTTTGTTATAATTATGATGACAAATATTTCCCGGGCCACAAGTGTAAGGAACAAAATCTTTTTATGTCCATCTCTGAGGAAATTTCAGAAGAGGATGTTGAAACTCCCCTTGTGTCTGAGTCACCTGAAATCACTGACATAACCCCTCCCTCAAACCCTCTCGAAGTAGAACCCATCATTTCCCTCAATGCTCTCACTAGTTTTTCTGCTCCCCAAACCCTCAAGTTAATCGGTTACAACAAGCATCGAAAGGTCATCATTCTGGTTGATAGTGGAAGTACCCATAATTTTATTCATTGCTGCATTGCCCAAGAAACTCATTGCTACATCCATATTGTCAATAATTTCCAAATCATGATTTCCAATGGTGGTTCCATGAAATGTGGAGGGCGCTGTGAAAATGTGTGTCTCCAAATCAGTGACTACCACCTAAAATCCCATATGTTTTCTATCGACATGGGTGGTTGTGACATTGTGTTGGGTGCCAAGTGGCTAAGAACTTTGGGTCCCATTCTCATGGATTTTAAGGCATTAACCATGCAATTCGACCAGGAAGGCCACCAATATAAATTCCAGGGCATCACTGTTTATTCATCTGAGTTCATTAGTTCCCATCACATGGAAAATATGCTCAAGAAAGGTCATTCTGGTGTCATTGCACAACTCCATTCCATGTAAGCAATAGAAACACCCCCAGTGACACATGACCTCCAAGCTCTCCTTTCTAAACGTCAAATGGTATTTTCCACTCCCCAAGGCCTCCCTTCTTCCCACAGTGTTCATGATCATTCCTTTCCCCTTGTATCCATAAGCCTTCCTCCCAATATTCATCCGTATCGCCACCCCTTCTCACAAAAAAATGAAATTGAGAAAATGGTCCAAGAACTCCTTAATGAAGGTGTTATCCACCCTAGTATGAGCCCTTACTCTTCTCCTGTAGTCATGGTCCTGAAGAAAGAAGGTTCTTGGAGAATGTGTCCTGACTTCTGTGCCCTCAACAAACTGACCATTAAAGACAAATTTCCCATTCTTGTCATTGATGACCTCCTGGATGAATTGAGTGGCACCCAATTCTTTACTAAACTCTATCTTCGCTCAGGCTATCACCAGATACATATGAAAGAGGCAAACATTCCCAAGACAACCTTTCACACTCATGAGGGCCAATATGAGTTTTTGGTCATGCCATTTGGCTTGTGTAATGCTCCCTCCACCTTCCAAAGCCTCATGAATCATGTCTTCTGTCCTTTTCTCCATCATTTTGTCTTAGTTTTATTTAATGATATCCTCATCTATAGAAAAACCTGGACCAACCATCTTACTCATGTGGATCAAGTTCTCCATCTTCTCTCTCAGCACCAACTTTTCTTGAAACATTCCAAATGTGCTTTTGGTGCCTCAGAAGTAGAATACTTGGGTCATCTGGTTGGCAAGGATGGCGTCAGGGTGGATCCAAAAAAGATTGAAGCTATGAAAGATTGGTTGCACCCAAAGACTCTCAAAATCTTGCATGGATTTCTAGGCTTAGAAGGGTATTATCACAAGTTTGTTAAGAACTATGGAAAGATTGCATCACCTCTCACTGCTCTCCTCAAAAGAACTCTTTCAGTTGGACTCCAGCTGCTACTCAAGATTTTAAAAACTTGAAGACAACCATGTGCACCACTTCGGTTCTGGCCCTTCCTAATTTCACAAAGACCATTGTGTTGGAATGTGATGCCTTAGGGAAGGAATCGGCGCTATCCTTATGCAAGAGGGTCGACCTTTGGCCTTCACCAGCAAGCAACTGTCTGAAAGGAATCTGGGCAAACCCATTTATGAAAAGGAAATGTTGGCTATTTTGCATGCCGTTGAGTTGTGGTGCCCTTATCTCTTGGGGCAACACTTCCAAATCAAGACCGACCATCAAATCCTCAAGTACTTTCTAGAACAACGCATTTCCTCCCAGGAGAAACAAAAGTGGGTGACTAAGATATTTGGTTATGATTATGCGATCATTTACAAGAAGGGAAAAGACAACGTAGTGGCAGATGCATTGTCCCGAAAATATGAAGAAGAAGGATCCCTTTTTTCTCTTTCCTTCATTGTACCCAATTGGCTCCAAGATGTGTGATAGGAATGGCTTCAAGACCCCACAAGTTCACATCTGATCTAACAATTGCAAAGCAAGGCTCCAACTCCCCTAGGGTACTCTTGGCTACAGGATGAGCTTCAATACAAAATCCATTTGTATTTAAGTAAACAATCAAATCTTAAATCCATGGTACTTTATGAGCTTCATCCTACACCCACAGCAGGGCACTCGGGGTTCACCAAAACATATGACAGAGTCAAACGTTCTTTTTTTGGGGATGGTATGAAACATGACATCCGTAATTTTGTAGCTGAATGGGAGGTGTGTCAACGCAACAAGGGAGAAACAGTCAAATCTCCAGGCACACTACAACCGCTTCCGATTCCACCGGCTATTTGGAAGGATATCTCTATGGACTTTATTACCGACTTACCCAAATCAGGGAATAAATCAGTCATAATGGTGTTTGTGGATCGCCTTTCCAAGTTTTCTCATTTTTGCGCTCTTCAACAACCATTTACTGCATCCACGGTGGCTCAACTTTTCATGAACCAAGTCTTCAAGCTTCATGGCATGCCGCACTCTATTGTTTCTGATCGTGACCCAATTTTCACAAGCAATTTTTGGAAAGAATTGTTTAAGCTCCAGGGAACCCAATTGCATCTCAGCACAACTTGTCATCCCCAGACTAATGGTCAGATGGAAGTTGTCAATAATTGTTTGGAAACATATCTGAGGTGTTTTTCTTCTGAAAAACATCAGTGGGTTCAATGGCTACCCCTAGCCAAATGGTGGTACAACACTTCCTACCATACAACTACTCGCATGACTCCTTTTGAAGCAGTATATGGATAGAAGCCACCTTCAGTTCTCTCATACTTATCGGGTACCTCGAAGGTCCAGGCGATTGACCAAACACTTATAGTTCGAGAGGATATTACTCATACCCTTAAAGATAACTTGGTCATGGCATAAAATCGCATGAAGCAACAAGCAGATCAAGGTCGCTCTGAACGTCAATTTGCAGAAGGGGATCAGGTATTTCTACAACTGCAACCATACAAGCAAACTTCCCTCAAGTCCAAGCATTGTCAGAAGCTAGCGCCCAAATTTTATGGTCCTTATACAGTTCTCAAACATGTGGGACAAGTCACATATTAGTTAGCTTTGCCCAGTCAGTCGAATCTACATCCATTTTTCCTTGTTAGATGCTTAAAGAAGGTGATTGGAACTCGGTGCCAAATTCAAACCAACCTTCCTGAGTTCGCTGAAGAAGGATCAATTTGGCTACAACTAGAAGCAGTTTTGGACCAACATGAGCGTCGCCTGCATCAACGAACCATCAAGGAAGTGCTAGTCCAGTGGAAAGATATGAATCTAGTAGATGCCACTTGGGAACCAGCTACCATTCTGCAGCAGTTTCCTCATCTTAAGCCTTGAGGACAAGGTTGTTTTTAAGGGGGCGGACATGTTAGGGTCCTAACCCGCACATAGGTAGATTAATATATTCATATGTAATAAAGGTCAATATTAATAAGGCCTTTCAATAAAATAGAATAAGGCGGATGTAAGAAGACCTAATAGAAGCTTCCGCTTCTAGAAGGATATTCCTCTAGATGCTTCTCTTGATAGAAATTTTGTATAAATAAGGGTCGAGGGTATGAAAACCCTAGCTTGGAGATTATTATAACACAGAACTGCTCGATTGGCCGTTACCCCCTCGGCGGACTCAACCGGACTTAACAACTAGACGTCGCCATAACGAAGATGATCTCCAGGGTCAGGTACTATCCAGGGGTCATGAGACACAGGAAGTTCATGAGGAAAAGTGGAGATCATATTGATGGAAGAAACAAACGAGCGTGGAACATCAGGTGGTGGAATGGGGAAAGTACCCATTAACGAAGAGTCCTTGAGAAGGCCTACACCGATGTTCTCATAACCCGGTGGGGTTTTAGCGATAAACGGTACGTTGCCAGTATGGGTATTAGAATTGAAGAAGGCTAGTTGATCAACCATGACAACCTTTCCTTAATGAGGGAAACATACTACATGGAAAAGGGTTGACACAATTGCATGCATGGAATCAATCCAGTTGTGGCCAAGTAGAAGATTATAATCAAGGGGAGCGTCAAAGACTTCCACTTCAACTTGTACCGATTTTCCTTCTAATGTGATGGGAAACGAAGGAATAACATTGTAGGGCTTAAAACCGGAGCCATTGAAGGCTATAAGAGTGTTCTGGGATTCATTCAAAGAAAGAGATCCAATGGATTTCCAGCAAGCAAGATACATAACACATGTCGAGGCACCCTCATCGATAACAGTTCGGCAGATGTTTTTGTCAGAGACAATCACTTGGATCTGGAATGCGAGCTGAGGGGGTAACCTTGGAATGTGATATTCCAAGTCAAAGATTATTAAATTTGTATCGATCGGGTCAATTCCACCGATAGCTTTCAACAATGCCTTCCGTTGTGTGGGACAAGTTTGAAGGACTTCAAAGGCTGACATCGCAAAAGGTTCTTGGGCTAGATCTTCAACAATGTTGTAGTTCTAGGCAGCACGATCATGAAGATTGAAAGTCAATTTCCAAATGAATCCCTTTGGGGGGGGTCGCAGAACTGTGTCGAGGATCATTCATTTGATATGAAGAGGACCGTTGGTAGGTGTAGTCGTGGGAGAGGGTTGTACCAAAGAAGGGGGTAAATCGTCAACCTTCTCCTTCGAGGGAGAATAATCTTTAGCTTGAGTAGTGAGTGAAACATTACTCTGCTTAGAATCACCAGTACACATCAAAACATAGGAAGTGGTAGAAAATGAGGGTTGATCATGGATGACCAACTGAGCCTGTTGTTGAGACGGGAAGGGTTGGGACAAGATAGTCGATGCAGGTGGTTTTGGAGCTCCTTGAAGGAACTTAGTGACCTCAACACGTCGTGGACAATCCTTCGTGTAGTGATCATCACCACAGATAAGGCAAGGGTATCGTGGTTTGCGCTTATCCCGGTCGTCAACAGGGGTAGTTTTGGTTTGCTCTACTTGAGAATTATTTTTTCCCTCCTTATTCTTACCTCTCCCCTTTTTAGATTTGTTTTTACCGGCTGGGGTAGATTGAACTGCATTTACCTCAAAAGTCTCGTCGGTGGGAGGGGTAGGAGACAGAGCATTTTGAACATTAGAAGAAGCATATTTAGGGTTTGTGCTTGAAGCGGAATGTGGTTGGGCTTGGGAAGAGCCAATCACACCATCAGTTACATTTGAGGCAGCTGGAGTAGTTGAAGTGATGGAAGTATTAGGACGAGGTAAGTCAGGTAGTAAATTGTAAAGGGTTCCTATTTGTGAATAAACGAGGTCAAGATATTGAGGACGACTTATAGCCTGCTCTTTCGTGATGACGCCACCCATGGTAATGTCCTTACCGATTTCATTCACAAAGGATTTTTTGAACCACTCTGCCAACAACTAATCAGGGAGCTCAAGTTTAATGAGACATCGTCTCCTTCGCCACTCATGGATGTGATCAGATATATGAGTGCCTTTGTTCTGTTTGAAGGAAGTCAAAATCTTGGTCCCCGTGTCATAATGGATCGGTAACTGGTAATGCATAAGGAAAGCCATAGCTAGGGTGTTGAAGTCAGAGAAGAAACCTCATGGTAATTCGATATACCACTTTACAGTAGAAACTATAAGGGTTCGTTGAAAAAGATGTAAACGAATAGAGTCATCCATCAATGATTTGTATGAGCACCATAGGTGAAAAGTCATAACGTGATTGTTTGGGTCCTCTCTTGCTTTTCCGTCGAATATAGGAATGTTTAATGGAAGCTTGGCGGGTATAACAGGCCATTGGGGAGAGTGACGAATAGGATCATTTAAAATCCTTGACAAATCCAGAAGATCCAAAGTGGCGAGAAAGGGTAACTGTTGATTCACCTGCGGGTACTGGTGGCTTTAGGGAGGAAGCCCTGTCAGCAAACCAGTAGGACCATAAGCACTCTGCATATAATGTGAAGACCCAGGAATATTCGGTGGTGGTTGGAGAGGATAGTAGCTCATAGGAGTATACCCTGTAACAAGGGCTTGATTTTGAGCATTCGCCCCCCAAATGGGATTGAACAAACCTGGATATGGTTGGCCCATACTAGGGGGTATTACGGATGTAGATGGAAACTATTGCCCCCCAGTCGTTTGAGGAGGAGTTTGTATCAACTGATTCCAATACTGGGCCAAGGACAGAGGTATGTTTTGCACATAAGGTGGGGTTGGCCCTCCCATCGAAGGTGGTGTTCCAATTGGGATTTGCCCACTGAGAGGGGGTTGTGTCATACCACCTTGGTGAAATTGTCCACCAACCGGAAACTAGTAATTTGGAGTGAATGACGGAATAGTGCCACTAGGATTAGGATTGCCAGTAGAAGAAAAAGAAGGTCCTCCAAACGAAAATTGAGGGAGTGTTTGAACAAAACCGGGAAGAAAGTGCCCAGAAGAAGAAGGACCACCAGGAGAGCCGGATGGAGTTTGCGCAGGAGTAGGAATGGAAGTATTCAATGCATGGTATCCAGGTGGTAGTGTCAGAATGACGTTGGGTGTTCACGGTGTGTTGATGGGAGAAAGACTAACCGCAGTAAACCTGGTTGGAACACTCGAAGTAGCTGTGAGATGGGCCAGTTCGGCAGGGATGGTAAAGTGATAAGTGGTAGTCACCGGTACTGTCGTTGTACTAGAGATTTCAGAAATCACAGGTGGGTTGATTTCAGAATTGATAGGTGAACCTAGACCAAAAAGGTCCCATCGAAAAAAGCCGGTAGAGAAAAAAGGATCTTGGTCCCCAAGTCCAGTCGGAGATCCAAAATACACAACAATTAAGTCTCCGGAAGATTTTTCTCTCATAAAACATCTCTCAGAATCGGGGTGAAGTCGAAAGTCCTCTCGAGTATTTGTAATTCGAAAATGTTCTAGAGAGTTAGTGCATACCACTTGTGGTGTGGTGACGATTGGGACTTCACTTTGCTGAGGAGAGCCTTCAGGTGTACTTGTAGGCAAGGGTTGAGAACCTTCCAGATGTTCTAGAGATAAACCCTACATTCTATGTGAATGACGTGGAGGAGCTATTGTAAACGAGTGACAAACTTCACGAAGAAAATCCTATGTTCAACTTCGAGTAACAAACAACATGCGCTAGTAAACAAAATCTATGAAGCAACACCAAGCAAACAAGACCTTCTAATTTCAAAGCCACTAGTTGGTGATGAAATCCAACGTCGCAATAATGAGATGAGAAGGGGCTGGGCTAGGTTGAAAAATTTATGCTGACGACCTTCTTAACGGACTTACACCCTGGTGCAATCTCCCACACATAATCGTGGGTATACACTCCAAGGAGCCCGAGTGAGTTGGTTAACGTCAATTCCATGTACTGTGAAGACTTTCCCCTTCACAGTCACCTCGTGTAAGAACCTAGAAAGATAGGACACTAAGGTCACCACCAACAACAATAAAGCTTGGGGGGACAGTCGATAGTCCGATCCACACGCAAGGGCAGGGTATCTAGCACGAAATCAACTCAAAAGGCTTCCGCTCATCATTGTGGGTATACCTCTGCGTGATCCTCGTAATACGTGCAATCTCTACACTGATATCAACAAAGCAGGGTGAGTAACTCTATCAACATCAATGCGACCTCGTGCTTGACCCTTGTGTGAGAAGGGCTTCCTAGGACAAGATGTTACAAATGGAATTTAACACTCCCTAACACAAGATGCTATTGTGTGTTTTATGCTTTTGGAGAGTGTATCTCTCTTCCTACTCCAAAGTGCTAGCCTAGCTAAATGTTGGTGTAATAGAGCCCTAGTGTTGCCCATGATTTTGGTCATCATGATGATGTATTGATGATGGTGTACTCAGGATCTTCACAAGAAATTTCTCCTGAGAAAAAGTTATTTTCATCTCTTCCAGAAAACTCATTTTTGAAGACTGTTCGCAGGCTACTAGTATATTTGACTGCGAGAATGCATGATTCTCGCAGGCTGCCTTAAGCCAGGGTGTGAGAAGTTCGCACTGTGTTGAACTGCTAGGGTGTGAACTCTTTCTAAAGCAAGGAAAAAGATGAATTCTCGATGCTTCTAGAAGGGAATCTTCTAGAAGGATGAGATGGAATTCAAATGGTTATCCTAGTACTAGATTCCTTGATATTTTGGGATCATTCTTATCCAAGTAACTAATTCATTCTCTCCTATATATTGAGGGAATTCTCATGGAAAAGGTGAAGTAAGATTCATTGGAGAATTGGTGAAAGAATTGTTTGAAGGATGAAGCTACAACAGCTTGGAGACTCTAGCAATTTTATCCAAAATAGTTGATCTTCTTCATGCAAGTGAGCAAGTGTGTGTGTCAGAGCCAAGGGCCATCGAAAGGAATTTTGTGACATCAAGGCTCAGGTTGTAATATTTACTTTCCATTAATATGATACAGTAATATGTCCCTTTCCCCTAAAGCTAATTCCACTTTATTGTATAACTCCTTGATCATATACATAGATTGGCTGTTGAATAGATTGTGCTTTCTTCACTTTGGTTGGTTTTTGTTGTCTTGGTCTTGGCTGCACGAGAGCACTGGAGTGAAGCAGGAGAAACAAAGACTATAGGAAGTGATAATAAGGTATGTTATTTTTTTTGGCCTCCTATTTAATTCAATGGTTAGAATCTAGGGAAAGAGTCATGTTCTGTCTTGCTTTGTTCTAGATACAGGTGGATCTAGAGAGATCGGTTTGTGTCTGCACTTACAGATTTATCCAATAACAAAATTGGCAACTCCATTTGGGACACAATCCCATTTTCTTTGTGTCTTTTGGTGTTTTTTTGTGGCCATTTTCTCTGATTTTACGTTTCTCCTATCCTATCAATCTTTGAGTCTTCAGGATATCCTGATAGACCCTCTGGGTCTAGAGGACTTTTTCAATTTTGCTTCACTTTCCAAAATTTTGATTATGCTAAGGAATTCTCACACTATACTTCATTGCAGCTTGCGAGAATAGGTAGAGTTTGTAATCTGCCTTTAGGTTTCAGTGTGAGGTTCTCACACCCTACTCAAGGGTCACCTACGAGAATCTGTGATTCTCGCACTGTGTAGTATTGCCTGCCTGCGAACTCAATTTTTCAAAAATTTGGATTTGAGTTTTGGTATTTTCAACTGCCCAGATTAGTTTGATTGCCTCATAAGCGTTTCTTGGACCATAGATTGATATCTTTCTGGTCTTCGTTTGCATGCATGAACAGTTTTACGATTTCAAGGCTTTTCTTGTCATTTTTGGCTTGACTTTCGTTTCTTGACTTTTCTTGGCAAAACCATTCTCTCTGACTTTAGATTCTGAGTGTGTTTGATTAGTTAAGAACCGGTGATTGGTTGAAAGTTGAGTGCTTGGTTTTTCTCATTTGCTTATTGGTTTGAAGGATCATTTTCTTTTGCATTTGAGAAGAATAAATTGGTTTGCTCTTTATTTTTGCTTTCATTGAAAGAGTGGATTGGGTTATTTTCTTATTCATTTGGTTTTTTATTTTTTGTACTCTCGCTGTCATAGTGTGGGTCATTTTTGAAAAGTGAACAAAAAGTTTCTCTTTCAAAACATTCTTTTCATTTTAGAAAACATTGAAAATCAAATTATTGAGATTGTTGAAGTATTTGAACAAGACACAATAGAGAATTGTCATTTGATAAGTGATTGTTTGCATTGGCATTTCAAAGGAAATTTTGCATTGTAGTTCAAGGTTGATCTGGAAAACTTTCTCTCTCTCTCAAACATAGGATTCATTGAACGAAACGTGATATATTTCATTCTCATCCTTGCATTGTTGGGTCAGAGTCATACAACATACGTTTCACTTCCATTTCCTTTGAGTAAAGACTTTTAATAACATTGCATAATCATAAAATTTATCTAGTAACTCTTTTCTAGGGCTCTTTACACCGACATTTAGCTAGGCTAGCACTTTGGAGTAGGAAGAGAGATACACTCTCCAAAAGCACAAAACACACAATAGCATCTTGTGTTAGGGAGTGTTAAATTCCATTTGCAACATCTTGTCCTGGGAGGCCCTTCTCACTCAAGGGTCAAGCACGAGGTCGCATTGATATTGACAAAGTTACTCACCTTGCTTTGTTGATATCAGTGTAGATATTGCACATATTACGGGGATCACTCAGGGGTATACCCACAATGGTGAGTGGAAGCTTTTTGAGTTGATTGCGGGATAGATACCCTGCCCTTGAGTGTGGATCGGACTATCGACTGTCCCACCAGGTTTTATTGTTGTTGGTGGTGACCTTAGTGGCCTTTCTCTCTAGGTTCTTACCCAAGGTGACTGTGGAGGGGAAATTCTTCACGGTACCTGGAATTGACGTTGACCAAACTCACTCGGGCTCCTTGGAGGGTATACCCACGATTATGCGTGGGAGCTTGCACCAGGGTGTAAGTCCGTTGAGCAGGTCATCAAAGTAGCTTTTCCACCCTAGCCCTGCCCCTTCTCATCTCGTTGTTGCGACGTTGGATTTCATCACCAACTAGTGGCTTCGAAATTAGAAGGTCTTGTTTTCTTGGTGATTGCTTCCTAGATTTTGTTTACTAGCGCATGTTGTTTGTTTCTCGAAGTTGACCATAGGATTTTCTTCGTGAAGTTTGTCACTCGTTTACAATAGCTCCTCCACGTCGTTCACATAGAATGCAGGGTTTATCTCCAGAGCATCTGGATGGTTCTCAACCATTTCCTACAGGTACACCTGAGGGCTCTCCTCGGAAAAGTGAAGCTACAGTCGTCACCACACCACAAGTGGAACAAACTGACTCTCTAGAACCTTTCCGAATTACCAATACTTGAGAGGACTTTTGACTTCACCCTGGTTCTGAGCGACCATTTATGCGACTGAATTCTTCTAGAGAATTAGTTGTTACATCTTCTGGATCACCCGTTGGGCCTTTTCCTGGCATAGAAGGCCAAGATCATTTTTGGTCTACAGGTGTTTTCTGAAGGGACCTTTTTGGTCATGATTCACCTGTGATTTCTGAAATTAATCCTCCTGTGAATTCTGAGATCTCTAATCTTGAGACAGTACCATTGACTACCACTTATCACTTTACTGTCCCTACCGAAATGGCCCATCTAACGAATACTACGAGTGTCCCAACCAGGTTCACTGCGACTGGTCTTGCTCCTATAAACACGCAGCGAATGCTCAATGTCACTCTGACACTACCACCCGAATATCATGCGTTGAATACTTCTATTCCAACACCTCCGCAAACCCCATCCGATTCTCCAGGTGGTCCTTCTTTTCCTAGGCACCCTATTCCCAGTTTTATTCCGACACTCCCTCAATTTCCTACTAGCAATCCTACTCCTAGTGGCACTATCCCATCCATTACACCAAACTTGCAGATTCCCGTTGGTGGACAAGGTGGTACGATTCAACTTCCTCTTACCGGACACATTCCAATTACAACAAAACCTTCGATTGGAACACAACTTCCAGTTGGAACACCACCTACGATAGGGGGGCCAACCCCACCTTTTGGACAAAATATACCTCCCTCTTTGGCCCAGTATTGGAATTAGATGATACAAAATCCTCCTCAAACGACTAGGGGGCAGCAGTTGCCTGTGCCTACTATAAACCAACCATATCCAGGTATAAACAATCCTATTTGGGGTACGAATGCTCAAACTCATGTCCCCTCTCAAGGTTACAATCCCTCGAGATACTATCCTCTCCAACCGCCACTGAATCTGCCTGGGTCTTCCCATTATGCGCAGACTGCTTATGGTCCTACTGGTTTGTCGACAGGTATTCCACCCCAAATCCACTAGTACCCGTAGGTGAATCGACAGTTACCTTTTCTTGCTACTTTGGATTTGCCGTATTTGTCTAGGATTTTAAATGATCCTATTCGTCACTCTCCCCAATGGCTTGTTATTCCAGCCAAGCTTCCATCGGACATTCCTAAATTCGACGGTAAAGTGGGAGAGGACCCAAACAATCATGTTATGACTTTTCACCTATGGTGTTCATCCAACTCATTGATGGATAATTACATTCATTTACGTCTTTTTCAACGAACCCTTACCGGTTCTGCTGCGAAGTGGTACATCGAATTGCCACGAGGTTTCTTCTCTAATTTTAACACCCTAGCTATGGCTATCCTTACGCATTACCAGTTACCAATCCGTTATGATATCGGGACTAAGATTTTTAATTCCTTCAAACAGACTAAAGGCACTCATATATAAGATCATATCCATGAGTGGTGAAGGAGACGACGTCTCATTAAACTTGAGCTCCCCAATCAGTTACTAGAAGAATGGTTTACAAAATCATTTGTGAACGAAATTGGTAAGGACATTACCATGGGTGGCGTTGTCACAGAAGAGAAGACTATAAGTCATGCTCAATATCTTGATCTCGTTTATTCACAAATGGGAACTCTTTATGATTTACTATCTGATTTACCTCATCCTAATGCTTCCAGCACTTCAACTACTCCAGCTGCCTTGCATGCGGCTGATGGTGTGATTGGTATTTCTCAAACTCAATCACATTCTGTTTCAAGAACAATCCCTAAATATTCTTCTTCTAATGTTCAAAATGCTCTGTCTCCTGCCATTCCCAACGGCAAGACTTCTGAGGTAAATGCTGTCCAATCTACCCCAACCGATAAAAACAAATCTAAAAAAGGGAGAGGTAATAATACGGAGGGAAAAAATAATAATCAAGCAGAGAAAACTAAAATCACTCTTGTTGATGATCGGGATAAGCGCAAACCATGATACCCTTTCCTTATCTGCGGTGATGATCACTACACGAAGGATTTTCCACGACGTGCCGAGGTCACTAAGTTCCTTCAAGGAGCTCCAAAACCACCTGCACTGGCTGTCTTGTCCCAACCCTTCCCGTCTCAACAACAGGCTTAGTTGGTCATTCACAACCAACCCTCCTCTTCTATGACATCATATGTTTTGATGTGCACTGGTGATTCTATGCAGAACAATGTTGCACTCACTACTCGAGCCAAAGATTATTCTCCATCTAAGGAGAAGGTTGATGATTTACCTCCTTCGTTGGTCCCACCCTCTCCCGCGACTCCACCTACTAACGGTCCTCTTCATCTCGAACGATCAAGCCTTGATACAGTTCTATGACCACCCCCAATAGGTGTCGTACGGAAATCGGCTTTCAATCCTCATGCTCGTGTGGCCCAAAACTACAACATTGTTGAAGATCTGGCCCAGGCACCTTCAACGATGTCAGCCCTTGAATTCCTTCAGTCTTGTCTTGCACAATGGAAGGCACTATTGAAAGCTATAGGTGGAATTGACCCGACAGATACGAATTTAATATTCTTTGACTTGGAATATCACATTCCAAGGTTACCTCCTCTACTCGTGTTTCAAATACAAGTGGTTGTCTCTGACAAAAAAATTTGTCGAACCGTTATTGACGAGAGTGCCTCGACGTGTGTTATGTCTCTTTATTTTTGGAAAGCCATTGGCTCTCCTCCTTTGAATGAATCCCAGAACACTCTTAAAGCCTTCAATGGCTCCGGTTTTAAATCCTACGGTGTTCTTCCTTCGTTTCCAATCACGTTAGAAGGTAAAACGGTCCAAGTCGAACTGGAAGTCTTTGACGCTCCCCTTGATTATAATATTTTTCTTGGTCATAGCTGGATTGATTCCATGAGCGCCGTTGTGTCGACACTTTTCCATGTAGTACGTTTCCCTCATCAAGGAAAGGTTGTTATGGTTGACCAACTTGCCTTCTTTAATTTTGATACCCGTACTGGCAATGTGTCATTTATTGCTACAACCCCACCGGGTTATGAGAATGTCAGTGTAGGCCTTTTAAAGGACTCCTTGTTAATGGGCACTTTTCCCATTCCACCGCCCAATGTTCCATGCTCGTCAATTGCTTCAATCAACATGATCTCCATCGTTCCTCACGAACTTCCTGCGTCTCACGACCCCTGGATTATCCCTGACTTTAGAGATCATCTTCGTTTCGGTGATGCAATGTCGTTAAGTCTGGTTGAATCCACCTACCAGGCCATTCAATCGGAAACACCTTCTACTCCCTCTCTTGATGAGTTGTCTCCCGATCCTTTTCATGTTATTTTTCCCACTGACGGGATGATCATGTCCGTCATGGAGGGCACCCCTTGGGATGATGGGCATCATCGTTCCATACTTTTTCTGGAGCAACATACTCTTGAGAACTACCAATGGATTTCGACTCCGTCGACCGTTGTTGTCATCTCGACAGTTCCCGTGACTACACACGATGTGTTTGCTGAAGGGAACTTAAGAAATATCTCTCCCACGATTCCCATTGACATATCCATCAAACTTGGGATTGTTGAAAATGTCCATATTGGAGCTTCGTGTTCTTCCGACGAAATAGTCACCTATATGTCTCTTTTCAAAGAATTTTGTGACATCTTCGCCTGGAGCTACAAAGAGATGCCAGGTATCGACCCTGCAATTGTTGTACATGAGATAAAGACATACCCTGGAGCTAAACATGTTCGGCAATGCCTTCGTCCAGTTCACCCACGTAAAGCTGCTGCTATCAAGCTCGAAGTTGAAATTTTTTTGAAAGCTGGCTTTATTTATCCGGTGGCTCTTACAGAATGGGTTTCCGATCTTGTCCCTATTGACAAGAAAGGAGGCAGTATTCGTGTATGTGTTGATTATAGGGATATTAATAAATCTTGTCCCAAAGACAACTTTCCTACCCCCTTCGTCGATCAGATTGTCAATGATTGTGCGGGAAGTGAAATTTTCTCTCTCATGGATGGTTTATCCGGCTATAATCAAATTAAGATTGCTCCCGAGGATCAACATAAGACTTCTTTTATTTGTCCTTGGGGTACTTTTGCCTATCAAAAACTCCCTTTCAGTCTTAAGAATGCGGGCGCGACGTTTCAATGTGCTATGTCTTATGCTTTTCATGATATCAAGCACATTGTACAACCCTATTTGGATGATTTAACGCTCATTCTATGCGCAGAGTCGATCACCCTACCCACCTCCGAGCCATTTTCGTTCGCTGTCGGTTCTATCGTATACGTTTAAATCCTCATAAATGCATTTTTTGCGTAGAATCCGACCGTCTTCTAGGTTTTATCATTTCGCGTCAAGGGATCCGGGTGGATCCTATTAAGGTTGAGGTGATTCTTAATCTTCCTCCTCCTTCTACACTGCGCCAGTTGGAAATTTTGCAGGGGAAAGCAAACTTTCTTTGTCATTTTATCCCTAATTACGCCGAGATCACTCGCAGTTTTACACGGCTACTAAAGAAAGATTCAGAGTTCGTCTGGGATACCATTTCCAACAATGATTTTGAATCTTTGAAGTTGTCCCTTACGCGAGCTCCGCTTCTCTTTCCTCCTCATTACAGTCGTGATTATTTCCTTTATCTTTCTACCTCGGAGTACACTATTGGCATGGTTCTCGTCCAAGAGGATGATGCGCACGATGAACATGTTATTTACTACTTGAGTCGAAGTCTCACACCAATTGAAATCAAGTATCAACATGTCGAAAAAATGGCCTTGACTGTTGTTCAAGCCATTCAACGCTTCCGGCACTATATCCTCTCACGCAAGACTACGGTGATTTCTCATTCCAACCCTATGAAATATATTTTGACACGTCAATTGCTAGGGGGAAAATACTCCAAATGGATTGTGATACTCCAGGAGTTTGACTTGGAATTCGATCGTGCCAAGTCCAAGAAGTCCTTAGTTTTTGCTGAGTTAATATGCGATTTTCCTCACTCTACAACGGAAAATGTAGCAGTTGATTCATTACCCGATGAATCTCTTTTTCTTATTAGCACTAATGATCTTTGGTATGGGGATATCATTATATATCTCCAAACCCATACTTTATGGCCTCCTTTGTCTAGTACTGAATGACGTTTCATATTCTATCAAGCTTATCAATACATTATCCTCGAGGATACTCTTTACCATCGGGGAATTGACTCTGTTTTTTGACATTGTCTAACGTTTGAAGAAGACGAGAAAGCTCTGAATGACTACCATTCCATAGCATGTGGTGGTCATATGTATGGGTATGCTACTGCCCAGAAGATCTTATGCGCAGGATATTTTTGGCCTTCTTTGTTTAACGACTGCATTACTTCCATTCAGAAATGCCATGCCTGCCAGACCTACAATCAGAAAATCCAGTCACATCCTTCTCCTCTTCACCCGATGGTCTCAGTTGGTCCTTTTGCGAAATGGGGCATCGATTTCATGACATGTCACCCTCACTCGGCTGGGGGGCATGGTTACATCATAGTAGCCATTGATTACTTTATGAAATGGGCCAAGGCGATGCCGACATTTGACAACACTGGAAAGACCACAACCTTATTTATTTTTAACGACATCATAGCTCATTTTTGTGTTCCCCAAGCTATTGTCACTGATCACGGTAGCCACTTTAGGAATTTTATGATGTCTGAACTTACTGAGAAGTTGGGTCTTCATCATGATAACTCAAAACCCTATTATCCATAAGCCAACGGCCAGGTCGAAGAAATCAACAAAGTTCTCATAACTATGCTTCGACAAATGATAGGGATTCATAAAACAAGTTGGCACACAATGTTGTTTTCGGCATTGTAGGCGTATCGAACATCTGTCAAGTCCACTACTGGGTTTACGCCTTTTCGTTTAGTCTATGGTGTGGAATCCATTCTTCCTATCGAATGTGAGATACCCTCTCTGAAGCTAGTTGTTGAACTCCTACCCAACACTTCTGCTGAAGAAGAATGTCTATTGTATCTTATGCAATTAGACGAAACTCGACGTGACGCCACTCTAGTAATAGAATCCCAGAAAAAACATGTCAAGGCTCAATATGACAAGCATGTCAAGCCTCGCATTTTCTCCGAAGGTGATATTTTTCTTCTCTATGAACAGGATCGAGATGTGTTAGGAGCTGGGAAATTCGAACCCATGTGGTGAGGTCCTTATATTGTTCGCCGAGTTTTGGAAAAAGGAGCATATGAGTTGGTAGATTACAATGGTATCCCTTTGAGTGAACCCAGGAATAGGTTGTACTTGAAGAAGTACTTTGCATAAATCATCTGTGCACAAGTACTTGTATTTTATTGTATCATACTTTGTGTGTGTTACTATAATTTTCTTTTGTCGTTATCTAATCTCTGCCCTTATGTGACGTTGTGTTTGATTTCCAGATGTCGGAGTCTTCGCTACCCTATATTGGCTTCGCTGATGGAGCTAGTCGTAGTACTCAGAACCTTGATTCCGCTGCATGGGCAATCTATGACTCAACAAACGAACTTGTATATTTACAAGGTGTGTGCCTCGGCTGTGCGATCAACAACATTGCAGAGTATAGCGCCGTTATTGAATTATTGGTTGATGCTATTTCGCTCGGAATTCGTCATTTGGTTGTGCGACTTGACTCACAGCTTGTAGTACTACTGTTAAGTAATATCTACTCTATTAGAAGGTCCTACTTTGTTATGGGTGTATTTGCGAATTCGCCTTTTGGAACATTATTTTGATCACATTCAATATCAACATATTCCTAGATGTCTAAATACATTAACAGATGCATTGGCTAATTATGTATTGGACAGAAATTTGAATCATTTATAAATCAAACAAATCAAAATTCACACAATATAAGGTAAACCGGTAAAAGCCGTCTGTATATATAACAGTCAAAAGAGTTTTTTACAAAAATTTTGTCCGAAGACCAAAATGTCAAAATTTGAAGCTCATAGCTTCTATAAAGTGACGTCATGGATGACGTTCATGGTAACAGACGACTTCCCTCGCAACCCTACAGATCATTCAACTCATAGAAGCTGATACCCCTACAGTATGACGTTGATTGTGTCATGGAACCTCTTCCAGAGTCATGTCTGGAATGTCTGCAGTCAGGCCCTCTAGATTCTGTTCCACCACTTGGTAATCCTTAGCAAACTACGGTGCTGCCACTACCTCTCCTTGCCACTGGATGGGAGAAGTGCCAGGAGGTCTGTAAGTTCCAACATCTATGTTATCAACAAACGATTTTGTATTAGTCTTTGGACGAACATATAAAACAAAAACATTTGAATATGATAAAAAATTCAAAAACATTTAAAAAGAGAAAATGTGTGTACTTCTTACCAAGGTCCCCCCACTGAGCATCCTCTGGTAATACCAAATCTGGATCTCCTCGAAAATCCAGCCCAGCATAAGCGTAGTCATCAACCATCAACATCTGTGGTTGAAGCCAGTCAAAGAAAGTATCATCATATTTCATGATCGGTCCTGCTACGTGCAGGGCCATTATCTGACACCATCTCAGCATCTGTGGATCCCTGGGAGCCGGTAAATTCCACTCCACCTATAAACTCAGTAATGGGACCCGCTCAAGGAAGAAGGATACCAGCAAAGATCCGTACCCAAATTGCTTCAGTCCACCTCACCTACATTTGGTCAATTACTTTTTTATACTGCGAAGCATAGCATCTGCCCAGTTGAACACTTGAGGCTCGGTACACTCAATAGAATACTGGAAGTAACTTTGTAATGCCATATGAGGAGTAGAACTCCTAGCCATATGAGATATAGTGAAAAGGGTAGTATGGAGGGTCAAGTCTCATACCCCCCAGATAGCTACTTTTCTTTTCTTTCTCTCAGTCTCGGGGACGTAGTGTAAATTGAAGTACTCACTCATATTTAGCCCACCACCTCTACTACCTGTCAGGCTCACATAGTACCCTCGCCATGACAAACCAGTCAAAAATTAAATTTCCCCAATGTCTAAGGAAAGTGTGTGGACCCCCACATGAAACACCTACTGATCAGGGTCCCACATACGCACCAGGTACTCTAATAGTCTGACTTGGGCCCTCTTGCCCGGGATGAGAAAGTACTTCAAGAGCCCACAGTCTCTCAAAGAAGCTATGGTAGGTGGATGATTTTCGACCATTGCATTGTCCTCTTCATGTTCCCTTTCGCGCCACTCAAGCACCATGTTGATGGCCAATAATCTGCATAAGGAACACAATAAGAGGATTAACAACTTTTTTCATGCTTTGGATCTTTTTCATTGTAAAAATTTATAATTTTTTTGGGCGTTGCGGTTCTCACAGGTGCCCTGTGTGCACAGTGCGAGAACCTCGCAGGTGGCTCTAGGCTCACTTGCGAGAATGCCTCATTCTCGCAGGCCCCATATGGCCTGCCTGCGAGAATGGCAGCGCGCATGTAGGGCTTGGAAAATCAACTTAAAAATGGAAATTTAACCAATGAAATTACAAAATTAAACCATGAAAGTGTTAAGGACGAATAACCTACCTAACTGTCGTAGACGGCTCATTGTTTGGTCTCTCGTAGCTCCTGCAATCTGACGCCGAACTTGGAGGGTGAAAGAGGGGTTTTTTGATCTCAATAGTGGAAATGTAAAAATGATGTGGTAAAAAGAATATTTATTCCTTTTATTTACTTTTATTATATCATTTTGGTTTTTTATGATTATTTATCGATTAAACCCTAATCCCTAATGTCATGTTGAGTGTAACTCTTATAGGCGTGATGACTTTGATGATCAAATACAGGGATACAGACATGTTTTTCTTTGTTATCGCGGGTTTTTGATTGTTTTTTAGGGTTTTTGTATAAAACCTCGAGCGTCATTTTTGTCCGTTCTTGTGCTCACAAATACATGAGAACGTGATCGAGCATACTTTTATCACTTTTTCGGGCTCAACAAGGTTATACGAAAAAGGAACCCCCCTGGATTCCTCTTTAAGCTCTTTTTAGGCTCTCTAAACATGAAAGATCGTCGAGCGACCTTGCTATTTTCACACTCGATAAAGTATTTGAAGTAAGCATCTGGTGAGTGATAATTTATCTCATTTTCGGTCTCATCCAGACTATTTTACGAAAAAGGAACTGAGAGAGTTCTCTTTTAAGTATTTTTCCAAACTCTGTAATCTTGAAAACCCTTCGAGTTTTCTAGCTCTGGACTTGTTAAACAAACATTGCCAGACCCATGATGGGACCGAACCACTCCTTCTTAGGGTTCGTTAAACATACTCTGAGGGACTCATCCGAAGGATGAGCTTACATCAACAAGCATATGTTATCCTCCTCAAGCTTGTGTAAAAATAAAGAGGTACTCGCCAGAAATGGTGGGGGAACATTTGGGAAAGAAATATGTCTTCATTTTCGTATTAATTGGCAGTAAGTGTCACTCTTGAACATGACACCCCCTATTCATCATTTGAAGCCGGTTTGGGAAATCTATTTGTCTCTCATTCGATTTGCTACAAGGTCATTCCATGTTTCGTCTTTGAGTCAATGCTGCCAAATAATTGGTCGTGTCGTTCATATATTCAAGAGAAGTCCATCTGAAACATATATTGAGTCGGCCATCTACAGTTATCCATTCTCTCCATGTCGGCCTTCCCTGTGTCCATTGCAATTCACATCATACTCTGTTTCACCTTCAAAATCTGTTACTCATTTCATGTCATTGATGGGGGATACATCAAGGCCCTCCTGTGACGAGTTTTGTTCCATTGACTTCAGCTCATTATCCGGAATCAAGACTTAGAAATTATTTGGTACCTTGGGGCTTGCATGCCTCAATGGCAGGTTTCCTCTCTTTCGACAGTGGGTTTACATCATTGACCCCTGAACGAAATATTCCATCGGATGTTCAACTTCAACTCATTTATTCACACTCGATGGATTGTACTATGGTACCTTGGGAGTCATTGACATCAATGGTGATTTCCCTTTCACTTGTTAACGGTTTCATCAATGACCGGTAATCAAGTGGTTTCTACCATGTTCGACTTCAACACATGTAATCACATGGTTAGATTCGTACTTTGGGCGACGAGATTGAAGACCCTGGATATCTTCTTTGTGATCCAGGTTGCGATGGGGTATGTATAATTTGCGACACATAGATCCACTATGTATGTCTCGTGGCTATGTTGTCTTGATTTGAAATTTTTCGCATAGATCCACAGTGTATTCCTAGTGGCTATGCTATATTTTGACGGCATGGATCCACAGTGTATGATTGGTGGCCATGATCCAGGCCTACATTTGTCATCAGTCTATGATTTGAGTATGGGAATGCCTACCTCAGAATTGGTGTATATGATATTCTGCAGATGCTTGGTTGTTCGCAGGTTTCTGATTAGGTGTGCTCCTGGTTCCCGACACACACATGCAGCTTACAAAGTCTATCGACTATCACTGGTTCCAACCTCATACTTTGGGGGCCATTCTGTTACCCATGATTTTTTTCATCATGATGATGTATTGATGATGGTGTACTCAGGCTCTTCACAAGAACTTTCTCCTGAGAAAAAGTTATTTTCATATCTTCCAGAAAACTCATTTTTGAAGACTGTTCGTAGGCTACTAGTATATTTTCATGCGAGAATGCATGATTCTCGCAGGCTTCCTTAAGCCAGGGTGCGAGAAGTTCGCACTGTGTTGAACTGCTAGGGTGAGAACTCTTTCTAAAGCAAGGAAAAAGATGAATTCTCGATGCTTCTAGAAGGGAATCTTCTAGAAGGATGAGATGGCATTCGAATGGTTATCCTAGTACTAGATTCCCTGATATTTTGGGATCATTCTTATCGAAGTAACTAATTCATTCTCTCCTATATATTGAGGGAATTCTCATGGAAAAGGTGAAGCAAGATTCATTGGAGAATTGGTGAAAGAATTGTGTGAAGGATGAAGCTACAACAGCATGGAGACTCCAACAAGTTTATCCAAAAGAGTTGATCTTCTTCATGCAAGTGAGCAAGTGTGTGTGTCAGAGCCAAGGGCCATCGAAAGGAATTTTGTGACATCAAGGCTCAGGTTGTAATCTTTACTTTCCATTAATATGATACAGTAATATGTCCCTTTCCCATAAAGCTTATTCCACTTTATTGTATAACTCCTTGATCATATACATAGATTGACTGTTGAATAGATTGTACTTTCTTCACTTTGGTTGGTTTGTGTTGTCTTGGTATTGGTTGCACGAGAGCACTGGAGCGAAGCGGGAGCAACAAAGACTATAGGAAGCGATAATAAGGTATGTTCTTTGTTCTAGCCTCCTATTTAATTCAATGGTTAGAATCTAGGGAAAGAGTCATGTTCTGTCTTGCTTTGTTCTAGATCCAGGTGGATCTAGGGAGATCGGTTTGTGTCCGCACTTACGAATTTATCCAATAACACCTAGAAAAGAGTTACTAGACAAATTTTACAATTGCGCAATTTTATTAAGAGTCGTTGTTTACTCAAAGGAAACGGAGATGAAACGTATGTTGTGTGACTCTGACCCAACAATGCATGGATGAGAATGAAATATATCACTTGTCATTCAATGAATCCTATGTATGGGAGGGAAAGATAATTTTTTTCCAGATCAACCTTGAACTACAATGCAAAATTTCCTTTAAAATGCAGATGCAACAAAGCACGCATCAATAAAAATTCTCTATTGCTTCTCTTTCAATAATTTCAACAATTGATTTTCAATGTTTTCGAAGACGAAAAAGTTTTTTTGAAAGAAAAACGTTTTTTCACTTTTCAAAAAGGACCCTCACCATGCCAATGAGAGTACTGAAAATCAAAAACCAATGAACAAGCAATGATAAAAACCCAAACCACTCTTTCAATGAAAACACAAATAAAAAGCAAACCAATATAGTCTTCTCAATCACATAAGAAAAATGATCTTTCAAATAATAAGCAAATGATAAAGACCAAGAAAATCAACTTTCAACCGATCACCGGTTCTTAACTAATCAAACACACTCAGATTCTGAAATCAGAGAGTATGGTTTTGCCAAAAAAAGTCAAGAAATGAAAGTTAAGACAAAAGTGACAAGAAGAGCCTTTGAAATCCTAAAACTGTTCATGCACGAAAACGAAGACAAGAAAGACACCAATCAATGGTCCAAGAAACTCTTATGAGGCACCTAGACTGATCTGGGCAGGTGAAGATGCCAAAACTCAAATACAAAAGTTTGAAAAAATGGGTTCACAGGCTAAGAGTGTTACACAGTGCGAGAATTAGTGATTCTCGTAGGTGGCCCTTGAGCAGGGTACGAGAACCTCGCACTGAACCTAAAGGAAGAATGCGAACTCTATAGATTCTCGCAGGCTACAGTGAAGTGCAGTGCGAGAACCTCTGAAACTAGTCAAATTTTTGGAAAATGAAACAAAATTTGAAAAGGCCTTTGGACCCAGAGGGTCTATCAAGATATCCTGAAGACTCAGAGATTGATAGGAAAGGAGAAAAGTAAAACAAGAGCAAATGGCCACAGAAAAATACCAAAAGCCACAAAGAAAATGGGATTCTCCCCAATGGAGTCGCCAATTTTGTTATCGGACTAATCAGTAGGTGCAGACACTAACAGATCTCCCTAGATCCACCTAGATCTAGAACAAAACAGGACAGGACATGACTCTTTCCCTAAGTTTTGACCATTGAATTAACTAGTAGGAAGGAACAAGTAACATACCTTTATATCGCTTCCTAGGGTCTCTGTTTCTCCCACTTCGCTCTGGTGCTCTCATGAGGTCAAGACCAAGACAACACAAACCAACCAAAGTGAAGATAGCACAATATATTCAACAATCAACTTATTTGTATGATCAAGGAATTACACAATAAAGTGAGAATAACTTTATGGGAAAGGGACATGCCACTATATCATATTAATTGAAAGTAAAGATTACAACCTGATATCCTTGATATCGCAAGCTTCCTTTCGATGGCTCTTGGCTCCAACACACACACACTTGCTCAATCCTTGCATGAAGAAGATCAAATCCTATTGATAGACTTGCTAGAGTCTCCAAGCTGTTGTTCAAGCTAAGTCCTTCAAACAATTCTTTCACCAATTCTCCAATGAATCATGCTGAACCTTTTCCATGAGAATTCCCTCAATATATAGGAGAGAATGAGATAGTTACTTGGATAAGAATGATCCAAAAATATTAGGGAATCCAGTACAAAGATAACCATTTGAATGCCAACCCATTCTTCTGGAAGATTCCCTTCTAGAAACATCGAGAATTCATATTTTCCATGCTTTAGGAAGAGTTCGCACCCTGGCTATTCAACACGGTTCGAGAAGTTTTCACCCTGGCTTAAGGAAACCTGCGAGAATCAGTCATTCTCGCACCCAGGGATACTAGCAGCCTGTGAACCCTCTTCAAAAATGAGTTTTCTGGGAAGAGATGAAAGTAACTTTTCTCAGGAGAAAGTTCTTATGAAGAGCCTAAGTACACCATCATCAATACATCATCACGATGAAAAAAATCATGGGTAACAATGGGAACTACCAAAAGGTGCAACCTTCCCAGACCTCGACCCATTCAAACTATTAGTTGCGAAGTTTAGTACTTTATGGTACTCGACGGACATGAGCAAGCAGTGGCAATCAAATGTCATTTCTCACAGATACTATAACCAACTGAAAGCAACCATAGGGGGTGAACCTCATATAACCATGAACACTTTACAAAGGTTTCAACCTCTGATAAAGTTCATCATGGACTGCCACTTTATATACCTAACTCCATGCGCTAATGAACACCAGGAACATATTCAGATCTATTATAAGCTGACAAAAGAAGACCTAGAAGAAATCACCAAGGAATAGTCGGTGGACCTCCTTGTTCCAACAGATCCAGTGGACATTTCAGATATTAACGGCCCAAAAGTTGTGCAGGACACGCCTAGTCCTAGTAAGATGAAGAAGAAAAAGAAGACAAAGGAAACAAAGAATCCTGAAGAGGTTCAGGATGTAGATAGCTACTCTGTAAAGACAACTTCCATCACACCTCATCAAGAAGGTAACAACAAAGACCTAGAGGAAGTCAAACAACAACCAGAAGATGAAGCTGAAGTTCCAAAGAAGAGAAAAGGGTAACCTTCGAGGTCTTCCTCTAAGAAGAAAGCAAAAGTGACCATGACCAAGATGAAGACCATGCTCACCCCCGATGACTTCAACTTTATCCTCACAACTTTGAATGAAGCCATAGAAGAAATTATAGAAAACAAGGAGGCCAAGAAACAGATGATGTACAACAAAATTGAAGTCGAGCTCCAAGGAGTGCAGCGAGCACTTCAGTCTAACCGCATAGTCTCCACTGCGCCCATGCCATAAGGAGCAACAGAAGCAGGAGATGAATCAGTTCAACTCCGCAGGATTGCCGACATAGTCGAAGTACGCCTTCAGAAAGCATAAGAAGTAACAGCGCAGGCCACCTAGGCCCTAAAGCAAGCACAAGAGGAAATCATAGAGCAATCCCGAGCTGCACAGTAAGAGAAGGAGGCCATCCTAGATAAATTTTATAAAGACAGAGAAAAAATCCAAACGGAGAAGGAGCATCTTCTCACGAAGAAAATTGGGATCGAAGAAGCTATCAATAGACCATTTCTCTCTATGACCAACTTAGAACAAAAGGCCGAAGAACCCTTAGACCGTCAAGTGATGAAGCTTGTTGAATTTATTCAGCAACTGCAACAAATATTCATGGACTTAGAGCTTCATATCATCCCAAGTACCCCACAATAAGAGTGCGACCAATGAGAAATAACTGCCTAGGGTACAGTAGAAAGGATTAAAGAACTCACTTAAGAATGCAAACAACTAAATACCATAAGTGCGTAGATACATGAGAACCTAACCGAGAACCCAGAATTGAATAAACTGGAGTCACAGCTCCAAGAGGTGAAGCAACATGCAGATAGACTTCAGATGTAGTTGAAGGCCCTATCAACCATAGAGAAAATGAAGCGATCCCACGATCAACGCAACGTACAACAACAGATCCACATGATCCAGAGAAAGGTCATGGAAGTGACACAGCAACTTCAAACTTTGCAAGATAAGGCATGTCAACTATTTTTAGAGATTAAGAACCAAGGGACACAGCTACAATAGGTCATGATTACAGCAGAGTAGCACCTATAAGGACCAGTCAATAACACACTCATCCAGGAGTTTTCATAGTAGGAGGAAATCACAAAGCAACAGGTCGAAGCGACTTGTGCCAAACTCGAGGTTCTTGAAGCAAAATTGATGCAGGAGCATCACCACCACATCAAGCAAGCCAGTGCGGGAGCAGAAGACAGCTGGATAAGCCAGCGCAATTTTTGAAATTGCCTTGGAAATTGTTGCGCGATCTTAAATGAGTCATTTAAGATGAAGCGTACTTGTATATTGTAATGGACCTTGAGCGGATAGCTCTCGTCCTTTAGTAGATAGTCGGCATTTAATATAGTTAATGCTGGTAGATAGGATCTTAATTTTAGATTTGATAGCTTTAGAGGCCTAGAGGGAAAACAGATATAGACACCCTCATTGTATCATTGTAACATTATCAACTCAGAGGCAGGAAGAAGAGAGCATGCAGAGAACTGTGTGTAAGAACACCCATGTATAGACATTTGAATTAATAGAAGAAATCTTTGATTCAAATTCATGGTTGGTGTTGTTTCTTTGTGTATTGATGTTATGCTCATGAATGTTTGCTTCCTATTATACATTTTCTTTTATATGCTGTGTATGTGATTTCATGGTTGAATGGAAGTCTGAAGGGAACAAGGAATTAGTTTCAATTGTTTCTCTATTTTGAGCCAGAGAATTCCTGCAAGGAGTGCAGTTGAATCGTCCGCAAGGAGTGCGTTGAAAGAAGGGTTCAATTAGAGATAAATTTTGTTTCCATTCATCTCAGAAGAGAAGTGGCACAGTGCCGTGTAAGGAGTGCGCAGAGTCGAGGGACTTCAGCACTCAGTCGAGGTTGAAGGGTTACCGCAAGGAGTGCGTGCAAGAGGTTTCCAAGAAGACTGAATTCGTGGAAAAGCTCAGGAGGAGTAGGCCTTCGAACTCACTGAAGGGTGAGCACAAGAGAGATGCTATTGGAAGTCTGAGGGAAGCGTCACAGGTTTGCGAGCAGGTGGGAAAGTCTCGTGGGGAGACACTCCTTCATTTCATGGATTCAAAAGGAGAAGAGTGGACGGTCGAAACCCTTTGAGGAGGTATCACAAATTTCCGTGGGTCATTGGATATCTCGGAGGTGCAGGGAGGTTACAGTGTAAGTGTGGAAGAGGTTCAAAGCTCAGGAGGGGGCAGAGTCGTCGATCTGAGGCAGAAGGACCGTCATATCTACACGTGACATCGCATATCGAGGAATCGCAAGTCGAAGCACCAAGTTGTGGTAACGGGAATTACGATATCACGATCCGCGATATTCCGATGAGCTCAGAACTGTCCATCAGCGGGGATGTGTGTCAAGATATCCCGAAGATTCGGAGTTCGGGGCATCGTATTTTTCGAAGACAAGAAACTCTTGCAACGTTGAATCGCGAAATGCGATATCCCGATGGGAAAGTTGTGTGGGGCCACAGAAGTCAGTGGAGGACAGGTGGCATACTATATCGGGAATTGGGAAAAGCTAAGTCCCGAATCCTTTGGCATCAGGATTCTTGATCTTACGAATTCCGAAATCCCGACATAGGCGACAGGAGGTGGAAAGGTCAACCCGCACGTGTGCATCGAAGTATCAGCACATCAGGTTTCGGAGTTTAGAAATTCCATTTGTTGACATCGTGAGTAGCGATTTCCCGATAGGGAGAACTCCAATAGCAGGGGAGAAAGTCAACATTGACTCACATCGGATTTTGGGGAATTGTGAGGCACAAAACATGAGACCATAGGATTCGCAAAATCGTGAGGTCTGATTTCCCGATCATTAAGGGAGATCAATTGAAGAGTTGTTGTGGGTAAGAAAAATTCCTGATAGGGAATTAGAAGAACCTTTGAGTTCTTCGGGCTGTGAATGAAAGAAAGGTCCTGAGGGAGAGGACGTGCTCTGAGGAGTGCAACTGCGATAGGTTTTGTATCAGAGCCCATAAAGTTCTTTTGCTTTCTGTAGCAGAAGAAGAAATTTCACCATGCTTCCCAGAAGAGAAAGACAGTCACCTGATCCAGAGGATAGGGAGGTGCAAAGAAGGGGCAGGAAAGTAGTAAATCCTGAAATGGAAAGGCAGATGCGTGATCTCCGAGCAATACTCGAGGATATGGAGATAGCTCAAAGGCGCACAGCTAGTGCAGGGGATCTTAGTGATTCTGAGAGAGAAGTTGAAATTGAACGCGACAAGGAAGTTGCAGCCGAGGATGCAATGAATGAACACTTAATTAAAGCTATTACCAGGATGGGTGGAAAGACAAAGATGGACATTCCAGTTTACGAGGGAAATCTGGATGCAGAGGAGATACTAGATTGGATTAGAGCTCTTGACACCTATTTCAATTACAAATATATCGAAGAGGATAAGAAGGTCAAGCATGTTGTCACGTGCTTGAAAGGACATGCATCATTGTGGTGGGACGAGCTACAAGCTGATAGATGTTGCAAAGGCAAGCATAAAATAAAGAGTTGGGATCGAATGATTGCAAAGATGAAAGCAAAGTTCATCCCAAGAGACTATCAAATCTCTCTGTTCGGGTGGATGTAGAACATGAGACAGAAACTGATGACAGTGAAAGAATACACTGAGGAATTATATCGACTGAACATCAGAGTAGGCCATCGAGAGAGTGATGATGAGAAGGTTGCTAGATATTTGAATGGTCTGAGATACGACATCCAGGATGAATTAAGGATGGTCACCATCAGGACAGTGGAGGATGCTTATCAGATGGATTTGAGAGCTGAGGAAAAGCTGAGCCATAAGAAAGGTCAGCGAGGGAGAGGCAGAAGCCATCCCAGAGGCAAGTCAGTTTCCCAGGAAAGAATCCAGAAGCCCAAGGAGGAATGGAAGAAACCTCAGGGTAAAGTTGAGAGAGGTGGAACCTCACAGAAAGGACAACATATAGAGAAGAGCGGAGGATATGCTGACAACAACATGTTTCCTCGTACCAGAGGCAGAGGAAGAGGCCGGGGTGGAGTAATCACATACTTCACATGTGGAAAGAATGGACAGAAGTCTTACGAGTGTCTAGAGAAAAAGAAGGACATCGGGGAAGCTCACATCACCGAAGCACAAAGGCGAGATGTTGAGGCCGAAGACGCAGAAGGCGGAAGATCACTTATGATGAGAAAAGTCCTTTTGACACCTGAGAAGGAGGTGGAAAGCTCAGATCAAAGGACCAGACTATTCAGAACAACTTGCAAGACTAAGGATAGGGTGTGCAAGGTTATTGTTGATAGTGGTAGCACGGATAATCTCGTATCTACAGAGATGGTGGAAAAGATGGAACTGAAGACAACTGATCATCCAAGTCCATACAGAGTTTCGTGGCTACAAAAAGGACACCAGGTAATTGTTACTAAACAATGCTTGGTTGAATTCAAAATAGGTGGATATAATGATAAGATTATGTGTGATGTTATTCCCATGGATGTTTGTCATTTATTGCTGGGTAGACCATGGCAATATGACATAAATGTAATTCATGATGGGAGAATGAACACATACACCCTAGAGAAGAATGGGAGAAACCATATGTTGCTTCCAATAAAGGATAAGGAGGTGAAGCTGGAAGTAAGCAACACAATACTTCTCATGAGTGGAAAGGAACTTTTTACAGAGGTTAAGAAGAAAGAACATCCACACTTCTTTGTTGTCAGGAAACCAAGGATTGTTCTGACTAGCACAAGAGTGGATGATTTACCAGGTGAAGTTCAAGAACTGTTGGAAGAGTTCACTGACATCATAGTGGACGAATTACCTCGTTTTTTTCCACCGATGAGGAGTGTGAGTCATCATATAGACCTCATACCAGGAGCTAGTTTACCAAACAAATCCGCGTACAGGTTGACGCCACAAGAAAATGAAGAAGTTAAGAAGCAGGTCCAGGAGCTATTGGACAAAGGATTGGTCAGGGAAATTTTGATCCCGTGTACTGTTCCGACAGTACTCAGTCCAAAGAAGGATGAAGGTTGGAGAATGTGTACCGACTCAAGGGCGATAAACTAGATAACCATCAGGTACAGATTCCCATTGCCAAGGATGGATGATCTGATGGATTGCCTGAGTGGGGCAAAGTATTTTTCAAAGATAGATTTGAAAAGTGGATATCACCAGATTTTCATGAGAGAAGGCGATGAATGGAAAACAACATTCAAGACAAACGAAGGTTTGTATGAATGGATTGTTATGCCGTTTGGCTTAACAAATGCCCCAAGTACCTTTATGAGGTTGATGAATGAAGTCCTGAAGGAATTCATCGGGAAGTTTGTCATTGTATATTTGGATGACATACTTATTTATAGTAAATCAGAGGCTGAACATTTGAAGCATTTGGCCATTGTGATGAGGAAGCTACAGTAGGAGAAGCTGTTAATTAACATGAGAAAATATTCATTTATGAAGACAGAGCTCATTTACTTGGGTTTTGTTATTTCAGCGAATGAGTTAAGGATGGATCCGGATAAAGTGGAAGTGATCAATAATTGGCCATCACCGAGAAATATTTTCAAGGTGAGAAGTTTTCATGGTTTAGCTAGTTTCTACCGAAAATTCATTAGGAATTTCAGTGGATTTAGCGTAGCGATGATGGATTCAGTGAAGAAGTGACATAAATATTTTCACTGGACAGATGAGGCTGAGAAAAGCATCAACCTGTTGAAGCGGAAGATAACAGAACAACCGGTTTTAGTGTTGTTGGATTTCCTGAAGATGTTTCAAGTGAAATGTGATGCAAGCGGGTTTGCCATAGGAGCGGTCTTAAGTCAAGAAGACAGACCAGTTTCATATTTCAGCGAGAAGTTGGATGAGGCAAAACTGAAATACTCCACGTATGATAAAGAATTCTATGCTATCATTCAGGCATTGAAGAAGTGGAGGCATTACTTGATCCCAAAATAATTTGAATTGTACAGTGACAATCATGCATTACAGTTTGTGACTCAACAAGAGAAGTTGAATCAGAAAAATGCAAAATGGGTAGAGTATATGCAGAATTTCACATTTTTGATTAAACACATTTCGCGTACTTCTAACAAAGTGGTTGATGCTTTGAGCAGGAAATGTTTGTTGTTGCAGGAATTCCGAGTCAAAACGTTGGGTTTTGAAAATCTCAGGGACATGTACACAGGTGATGAAGATTTTGCAGAGGCATATGAAGCAGCTGAGAATCTAGTTCTCAGAGACAGAAACTCGTGGATAGATTATATGATCCAGGAGGGATTGTTGTTCAAAGGAAATCAACTGTGTATCCCAAATTTCTCCATGAGGGAGAACTTGTTGAAGGAGAAACACAACGGAGGATTGGTCGAACATTTCAGTCATGATAAAACATTCACGAAGTTGAGCGAGTCATATTTTTGGCCTGGAATGAAAACAGATGTCAAGATATTTGTTGATAGATGTCAAATTTGCCAGCATTCGAAGGGGAGAAAGCAGAATACAGGGTTTTATCAGCCATTGCCCAAACCAGAGAGGCTGTGGGAAGCGATCAGCATGGATTTTGTATTGGGGTTGCCAAAGACACAAAGAGGTGTTGATTCAATCTTTGTGGTAGTGTATAGGTTTTCTAAGATGGCACACTTCATCCCATGCCAGAAGACCAGCGATGCGATGCACATCGCAAATTTGTTCTTCAAGGAGGTCATTCAACTTCATGGGTTACCGAAAAGTATAGTTTCGGACAGGGACACCAAATTCATAGGGCATTTCTGGAGGACCTTATAGAAGAAGCTAGGGACTAACTTGGCGTTTAGTTCTTCTTATCATCCTTAGACAGATGGACAAACAGAAGTGGTGAAAAGGAGTCTGGGAGACTTACTGAGAAGCTTGGTGACAGATCACCATAGCAGTTGGGACCACATATTGCCACAGGCAGAATCTGCGTACAATGACTTAGTGAACAGGAGCACCGGAAAAAGTCCATTTCATATTTTGTATGGAATACAGCCGAGATGAGTTTCTGAACTAAGGGATTCATAACAGACTGCTACTAGCAGCACTAGTGCAGAAGAATTCACTGAGGCGATGAGGGAACTTCACAGTCAGGTGAAGGAGCGACTAAAAAAATCAAGCCAGGAGTATAAGCGCAGAGCAGATCAACATCGAAGACAACTTTAGTTTGAAGTTGGTGATCTGGTTCTAGCACATTTGAGGAAGGAAAGGTTCCCAAGGGGAACATACAATAAGTTGAAAATGAAAAAATTGGACCATGCAAGGTCTTGAGAAAATTTGAGGAAAATGATTATGAGATTGAGTTGTCGGATGGGATCGGAATATCTCTAATATTCAATATCACAGATTTATACCCATACAGGGCTGGAGGAACAGAGACTAGAACTAATGAGCCAATGATCTAGTGGATGAAACAATTCCCAGTTGCAGCAAAGCCACATATGGAATGCATACTAGACAAGAGAGTGAGTAAGAAGACCAGGAGGAAAGAATACTATGAGTATCTGGTCAAGTGGAAGAATCATCCAGTGGAAGATGCCAGCTGGGAGACAGAAGCTGTGATACAGAATCATGGAAAAACCGTGAAGGATCTCATGGACAGGAGCCCATGAAATTTTTAAAGTGGGGGAGTATGATGCAGGAGCATCACCAGCACATCAAGCGAGCCAATGCGGGAGCAGAAGACAGTTGGATAAGCCAGCGCAATTTTTTAAATTGCCTTGGAAATTGTTGCGCGATCTTAAATGAGTCATTTAAGATGAAGCACACTTGTATATTGTAATGGACCTTCAGTGGATATCTCTCGTCCTTTAGTAGATAGTCGACATTTAATATAGTTAATGTTGGTAGATAGGATCTTAATTTTATATTTGATAGCTTTAGAGGCCTAGAGGGAAAATGGATATAGACACCCTCATTGTATCATTGTAACATTATCAACTCAGAGGTAGGAAGAAGAGAGCATGCAGAGAACTGTGTGTAAGAACACCCATGTATAGACATTTGAATTAATAGAAGAAAGCTTTGATTCAAATTCATGGTTGGTGTTGTTTCTCTGTGTATTGATGTTATGCTCATGAATGTTTGCTTCCTGTTATACATTTGCTTTTATATGCTGTGTATGTGATTTCATGGTTGAATTGAAGTCTGAAGGGAACAAGGAATTAGTTTCAATTGTTTCTCTATTTTGAGCCAGAGAATTCCTGCAAGGAGTGTAGTTGAATCGTCCGCAAGGAGTGTGTTGACAGAAGGGTTCAATTAGAGATAAATTTTGTTTCCATTCATCTCAGAAGAGCAGTGGCACAGTGCCATACAAGGAGTGCGCAGAGTAGAGCGACTTCAGCACTCAGTCGAGGTTGAAGGGTTACCGCAAGGAGTGCGTGCAAGAGGTTTCCAATAAGACTGAATTCATGGAAAATATCAGGAGGAGTAGGCCTTCGAACTCACTGAAGGGTGAGAGCAGGGGAGCTTCTATTGGAAGTCCGAGGGAAGTGTCGCAGGTTTGCGAGTAGGTGGGAAAGTCTCGTGGGGAGACACTCCTTCATTTTGTGGATTCAAAAGGAGAAGAGTGGATGGTCGAAACCCTTTGAGGAGGTATCACGAAGTTCCGTGGGTCGTTGGATCTCTCGGAGGTACAGGGAGGTTACAGTGTAAGTGTGGAAGAGGTTTAAAGCTCAGGAGGGGGCAGAGCCGTCGATCCGAGGCAGACGGACCATCAGATCTACACATGACATCGCATTTTGGGGAATCGCGAGTCGAAGAACCAAGTTTTGGTAACGGGAATTACGATATCACGATCCATGATATTCTGACGAGCTCAGAACCGTCCATCAGCGGGGACGCGTGTCAAGAGATCCCGAAGAGTTGGAGTTCGGGGCATCGGAGTTTTCGAAGATAAGAAACTCTTGCAACGTTGAATCGCGAAATGCGATATCCCAACGGGAAAGTTGTGTGGGGCCACAGGAGTCAGTTGAGGACAGGTGGCGTACTATATCGAGAATCGGGAAAAGGTAAGTCCCGAATCCTTTGGCATAAGGATTCACGATCCCCCGAATTCTGAAATCCCGACAGAGGCGACGGGAGGTGGAAAGGTCAACCCACACGTGTGCATCGGAGTATCGGCAGATCGGGTTTCGGAGTTCAGAAATTCCATTTGTTGACATCGCGAGTAGTGATTTCCCGATAGGGAGAACTCCAATAGTAGGGGAGAAAGTCAACGTTGACTCGCATCGGATTTTGGGGAATTGTGAGGCACAAAACACGCGACCATAGGATTCACGAAATCGCGAGGTCTGATTTCCCGATCATTAAGGGAGATCAATTGAAGAGTTGTTGTGGGTAAGGAAAATTCCTAATAGGGAATCAGAAGAACCTTTGAGTTCTTCGGGCCGTGAACGAAAGAAAGGTCCTGAGGGAGCGGACGTGCTCCGAGGAGTGTGGCTTCGTAAAAAATTGGCCAGACCTGAGTGACTCACGACAAGTCACAGGTGAGTGTTGGGGGCCTGTTGGCCCTTGACCAAGTTTTGGGGAATACTTGGTCATATTTGACCGTTTTTGGTACTCTGACATCTAGTCGGAGAAGGAGCACATGGCGAAGAGGAGATCACGGGATCTCATCCCCTTTTTAGGGATTTTTGGGCTTTTGGGGCTTTTCGGAAATATTATAATAGGAAAGGGATATTAGCCCTTATTTAGTCCTTTTGTATGTATAAATAGAAGGGTAGGAAATGTAAGAAAGGATATGAATGTGTCAGCTATGTGATGTAAAGTGAATGGCTTAGTGCATAAAATAGATCTATGTGATTAGACGTCTGTGTGACTGTAAGAGCTCTGTGCCTACTGTAAGTATTGTAAGTGTTGAGTGCATAGGTTAGGGAAGGACTTAGTGCTTGGATCTACCAGGGGAAAGAGGATCTAGTGAGCTGCACAGATCTCTTTTCCTAGGTGGGGTAGGATCTTGAAGGCTTTGTGTTGTAACTAGGTTTAAAGAAGATAATAACAGAAGAAGACTTTTTGGATGTAGCCTCAGGGTGGGGGTGAACCACGATAACTCTATGTATTGTGCTGATGTGTTTGTCTCTCTCTTGCTAAGTGCTTTGATATGTTTGGATAGATCTATTGATGATTTTTTCTTATGAGATATGAATGCATGCTAGATATGATATATAAGATGTTAAGTGCTTAATCTATTAGGTATAACCTATTTATCGTTGCTAAGTGTCAGATCTGAGTAATTACTACAGTGCTCTGTTCTTTCTGTGAAGTGTATTAATGAATGTATGTTAAGGAATAATTGATGCTAAGTGCGCTGTAAGAAAGATAATCACAGGTCTGTATCACAGCTAAGGTTGCAGACACCTGAGTCTTGCAACCACTCCTGCCTCTACCATGGGTGAGACTGCATCTTCTTCGTAGGTGTTCCTGAAAGGGTCAGTAGCTAGGGTTTTGTTGGTGTGCTCTTGAGTGTTGAACCCTGGGTCTGCCCCTGTGCCAACATGTTTCACCCACACAAGATGATACCACCACATGGATGTCATTCCGTTGAGGTGATAGATATAAACTATTCCTTCTACATGTGAAGAATAATTATGCAATTGAAAGTAATTTCTCATGTTTAGAATCCATGTCTCGTCATCTTCATCCTTCTTCTATTCACCATCAAATGTAGAAGGTTTGATTTTGTTCATTTATCGATGCAGTTCATCCACCCTAGACCTCTTATGATGCTTCCTGACAGGGTATGGACTTTATTTGTTGTTTTCTCTCCTATTAGAATGCCTTGGGGAGTGATGGTGATGTATGTTAACACTCCTTGATCTTCCTTTCTCATCATGAGACCTATGACTTCCTGATTTTCTTGAGCCATTCTCTTGATCCAATTTATTTTCAATTATGTCCAAGGTCTGCATTAACTTCATATTAAAGTCCTCCTGATGCTCCTTGTATTTCATAATCCTTTCATTATCATCCTTGTGACTTTGGACATATTTCTGCAAATTTCTAATGGTCTCTACCATATTCATGTTTTCATCCTTTCCTATTCCATGTCCATTGGAGTTTGTTCCTCCAATACCCAAATGGACATCCATCCCTATGATATCATCTTCCAGGATGTAATCCCCCTATGCACTATGTTTTGATATTGATATGATCCAGTTTTTGTTAACTTTGCAAAATGTGCAGCCAACAGAACTTTGTCAGGCTAATGGACTCAACAATTTCATGAAAATATGAACCATTTTGGTTCAATAATATATCATACTTCTTTCTTCTTGTTTTCCTAGAAATTGACTATTCAACTCAATTTTCTAGGTGAATAGTTATATTCTACTCTCCAAGATCTTTCCAATGACTTCTCGCTTGCTCAATTCTAAGTCTTTAGATAAAAGTTATGGATATCTAAAAAATTTGTCTTTGAAGACACCAATTCTATACTAGCTCTCTTTTTTTTCGACCGATGTATCATATGACAAAGGGCTATGTTTGAGCCCTTATCTTGTATGTGCTTATCCAGAGCTTCGTGATTTTGGGGCTATGTAAATTCAAGCTACGAAGGATATTACCACCTCATGCCTTATTCCTCCTAAACGTTGAAGTGGAAAACTCTTGCATGGTACATATTTGGGGCTTTGGGGCTTCATTGCTTCGGAGCTCCGGGACTTTAGAACTTATAGCTTTGGAAGTTCTGCCTACTCCACATGTGGTTCCCTCCCAATTCCTAACTTGCAATTTCCTAGAAAATCTCTCTGGAGTTTCGTGCTTCGAATGTTCTTGCATCAATCTACTCAGAGTCCTTCGAACGTCAAATTGGGAAATGCCCAGAGTATCATCAGCAACCACGCACCAAGGGATACATGGCAGAAATAAGGAGTGGACACATGGCCAAATTTGATGGGTGACACGTTTGAAGTTCTAACTGCCAGGAAAGGTCTTTGAAAATCATGTAACACGATGACACGTGGAAAGCATCAAGTGTGTCCATGTCACCCTAGGTGACATCAATAGGTCATGTCACTCCGGTTCTTAATGACTTCAGAACTCTGTGATTCAAAGGTTTCTTCTACAAAACCCTTCAAAACACCTCAATGTTGAATTTTTAAATAGGTTCATGTCACTCTAGGAGGCATCATCATGCTACGTCACTTCAACATTCTAGGACTTCGACACTTCAGGATTCTAAAAATTTCACACCCACCTACTTGATAAATCCTGAATGGCGAACTCTCGGACAGTTGTTTCCTAGAGCTTCAGGACTTCCAGGCTCTCAGACTTCGAAATACGTCTCATCTCCACTCTTAAAACTCCTAATCATTGAGCTTCCAAAATCTCGATTAGGTCCATCTCACTCCAGGTGACGTCATCCATCCATGTCATTCTAGCACTCCAGAACTTCAAGACTTCAGAGAATCCCACACCAGAGCACTTCAAAACACATGAACGTAGAACTTTAGAATAGGTGTTCCCTGGAGCTTCGGGACTTCGGATCTCTAGGAATTATGAACTTTGGGATTTAGAGGATTTCACTGCTAAACACAACCCCACCTCCGAACTGTTGTACATTGAAATTTCGAACACTTTCTAAGTTACAGAAACATTTCTTCGATAATGGACGGTCCAGATTGGTTCCAAAATTCAAAACTTCAGAGAAAACTCCACTTGGTGCAACCAAAACTGGATTTCCCCAAATGTCGAACTACCGAACCACTTAGGAAATGTCTTCATTCTCCCAAATTATCTACGATGTAGATTCACTCTGCGACTTCATAGATTTGAGGATCTTGCATCTTTTTTTCAGATTCTTAAAAATTGCCAAAGAAATGAACTCTAAAGGACTGGAGTTTAACCTCCGCACTCCTTTCCCATATCTAACAACTGTGAGGGATCTTCCTTCTCCCAAATAGATCCAACAACCCAAATCTAAACTTTGTAGCTCCCAAAACCACAATTTATATGGTTTATTTCCTATGTTGGCTTTGTCAAACCACTAAGCCTCTTGAGCTTTAAAACACATATAAGGTGTTCTCTCAATGCCCTCTTTTCACTCATGGACGTTCTGAAACCCAAAATTTTTCCATTTCGACAACAATTCACTACGAAACTTTTTCTTCAATTTCCAATTACACAGCCCATCCAGGCTCAGTGTTGAAAACCAAAGCTTTGATAGCATATTGTAACACACCCAAACTTAAACTTGTTGGGCTATGCCACACTTAAGCTCTTGTGGAACTTAATACATTTTAAGATACCCAGCCTACGACGCAGCCAATGTGAAGTTAGTGCCAACCATCCTACTAGCTTACATTCCCCCTCTAAGTGGTGAGATTAATAGTTACAGTGTCCCTAGAGACTTTGAATACACCCTAGTCACTGCATATCTACCGAAAGGAGTTCACACCTACCGCATAGATCAAGACAAGGTTACAACGTTGAAGTTTTGTGACTTCAACCTGGGATACTGTAAAGCCTACAACATGCTCGCACCATATAAGTACTTAATGAGCACTAAGGGTCAGAATTCAAAGATCTTCCCTCATCAATGAACGATGAACCTTGCGCAGTCTACTCTGCTCAACGTTATGAAAATACCGCACTTCGATAGACATTAAGAGGTGACTGCTTGTGTGAAATTTCTACTATAAAGTTACCACGGAGGATACCTGTGGTTAAACCATCGCATAACTATTGATCCGGCATTGATCAACAATATTACCAGGCTTAGCATGAAGGGCCCTGGTCCCCATGAGTACTACCTTGGAAAGACCGCGGACTGCGCTCTTTCACAAAATATTAAAGAGGCTTATGGAAATGTTGAAAAAGGCGTGTGAGGTTACAAGGTAGCCTCTGTCGAGAATGGCACAGTGTGCCTTGCATGTCAGTTGATAGCAAGGAAGATGGTTCGTAAGAATAGACCTACACAAGTATCAGGCTTCGTAGTGGGCCTCACAGGAAAATGCACAGAGGGACTACAAATGAATTGGGAAAAATACTTGGTCAATCAGCTAGAAATTGATTGTAGAGAAGCCTAGGACCAGGGGCATGAATTCCACTTTAGCTGGCTGATAATATTGATCTCCTTTGTTGCATGGCAGCTACCATAAGGTGCAACCTTCCCAGACCTTGACCCATTCGAACCATTAGCTACGAAGTTCAGTAACTTATGGTACTCGACAGACATAAGCAAGTAGTGGCAATCAAATGCCATTTTTCACAGATACTATAACCAACTGAAAGAATCCATAGGGGGTGAACCTCGCATAACCCTAAACACTTTACAAAGGTTCTAACCTCTGATAAAGTTTAGCGTAGACCGCCACTTTATATACCTAACTCTATGCGCTGATGAACACCAGGAACATCTTTAGTCCTATTATAAGCTGACAAAAGAAGACCTAGAAGAAATCACCAAGGAATGGTTGGTGGACCTCCTTGTTCCAACAGATCCATCGGAAATTTCAGACATTAACAACCCAGAAGTTGCACAGGACACACTTGGGCCTAGTAAGATGAAGAAGACAAAGAAGACAAAGGAAACAAAGAAGCCTAAAGAGGTTCATGATGTAGATAGCTACTCTGTAAAGATAGCTTCCATCACACCCGATCAAGAAGGTAACAACGAAGACCTAGAGGAATTCAAACAACAACCAGAAGACAAAGTTGAAGTTCCAAAGAAGAGAAAAGGGTAACCTTCGAAGTCTTCCTCTAAGAAGAAATCAAAAGCGACCGTGACCAAGATGAAGACCATGCTCACCCCCGATGACTTCAACTTTCTCCTCGCAACTTTGAATGAATCCATATAAGAAATTATAGAAAAGAAGGAGGCCAAGAAACAGATGATGTACAACAAAATTGAAGCCAAGCTCCAAGGAGTGCAGTGTGCACTTCAGTCTAACTGCGTAGTCTCCACTGTGCCCATGCCAGAAGGAGCAAAAAAAGAAGGAAATGAATCAGTTCAACTCCACAGGATTGCCGACATAGTCGAAGTACGCCTTCAGAAAGTAGAAGAAGTAACAACGCAGGCCACCTAGGCCCTAAAGCAAGCACATGAGGAAATCATAGAGAAGTTCTAAGCTGCACAGCAAGAGAAGGAGGCCATCGAAGATAAATTTGATAAAGACAGAGAAAAAATCCAAAGGCAGAAGGAGCATCTTCTCACGAAGAAAATCAGGATCGAAGAAGTCGTCAACAGAGCATTTTGCTCTGTAACCGACTTAGAACAAAAGTTCGAAGAACCCTTAGACCATCAAGTGATGAAGCTTGTTGAAGTTATTCAACAACTGCAGCAAAGAGTCATGGAATTAGAGCTTCATATCATCCCAAGTACCCCGCAATAAGAGTGCAACCAATGAGAAATAACTTCCTGGGGTACAGTAGAAAGGATTAAAGAACTCACTGAAGAATGCAAACAACTAAGTACTAGAAGTGCGTAGATAAATGAGAACCTGACCGAGAACCTGGAATTGCATAAACTGGAGTCACAGCTCCAGAAGGTGAAGCATCATGCAGATAGACTTCAAATGTAGTTGAAGGCCCTATCAACCATAGAGAAAATGAAGTGATCCCACGCGCAGCGCATCGCACAACAACAAATCCACATGATCTAGAGAAAGGTCATGGAAGTGACGTAACAACTTCAAACTTTGCAAGATAAGACATGTCAACTATTTTTAGAGATTAAGAACCAAGTGACAGAGCTATAATAGGTTGTGATTACAATAGAGTAGTGCCTATAAGGACCAGTCAATAATGCACTCATCCAGGAGTTCACCAAGCAGGAGGAAATCGTAAAGAAACAGGTTGAAGCAGCTTGAGCCAAACTCGAGGTGCTTGAAGAAAAATTGGCCAGACCTGAGTGACTTGGGACAAGTCACAGGTGGGTGTTGGGGGCTTGTCGTCCCTTGAATAAGTTTTGAGGAATACTTGGTCATATTTGACCATTTTTGGTGCTCTGACATCTATTCAGAGAAGGAGCACATGGCGAAGAGTAGATCACAAGATCTCCTCCCCTTTTTAGGGATTTTTGGGATTTTGGGGATTTTCGAGAATATTATAATGGGAAAGGGATATTAGCCCTTATTTAGGCCTTTTTTATGTATAAATAGAAGGGTAGGAAATGTAAGAAAGGAGATGTGTGTGTCAGCTATGTGATGTAAAGTGAATGGATTAGTGCATAAAGTATATCTATGTGATTAAACATCTGTGTGACTGTAAGAGCTCTGTGCCTATTGTAAGTATTGTAAGTGTTGAGTGCACAGGTCAGGGAAGGACTTAGTTCTTGGATCTACCCGGGGAAGGAGGATCTAGTGAGCTGCACAGATCTCTTTTCATAGGCAGGGTAGGATCTTGAAGGCTTTGTGCTGTAACTTGGTTTACAAAATATAATAACAGAAGAAGACTTTGTGGATTTAGCTCCAGGGTGGGGGTGAACCACGATAACTCTGTGTATTGTGCTGATGTGTTTGTCTATCTCTTGATAAGTGATTTGATATGTTTAAATAGATATATCGATGATTTGTTCTTATGAGATATGAATTCATGGTAGATATGATATATAATATGTTAAGCGCTTAGTCTATTAGGTATAACCTGTTTATCGTTTCTAAGTGTCAGATCTGAGTAATTACTGCGGTGCTCTGTGCTTTCTGTGAAGTGTATTAATTAATGTATGTTAAGGAATAATTGCTACTAAGTGCGTTGTAAGAAAGATAATCATGGGTCTGTATTGCAACTAAGGTTGTAGACACCTGAGTCTTGCAACCACTCCTGCCTCTACTGCAGGTGAGACTGCATCTGCTTCACAGGTGTTGCCGAAAGGGTCAGTAGCTAAGGTTTTTTTGGTGTGCTCTTGAGTGTTGAACCCTGGGTCTTCCCCTGTGCCAACATGTTGCACCTGCACAAGATGATACCACCACATGGATGTCATTTCATTGAGGTGATAGATATAAATTATTCCTTCTACATGTGAAGAATAATTATTCAATTGAAAGTAATTTCTCATGCCTAGAATCCATGTCTCGTCATCTTCATCCTTCTTTTGTTCACCATCAAATGTAGAAGGTTTGATTTTTTTCATTTATCGATGCAGTTCATCCACCCCAGACCTCTTCTGATGCTTCCTGACAGGGGATGGACTTGAGTTGTTATGTTCTCTCCTATTAGAATGCCTTGGGGAGTGATGGTGATGCCTGTTAACACTGCTTGATATTCCTTTCTCATCATGAGACCTATGACATCATAATTTTCTTGAGCCATTTTCCTTATCCAATTTATTTTCAATTATGTCCAAGTTCTACATTAACTTCATATTAAATTCATCCTAATGCTCCTTGGATTTCATAATCCTTTCATTATCATCCTTGTGACTTTGGACATATTTCTGCAAATTTCTAATCCTCTCTACCATATTCATGTTTTCATCCTTTCCTACTCCATATCCATTGTAGTTTGTTCCTTCAATACCCAAATGGAAATCCATCCCTATGATCTCATCTTCCAGGATGTAAGCCCCCTGTGCATCTTCCATTCCTATGCACTATGTTTTGATATTGATATGATCCAGTTTTTGTTATCTTTGCAAGATGTGCAGCCAATAGAAATTTGTTAGGCTAATGGACTCAACAATTTCATGAAAATATGAACCATTCTGGTTCAATAATATATCATACTTCTTTCTTCTTGTTTTCCTAGAAATTGACTATTCAACTCAATTTTCTAGGTGAATAGTTATATTCTACTCTCCAATATCTTTCCAATGACTTCTCACTTTCTCAATTCTAAGTCTTCAGCTAAAATTTATGGATATCTAAAAAAAAATTCTTTGAAGACACCAATTCTACACTAGCGCTCTTTTGTTTCGACCGATGTCCCATATGACCAAGGGCTATGTTTGAGCCCTTATCTGGTATGCACTTATCCAAAGCTTCGTGAGTTTGGGGCTATGTAAATTCAAGCTTCGAAGGATATTACCACCTCATGCCTTATTCCTCCTGAACGTTGAAGTGGCAAACTCTTGCATGGCACATATTTGGGGCTTTGGGGCCTCGTTGCTTCGAAGCTCCAGGACTTTATAACTTATAGCTTTGGAAGTTCCGCCTACTCCACATATGGTTCCCTCATTGAGCTTCCAAAATCTTGATCAGGTCCATGTCGCTCCAGGTGACATCATCCATCCATGTCACTCTGGCTCTCCAAAACTTCGGGACTTCAGAGAATCCCACACTAGAGCACTTAAAAACACATGAATGTAGAACTTTAGAACAGGTGTTCCCTGGAGCTTCAGGACTTTGGAGCTCTAGGAATTACAAACTTTGGGATTTAGAGGATTTCACTGCTAAACACAACCCCACCTCCGAACTGTCGTACATCGCAATTCTAGACACTTTCTAATATATAGACACATTTCTTCAATAATGGACAGTTTGGATTGGTTCCAGAATTCAGAAATTCGGAGAAAAATCCACTTGGTGCAACCAAAACTGGATTTCCCCAAATGTCGAACTATTGAACCACTTGGGAAATTCAATGTTCTTCCTTCTCCCAAATTATCTATGGTGTAGATTCACTCCATGACTTCATAGATATGAGGATCTTGCATCCTTTTTTCAAATTCTTAAAAATTGCCAAAGAAATGAACTATAAAGGACTGGAGTTTAACCTCTACACTCATTTCCCATATCTGACAACTGTGAGGGATCTTCCTTCTCCCGAATAAATCCAACAGCCCAAATCTAAAATTTGTGGCTCCCAAAACCATAGTTTATATGGTTTATTTCCTATGTTGGCTTTGTCAAACCGCTAAGCCTCTTGAGCTTTAAAACACATATAATGTGTTCTCTCAATGCCCTCTTTTCACTCATGGAAGTTCTGAAACTCAAATATTTTCCATTTCGACAACAATTCACTCTGAAACTTTTTCTTCAATTTCCAATTACACGGCCCATCCAGGCTCAGTGTTGAAAACCAAAGCTCTGATAGCATATTGTAACACAACCAAACTTAAACCTGTTGGGCTATGCCACACTTAAACTCTTGTGGAACTTAATACATTTTAAGATACCTAGCCTACCTAGACTGGGTCATGCCACTTAAAAAATTACAATAATTTCATATGTATACATATATATAACTTTAAAAAAACAAACACATTCTTCTAAAACATAGATTCATGTGGAAATAATAGTAAGCCTATACATATAGCATACACAGAAAATATTCATAAATATAAAAGCATGTACAAATACACTACATGTAATTAAACACATAATTGAGACTTATATTTTTATAGAAGACCACCAACTGCATGTATACCTTCCATAATCCTCCCAGCCTTAGACCATGATTCTCATCACTCTTAGTAGTGGGTCACCCCCGAGTTGGGACTAAACTCCACCTGGGAAAATGGATTCCTAGGCTAGGATGAGACAACCAAAAGTTTCAGAGTCAACATGAAGGATTTCTTCCCAGGAGCAAACTCACAGTAACAACCTACAACCTCTCATTCACCACATGCCTATATTACCATAGGAAGTGTGCCCCTTCTCTAATCAACATTCATTCGTCTTCCCCACTTCCCTTTCAAGGCTTCAACAACAAGTTGAAAAATAATTCTCATAGCACTATAGACGAGGTTGGGCTTCCTCAGGATAATCACTTCCCTAACAAACTCTCTCACCCGGAGAGAGTTTCTCAAAGGCCTGCCAACCCGTCTCTTCAATCCACGGGCCTGATAACTCACCTCTTCAAACTTTAATTTTTTCCTGGAAACCTTCACAGGAGACCCACCTAAAGCATACACAAACAAATCTTATCAATAAAAGGAAGAGAGATACAATATGAAAAATGAGAATCAATGTATATTATGATCGTTTCAATGAGTGAGTGATATTCACTCATATAGGAAATGACATCCTATAATTAATAAAAGAGAAGAAGCAGTGATATGTAGTGATGTTTTCTTAGGAATCCATGCATAATAGTGATGGTATAAAATTAGAAAGTGTAAAATAGAACTAGTCAGTTAACTCCCATTGAAATAGTGTGCCAAAAATAGAAATTTCTCTAACACCCCCCTTGAACATCACTATGGACTAAAATCAAGTCCCGACTACTAGCCCATATTAGGTACTCATGTACAATGAAACTAATGAACACTGAATAAAAATGAGGAAAGAGGGAAAACCAAGTGGGAACAAAACCCCCCCTCAAAGGACAATGCATCAAAAGAAGAAAGGACAGTTGTTAGGCAATCATGTTCTTCACTACAAGATGATCCCACAAAGTATGAAACTTCTTTCCAGTGAAGGTATTGGTGAATATATTGATAATATGTTCAAAGGAAGGAAAAAACTACAAATCAATGATCACGTCATGTACTAAATATCTCATGAAATGCATGTGGACCTCAATGTGTTTGGTTCGTTGTCACTAATCTGGATCTCTGCAAAATATCAATGTACTCTAATTGTCACACCATATGATAATCGAACAGTGAAATTGGATACCAAGCTCAGTAAGGAAGTGTTGAAGCCAATGTGTCTAAATGAAATAGTTGAATACGCATTTGTACTTGGCCTCTACAGAAGATAAAGCAATGGTTGATTACTTCTTACTTGACCAAAAAATTGGGCCTGACCCCAATCTAAGAGTGTACCCGGATGTGGACTTGCAATCTTTTCTATCACCAACGCAATCTGAATCTGTGAATCCTAGGATATCTAATGCACAACCAACTACATAGTGAATCCCATAACTCATGGTGCCTGGAACATATTTGAGGATGTTCTTGGAATCCTTCCAGTGGAGATCATGGGGTTCCTGCATGTATCTATAAAATTCTCCTACCACATATGAGATATCTGGATGGGTGTGGGTGAGATAGAGAATAATCCCCACCAACTACCGATAAAAAGTGATGTCCACTAATGGTGTATCCCCACAATCCTCAAGTCTGATACCAAATAAGAAGGGTGTAGGTGCAGACTTACAGTCTGTCATGTGGAATATGTCCAGAAGATACCTGACATACTTAGCCTGAGAAATTTTGATTTCAGAAGCATCCTGACTAATCTCAAGACCAATAAAGAAGTGTAGTGGACCCATTTTCATCATAGATAACCTATCATGCAAAATATATTTGACCAAAGAAATGTTTGAAGCATAGCTACCAGTGATCAAAATATCATCAACATAGAGTATTAAAATCATCACATAATTAATAGTCCTCAACATGTAAACATTGGAATTATATTTACATCTAACAAAATCATTTGAAAGAAAGTAAGAATACATCTTTTCATACCATTCTCTAGGTGTCTTCTTGAGGTAGTCTGCATACTAAATATCAGTTCTAAATGAACCTCTATGGCTGCTCCATGTATATCTCTTCTGAACATTCACCATGAAGAAAAAAATTATTCACATTCATCTAGTGAAATTCCCATCCTTTCGATACTTTTATGGCTAGAGCCAAGCGAATGGAGTCCATATTTTCTACAGAGGAAAATGTATCATCATAATCTATCCCATGAATCTGTTGAAATCCTTTTGCAATGAATCTGGACTTGTACCTTCTCACTTGACTATTTTATTCTCTTTTGGTCCTCTAGACCCATTTTCATCTGACAAGTTTCCTCCTTGGTGGAAGTGGAACCAGATCCCAAGTCTGATTCTCTAGGAGAGAGTCATGCTCCTCCTACATGGCTTCTTCCCAGAGTGGATTTCCAACAACATCACTATAGGTATGTGGATCAAAATATTGAACCATATAACAATGCATGGGCATCGCTGGTTCAAAACATGAAAGTACATGAGAAGGATCCACATGCTGAGACCGAGTCCTCCTCGAATCCAATGGATCCTCTGCAAGGTTCCCTGTCGCCTGAAGTGAGGACTATGCCCACTTGGGAATTTTCTAAAGCTTCGATGTTGGATCCTCATTTGGATGTACTACCTGATCATATGCATGTACATAATCCTATGAATATGTGTCTGAATATGTAGCATTTGAGTGTGTGGAATCATCATTTCTTATGTCTGGAACTAATGGAAGCACAAGAGTCTCTACATGTTGCACCAGAGTGTTGTGGGGTATTCTACCCTACGGACTAATAAGCTAGGGCTCTAAACTTATACGCAGAAAATGACCCTCAAGACTTAACTTTTGACCTTCTACCCGAATCTGAAACCCCTTTCTTCACATGCATACAAGAGAAGAATAA
>ML801678.1:275990-286516 GCA_009831015.1 Picea engelmannii
TGTGTGGCTATTGGGAAGTATCGCCAGCTCTTTCGGGATATTGCCCCCTCTACCCCTCATTATAACTAGTTATTTCATCCTTCACTAGTGTCTCTTCCGGTGACTTCAGACCCCACTGTTGAGTACTATTGGAAGGTCCAGTGATATTTGAGAGGAAGGACGTTACGTCTTTTAGGACACGCGTATTTTCTTTCTTTTGATTCCCCCACGCGAACAAAACCCTCTTACCCACATATATGCTTCTTTTTCATTTATGTATGATGCACATATGATTATAGTTTGACTTTGATATATATATTGTGTAAAACAATCACAGCAAAGACTCTTGTCTCTATATTTCTCTCACCACTTGTTGCACACATTCACACAACTAGTCTGACATCATAGGGGAACCACAGAACCCCCGTCGTTCACGACGTTTTCTCAACCTTCCTCCTATCTTAGGGGGAGTATCTAGTCATACCCACTCCTCGGTACCTCCTTCACACACTCCTGTGAGTGCCACTATCTTGGGATCAGCTTTGCTTGGTTCTACATTACTTGGTTCAAATTCCCAAGGCCATACAATCACTCGCTCTCCTTTGCACGGGAGCGGAGGACCCACTTCCTCTCAAGGAGGGAGCACTAACCCACCTAGTCCCCATCAAGGGTCAGGTACACAACACACTATGGATGGAACTAACATTCTCAACTCACCAAGCTCACCAATGATCCTATATTACATGATCCCACATGGCCTGCAATGCCAACAAAACTTCCTTCAGACATACCAAAATTTGAAGGAAAGGCGGGGGATGACCCCGCCAACCATGTCATGACTTTTCATCTATGGTGTTCTTCTAATAGCATTATGGATGATTCCATTAGACTGCGACTATTTCAACGCACACTTACTGGCCCATCAACCAAATGGTATGTCGAAGAAAAATCAGGGTCTCATACGACCTTTGAGTCATTAGCCAAAGCCTTCTTGACATTTTTCCAATTACCCATCCGCCATGACAACGGTCTAGAACTACTGTCTAACTTCAAACAAACCTTAGCCACCCACATCACCGACCACATTCATGAGTGGCATAGGCGACGTAGTTTGTGTAAAGAAGAAACCACCAAACAACAATGTCTTGACTGGTTTTTAGATCACTTGTCCCTCTCCTTGGTAAGGATGTAGCTTCCACCTTCCCACAATCTAAAGAGGAAGCCATCAGCAAGGCTCAACAATATGACCTCATTTATGCACAGTCAGGATACTTATACACAGTATTTCTTGATCTTCCCAAACCTGTGCCATTTGGCCAGGACAAACCTGGGATGTCTCACTCAGCAGACAGACTAATAGGTGCCACCACACACCATAGTCCACAACCCCAACCACCGCCGATGTATGGAACACCTCAATACCCGCCGGCATATGGGGGCACTTCTTATTACCCCCCACCCCCTTATCAACACCGATACCCTGTTGCTATACCTCCACCTATTAGTGGACCACCACCGACACCTCCCATACATCCACCTATTCCCACAAACAGTGGTACTCCCTCAACATCCGCTTATAGTACTGGTAAAAGCACACAGACTTCCTATGTACCTTATGGATCGGCACCACCACAAAATCCATACTTCCCGTTTCCAGGTCCTCCACAACCCATGCCCCCCCCACACCCACATGCGGGGGTAAATTTTTTTCAATCTTCGGTTGCTCAACAATATCAAAATTTCGAACAGTTGAACACAGCCAACCCAACTCATCCTTCAAACAATGCCAGGAAGAAAGGACAGAACAGGAATAACAATAACCCGGGTCAAGGCGGGAATCAACTCCAACAACACCAAACCACTGGGGGAAATCAGAACCAAGGGAACCAAAACCCCCAAGGGGGAAACAACAACAAACGCCAAGGGCATAATAATGTTAAAACCATCCACCCTTATGCTCTTTGTGGCGAGTTCGGTCATTACACTCACCATTGCCCCCAAATCGCTGATTTCAAAAGGTTGAAAGACTCGGGTAGTCTTCCCAATACCCCTGCACAAACTACCCCTCAGCAGGCACCACAACAGTATGTGCAACAACCCCCTCCCGTCGTGCTGCAAAACCCTATCCCACATCAAGGGGTGATAAACACTCAACAGGACACGTAGCATCCACAACCTCAGGTGGGTCAATACCACAACCCTAACAACCCAGCAGAGCAGACGATTCTCCTCACCAGTGAGGAAGAAATCCTTCTGCAAACACGGAATCGGCAGTATCAGTCATCAACTGAGTCTACCCCTATCTCTCCAGAGACAAACCCTATACCGACGGGACCCCCGTTGGTGATCCCTCACCCTTCCACCGAACCACCATTACGCATCCCTCGCATCCCCTTGCGCAGGAATGTTCACAATCCACAGGCCAGGGCCGCTCATAATTATAGCTTGGTTGACGACTTAGCACAATCCCCGGCTGCCATGTCAGTCTTGGAAGTTCTCCAGACCTATCCCACGCAACAGAAATAACTACTTTTCTCCTTGCGGGCAGTCAACCCAGACGATACTCGACTCATCACCTTCGACCTTGACAATAGCGAACCTCGTCTTCCCGCCTTGGTCGTTATTCAACTACCAGTAAAAATACAGAACATCACAGTTCATCGATGTATCATCGATGAAGGTGCATCTACATGCATCATGTCCAAAATAGTATGGCAGAAACTGGGTTCCCCAGAACTCATACCCTCTGCCATCACCTTACGAGCTTATGACGGACGACAATCATCTCCTGAAGGGCTCTTCCAAAATGTCCCCATTGAACTCGGAGGCAAAACCGTTCTCATTGATATTGAAGTTATCGACGCTCTGCTCGATTACAATATCTTGTTCAGACGTAGCTACATGTACGCTATGAAGGCAGTGGCGTCATCCCTCTTTCACACAATCATGTTCCCTCACAACGGAAAGATTGTAACCATCGACCAAGTCTCACATTATGAGCCAAACCCATCTGCCAATCTCGATAACATCCTTCCTCTCATTCACACCAACCATGACACATACCCACTCATAGAGATGGGTTCTGGGATATTCAAAGATCCATCCTTGTTAGGGACGTACCATGGAGCACCCCCACTCCTTCCCCCTAATCAAGTATGCATCGTCTCATCTAAAGAAACTCATCCGGAGGATGCTCGTCCTCCTCAGGAGGCTTCAATCATCCTTGACGTCTCAATAGTCACAGAACCACTCCCATCGGAGCCTCCTGCGCACTCGTCAACCCCTACGGTCCACGAATCCACAACCCCTCAGGGGAAACCTCCCGTTTGGGAGACAGGTCCCCCAGATCTCACTCAAATTCCTTTCTTTTACCCTCCACCAGGTATAGAATCTTTTCAGGTAGCCGCAACACTAACACTACCCAATATGGTGTTAGTAATCCCAGTGTGGTATTTACATCCACCTGAGATGGTCCCTCGCCCATCCCTTCCCCCACAGGAAGGCCTCCCCATGATGATTCCCATCCTCACCCCCACTACGCCCCTACTCCCCACCCCTCCTGCTACAGCTGGGGGCAGGAGACAGAAGAAGGATCCCACAGCTCCACTTCCTCCACGCATCCCACCACCTTGCGCACTCTGTGAGAAAGAGGGTCACCAAACCAACAATTGCCCATCCCTACCTGAATTATAGAATTTAATTCCACTCAATCCAACTCCCACAACACCCATCACTACTGCTAGTCCTATGACTACCACCCAACCTTCCAGTAGTAAAGGGCTGAGGACCAAATTTGCGTTATTTGGTGATGTGTTATTTGATCAAATAACACATCACCACAAAAAACACTAGAAAAAGAGAAAAACCTAACGTAGTTTGACTACGTCTAAGCATAAAATTTCTTGAGGTATAACCCATTGAAGGGTTCCTTGAGCGCGAGGCCTTCGGGGGAGGCCAGGATATATGCGCCTTTGGCGAGGTAATGTTGGATGATGTAAGGGCCATGCCAAAGTGATTCGAATTTTCCATGGCCAAAGGTATCATGAGCGATATCATAGGCCAGGACAAGGTCGCCTTCGCGGAATGATCGAAGGTTGACATGGCGATCAAAGGTAGCCTTGGATCGTTTTTTAGTTGCCTCGTTGTTCTGTAATGAAGATCGACAATCTTCATCCAACGACTCCAAGTTTAGCAAGCGCTGCTCCATTGGAGCAGTGTCAGGTAATAGCTCAATTGTGGTACGAAGGGTGGGAATTTCGCACTCGATGGGAAGAGTTGCCTCGATCCCATGGACTAAATGAAATGGCGTGAAACCTGTAGCAGTCTTTACTGTCGTTCGATAAGCCCATAGTGCGGAAAATAACATATGATGCCAATTGGTTTTATTTTTATTAACCGTGCGCTGTAACATGGTCTTGAGGACTTTGTTCACTGCCTTGACCTGTCCGTTTGACTGAGGGTAATATGGTGAGGCAAACTCATGAGAGAAGCCTAACCGATATGAGAGTTCGACGAAAATCTCATTCTCGAAGTGTTTCCCATGATCGGAAACAAGTTGGAGTGGTACGCCAAAGCGAGATATGACGTGGTTAAAGAAGAAGCGTGCTGCAGTGTCAGCGGTGTTGTTGAAAGTGGGCATAGCTTCGGCCCATTTGGTGAAGTAATCAACGACGACAACAATGTATTTGTGACCATTGCTGGAGGGGGGATTACAAGTCATAAATTCGATGCCCCATTTACAAAAGGGGCCCGCGGTAATGACAGGGTGAAGAAGAGTAGGGGGGGCTCGGGATTTGTTGGCATAGAGCTAACATTGCTCACATCGTTTCACGACATGAATGCAATCGTGAAACAAGGTAGGCCAAAAGTAACCGGCTCGGATAATCTTTTGAGCCATGGATATACCCAAAATATGGCCCCCACAAGCGCCACTGTGGCAGTCATTTAAGACTCTGTTGGCTTCGTCAATAGTCAGGCAACGACGAAGAATGGTGTCGACGCCCCTTCGATATAAGATGTCTCCCATGAGGAGGTAGCGGGGGGCCTGATGACGAATACGCCGACGATCATCTCGTGATAAATGGTTCCCGAACTTTTGAGTTCAGAGGTAGACGAGGAGGTCACCATACCAAGGATCATCTAAAGCAATGTAAAAGAGATGTTCGTCAGGAAAGTCGGTATTGACGGGGGCACTAGGTGTGTCAGAGGGAAGGGTCGTGACAAGTTCGGCGAGAACGAGGGCCTTCTTACTCTTAGGTGTTGAGAACTTGAGGTCGTATTCCTGGAGGATAACGATCCATCGAGCGAATTTTCCGTTAACTTGGCGACGGCTGAGCAAATATTGCATAGGGTTTGAATCTGCGACAACTTTCGTGGTGCGAAGCAGAATGTAATGGCGCGGTTTCTGGACTGTGAGGACAACTGTCAGAGAAAGTTTCTCTTCATGTTTGTACTTCAAGGGTGGTCCCGAGAGGTTCTTACTAATGTATTAAATGACATGTTCACGATTGTCATCTCCGAGCTGGACGAGGACGCCGGCTACTGATACAGTTGATGCTGATACGTAGAGGATGTAGTCGCGATTATAGTCAGGTGCACTTATTAAAGGTGCATTTGAAAGTGTTTCTTTGAGATCGTCAAACGACTATTGGGCATAGTCGTCCCAGTGAAAGGGGATGTCGTGACGAAGTCAGCGAAGGAAACCATGTGCGCATATGGCATAGTCTGGAACAAAGCATCTGGGGAAGTTAGCTTTTCCCTGTAGACTCTGCAGTTGTCGTAAATTCCAAGGAGGTGGACTTTCGGTGATGGCTTTGACTTTGAGGGGGTCCACTGTAATACCGCTTTGGGAAACGATAAAACCAAGGAGTCGCCTGTCGGTGACACAAAACACACACTTTAGAGGGTTCAAGCGTATGTTGTATTGATGACACCACTGAAAGATGATTTGTAAATCATCGAGATGTTGGGTGCGTTTCTTGGATCGAGTTGTGAGGTCGTCCAAGTAGGCGAGGATGATTGCAGCTAGATCGTGAAAAATGTATGTCATGGCCCGCTGGAAAGTTGCGCCAGCGTTTTTCAAGCCGAAAGGCATAACACGGTATGCGAAAGTACCCCACGGGGTAATGAATGCGATTTTGTACTGATCAGCTGGATGGATTTGAATTTGGTTATAGCCAGAGAATCCATCCATAAAGGAGAGAGCCTCATGGCTAGCGCAGTCGTCGATAATTTGATCGATGAATGGCGTTGGAAAATTGTCTTTTGGACATGCGTTATTGAGATCGCGAAAGTCTGTGCAGACACGAATGGTGCCCTGTTTTTTGTCGACGGGTACAAGGTTGGAAACCCATGAAGTGTAAGTGATGGGGTAAATAAACCCGGCCGTGCGTAATTTGTCAATTTCAGCTTTGATAGCCGCGGCTTTAGAGGGGTGTAGCGGTCGTTGTTTCTGGCGAACTGGTGTGATGTCAGGCCAGGTGTCGATGCGATGTTCGACAATAGAGGGGTGGAGGCCAGGCATATCCGTGTAAGACCAGGCGAAGATATCCCTGTATTCTTGGAAGAGGGCTTTGTATGCGGCAATTTCCTGAGGAGTGCAAGCAGCTCCAATGATGATTTCTTCGACGATGTCTTTTTTAATGGATATGTCAATTTTGATGGTGGGGGAAATGTTAGCCAGATTACCTTCTTCAAAAGCGTCAGGAGTAGGAATGGGGTTGTTGAACCAATCGATAGGACCGGATGGGATAAAATCTTTGGTTTTGACTGCGTAAATGGGGTTGTGGTGAGGAGGCATGAGGGATTCCTGTGGTAGGAAGAGTGCACGATGATGTAGGGCATCCCAGAGAGAGTCGGGGCGTTGTAGCTCTTCCAGTATGTCCTCGTCGCATTGGAAATGCAGGGAATATAAGGGGTCATGAGGAGTGATCTCAACGCTAGTGTGATTGCCCCCTGTCGGAGAAGCAAGGGGAGTGGTGCTAGCAGATGATGAGGGTTCACTCGACATAAACCATATGTTGAAGTATTGAGGACTACCCATGGTGGTTGGATGGAGAACCTCCGCAGGGGAATGAGCAGGAGATTTTGGGGGGTTGCGGGGTAAATCCTCAAAGATGTCATGTAAAAACCATGGAGGCGTTGGGAGTGCCTCGGGTTCTGGAGAAATGATACGAAGACCTGCTACTGACAAGGGAAGGTCATTGGTCGACTCTGCGGGTTGACGAAGCAAGGCCAATTGACGTTGCCTGTATGCAATGGTCAGCGGACACTGGTATGTAAAGTGAGTCAATGAATCGCAGAGAGAGCAAGGGCATCTCATACATTCATTGGTTGTAGTGGTGACATAGCGAATGTCAGTGATGTTGGATGAGGATGTAGCAGGGCATGGGTTGTTCTGGACGTTCTGGCCTACCGCCGCTAATGTCTGCCAAAAGCGTGGCAGTGCTGGGAAGTGATGGGTATAATGGCCATATTCAGAACATATAGCACATGCGAATTTGGTCCTCATCCCTTTACTACTGGAAGGTTGGGTGGTAGTCGTAGGACTAGCAGTAGTGATGGGTGTTGTGGGAGTTGGATTGAGTGGAATTAAATTCCATAATTCAGGTAGGGATGGGAAATTGTTGGTTTGGTGACCCTCTTTCTCACGGAGTGCGCAAGGTGGTGGGATGCATGGAGGAAGTGGAGCTGTGGGCTCCTTCTTCTTTCTCCTGCCCCCAGCTGTAGCAGGAGGGGTGGGGAGTAGGGGGGTAGTGGGGGTGAGGACGAGAATCATCATGGGGAGGCCTTCCTATGGGGGAAGGGATGGGCGAGGGACCATCTCAGGTGGATGTAAATACCACACTGGGATTGCTACACCATATTGGGTAGTGTGAGTGTTGTGGATACCTGAAAAGATTCTATACCTGGTGGAGGGTAAAAGAAGGGAATTTGAGTGAGAGGTGGGGAAACTGTCTCCCAAACGGGAGGTTCCCCTGAGGGGTTGTGGATTTGTGGACCGTAGGGGTTGACGAGTGCGCAGGAGGCTCCGATGGGAGTGGATCTGCGACTATTGAGACGTCAGGGATGATTGAAGCCTCCTGAGGAGGACGAGCATCCTCCGGATGAGTTTCTTTAGATGAGACGACGCATACTTGATTAGGGGGAAGGAGTGGGGTTGCTCCATGGTACATCCCTAACAAGGATGGATCTTTGAAGATCCCAGGACCCATCTCTACGAGTGGGTATGTGTCGTGGTTGGTGTGAATGAGAGGAAGGATGTTATCAAGATTGGCAGATGGGTTTGGCTCATAATGTGAGACTTGGTCGATGGTTACAATATTTCCGTTGTGAGGGAACATGATTGTGCAAAAGACGGATGACGCCACTGCCTTCATAGCGTACATGTAGCTACGTCCGAACAAGATATTGTAATCGAGCGGAGCGTCGATAACTTCAATATCAATGAGAACGGTTTTGCCTCCGAGTTCAACGGGGACATTTTGGAAGAGCCCTTCAGGAGATGATGGTCGTCTGTCATAAGCTCGTAAGGTGATGGCAGAGGGTATGAGTTCTGGGGAACCCAGTTTCTGCCATACTGTTTTGGACATGATGCATGTAGATGCACCTTCATCGATGATACATCGATGAACTGTGATGTTCCGTATTTTTACTAGTAGTTGAATAGCGACCAAGGTGGGAAGACGAGGTTCACTATTGTCAAGGTCGAAGGTGATGAGTCGAGTATCGGCTGGGTCGACCGCCCCCAAGGTGGAAAGTAGTGATTTCCATTGCGTGGGACAGGTCTGGAGAACTTCCAAGACTGACATGGCAGCCGAGGATTGCGCTAAGTCGTCAACCAAGCTATAATTATGAGCGGCCCTGGCCTGTGGATTGTGAACATTCCTGCGTAAGGGGATGCGAGGGATGCGTAATGGTGGTTCGGTGGAAGGGTGAGGGATCACCAACAGGGGTCCCGTCGGTATAGGGTTTATCTCTGGAGAGATAGGGGTAGACTCTACTGATGAATGATACTACCGATTCCGTGTTTGCAGAAGGATTTCTTCCTCACTGGTGAGGAGAATCGTCCGCTCTGCTGGGTTGTTAGGGTTATGGTATTGACCCACCTGAGGTTGTGGATGTTGCATGTCCTGTTGAGTGTTTATCACCCCTTGATGTGGGATAGGGTTTTGCAGCATGGCGGGAGGGGGTTGTTGCACATATTGTTTTGGTCCCTGCTGAGGGGCAGTTTGTGCAGGGGTATTGGGAAGACTACCCGAGTCTTTCAACCTTTTGAAATCAGAGATTTGGGGGCAATGGTGAGTGTAATGACCGAACTCGCCACAAAGAGAACAAGGGTGGATGGTTTTAACGTTATTACGCCCTTGGTGTTTGTTTTTGTTGCCCCCTTGGGGGTTTTGGTTCCCTTGGTTATGATTGCCCCCAGTGGTTTGGTGTTGTTGGGGTTGATTCCCACCTTGACCCGGGTTATTGTTATTCCTGTTCCATCCTTTCTTCCTGGCATTGTTTGAAGGATGAGTTGGGTTGGTTGTGTTCAACTGTTCGAAATTTTGATATTGTTGAGCAACCGAAGGTTGAACAAAATTTACCCCCAAATGTGGGTGTGGGGGGGGCATGGGTTGTGGAGGACCTAGAAACTGGAAGTATCGATTTTGTGGTGGTGCCGATCTGTAAGGTACATAGGAAGGCTGTGTGCTTTTACCAGTACTATAAGAGGATGTTGAGGGAGTACCACTGTTTGTGGGAATAGGTGGATGTATGGGAGGTGCCGGTGGTGGTCCACTAATAGGTGGAGGTATAGCAACAGGGTATGGATGTTGATAAGGGGGTGGGGGGTAATAAGAAGTGCCCCCATATGCCGATGGGTATTGAGGTGTTCCATACATCGGCGGTGGTTGGGGTTGTGGACTATGGTGTGTGGTGGCACATATTAGTTCGTCTGCTGAGTGAGACATCCCAGGTTTGTCCTGGCCAAATGGCACAGTTTTGGGAAGATCAGGAAGTACTGTGTATAAGTATCCTAACTGTGCATAAATGAGGTCATATTGTTGAGCCTTGCTGATGGATTCCTCTTCAGATTGTGGGAAGGTGGAAGCTACATCCTTACCAAGGAGAGCGACAAGTGATCTAAGAAACCAGTCAAGACATTGTTGTTTGGTGGTTTCTGCTTTACACAAACTACGTCGCCTACGCCACTCATGAATGTGGTCGGCGATGTGGGTGGATGAGGTCTGTTTGAAGTTAGACAGTAGTTCTAGACCGTTGTCATGGCAGATGGGTAATTGGAAAAATGTCAAGAAGGCTTTGGCTAATGACTCAAAGGTCGTATGAGACCCTGATTTTTCTTCGACATACCATTTGGCTGATGGGCCAGCAAGTGTGCATTGAAATAGTCACAGTTTGATGGAATCATCCATAATGCTATTAGAAGAACACCATAGATGAAAAGTCATGACATGGTTGGCGGGGTCATCCCCCGCCTTTCCTTCAAATTTTGGTATGTCTGAAGGAAGTTTTGTTGGCATTGCAGGCCATGTGGGATCATG
>ML801678.1:314203-384265 GCA_009831015.1 Picea engelmannii
ATCTTGTACTTGAACATTTAAGTGGGGTAAAAGGAGGTTTCCCCCTCGAAGAGGCTTATTATCTGAAATTATCTCTTTTTCAAGGCGTTGAGTACTTTTCCTGAGGTTTTTCTATGCTATATTGATGTTTGGTTCTTAACACGGAATGGTATAAGGACCCTTCCACAAGCTATCGAACTTTCCATGTTTACCTTTATCTTCATTTCTGGAGTCCCACATCAAAACTAGATCACCCAATTCGAAGTTATCTTCTTTGGTTCTCTTGTCATAAATATTTTTAATATTTTCCTGGATCACTTGAGTTTTGTTGTAAGATTCTTCCCTGGATTGCATTAGGTAGCTCATTTGATTTATTCTTCATTGGACATCATTTGGTTCTTCTTGTGTTTCCTACAATAGTTTCATGAATGGAACTCCTAATGAAAGGGGAAAAACTGCCTCAATGCCATACAACAACTAGTATGGAGATATACCAATCAATCTTTTGGTGCTTATTCTGTCAGCCCAAAGTGTGAAAACCAACTTATTATGCCATGATTTCTTGTTTTCCTGCAGTGTCTTTCTGATAATGTTTGTTAGAAGACTTGGCTATCCCATTTCCCTATGGATAATAAGTCATCGAGTGTCCCAAAGTAATATGATATTGATTACAAAATTCTATGAGATTTTTGGATTTGAAAGTTGCTGCATTATCAGTTATAATTTTTTGGGGCATCCAAAATGAGACAAAATGTTAGTTTCTAAAAACATGATGATGACAGAGTCAGTATCTTTCCTGCATGGTACAACCTCGATCCACTTGGTGAAGTAGTCTGTGGTCGTGAGGATCCATTTATGTTGGCTTGAAGAAGGAGGATGTATCTCACCAATGAAATCTATCCCCCATTGTTGGAAAGGAGATTCGATAAAGATGGGTTTCATTGGGAGTGGTAGAAGATTCCCTTTGCCTTCAAAAATATGACACTAGTGGCAAGAGGTAACCTTTTGATGAACGCCAACAAACAGAGTAGGCCAGTAAAAGCCAACTCTCAGAATTTTGTTGGCTATGGTCTTCCAGCTCAGGTGCCCACCACAGTCTCTAGCATGAAAATATTGAAGAACTTTTTCAGCTTCACCTTTTAACAAGCAGTTAAGCAAGATACCACCAGGATCTTTCCAATAGAGATTTCCTTCTAGAATACAAAATTTCAATGCTTTCAACTTAATAAATCTATCTTTGGTCTTAGTCAAAACTGGAGGAGCCTGTAAATCGTGGAGTACAAAAATGAAGTCTGCATACCAAGGGGAATTCAAGAATGACTCTTTTACATTTGGAGTCGCTTTCTCTTCCGGTCCGTCTACTGCAACCAAAACGTTAATATCTAAAGCATGGAAATTAGACTTAGCCATCATTTTGGCCAAACCCTGTCCTTTGATCAGTTTAGTAGGTTTTATCTCAATATCGTATTCCAGAATGACCGCAATCCATTTTCCTCTTCTGCCATCTGGATTATCCTAGGTTAGAATATCTTTAACCACTATGTTTGGGACGTATGCAATGGTGTGAGAATGGAGAATATAGACCCTAAAATATTTTATAGCCTTTACCAGGGTGAAGGCTTGTTTCTCCATAATGTTATAATTCAACGTTGTGTCTCTTAAATCTTTGCTAAAAAAGGCGATGAGTTGCTCATACCCTTCACTGTTTTTCTGCAACAATACTTCTTCTATAGTGTGTTCAGAGGTGAAAGAGAAAAGATAAAATTCTTTGGTATAGTCTAGGATAATTAGAACTGGAGCTTGGGTGAGAGCATGTTTCACTTTCTCAAATGACTGTTTATATTCGACATTCCATTTGATTTTTGTGTCTTTTTTCAATATATTGGTAATATTCCTGAGAAGCTCGGCTAAGTTTGGTATGAATCTTCTAAGGAAATTTATCTTGCCAATGAAAGATTGTAGTTCTTTGATGTTCCTAGGGTGTTCCACCTTTTGGATTACTTCTATCCTGCTGGGATCTATTTTAATTCCGTCTTTTGAGATTATGTGTCCCAACAATTTACCTTCCTCTAACCCAAAAAGGATTTTCTTAGGATTTAATGAAATCCAAAATTCCCTACGCTTCTCAAACACACGTCTGAGGTGGAGAAAATGTTCTTCGTCGGATTTGGAGTAAACAGTTACATCATCTAGATAAATTACTATAAATTTTCCAGTCTCATCCACAAAGGAAATATCCATTGCTCTTTGAAAAGTTGCCCCAACTTTCATCAGACCGAAAGGCATCTTCACATACATGAAGGTTCCCCAGGGTGTGGTAAAAGTTTTCTTCTCTTGATCTTCTGGATGGACCATAATTTGGTTGTAACACGAGAAATCGTCCAATAAGGAGATCATACTAGATCCGACCACCCTTTGTAAAATATGGTCCATTTTGGGTAAAGGGTAGTTGTCTTTGAGGGAGAATTTGTTCATATTTCTAAAATCTATACAGAGCCTGATCTCACCAGTTTTCTTCCTGGTTGGAACTAGATTGGAAACCCATTTGGAAAATCTCAAAGGGACTATAATCTTAGCATCATACATCTTCTTGATTTCTTTCTCTATCAAGGGAAGCAACTTGGGATTAATTCTCCTAAGTTTATGTTTGAAAGGTTTATGTTCTTCTTTTATGGGAATCCAGTGTTGTATGATGCTTGTGTCATAGTATTTTAAGTCCTCATAGCCCCAGGAGAAAACATCTATATATTCCTTAAAAAGTTCAATGTATTTTCTTTTTTGCTTTGGTGGCACTGATTTAGACAGTTTTATCATTTTGGGTTTTTCTTCTGTTCCTATGTTACAGTCTTCAACCTCTTTAGCGCTAGCTTCAATTTTCAGTTTTTTGGCTACATCGTTAAAATCAAACAAGTCTTCCAATGGAACTAAACCTCTAGGTAACACATTATTTTTCAACTGCAGGATATAAGAATCTACATCATTTTCATTTAGTTTTTTACAATCTATTGTATTTATACTACCATTTTCAAAATAATATTTATTTACAACTTCTTCATCATGTTCTAAATCTATGTTTGTACATTCAAAATCATTTTTACATTGCAGGAAATCTTCAATTTGATCATCATTTCCAAATACCTGCCAATATATGATGTTTTCAGGAACAGTGGGTATGCATTTCACCTCCACTATGTACTTGCAAGTGGGACAAAAAGGGTTTTTACAGGTAGTTGCTGATGTAGCCAGTCCGTCTGTGAGTATATTTTGTCCTCTGGGCATCACCTGCAAATCAACCTCAATAAAAAATTGGAGAGCATCTAAAACAATGTTTCTATAGGCTCTAAGTTTGGGATGTTTTGTTGCATACTCACCTTTGATTTTCTTGATAATTAATTCAAAATCACCACTTACCATTAACTGCTTAGCACCAATGTTTTTCAATAATTTCAGGCCGAGCATTAAAGCCTCGTACTCGACTATGTTGTTAGTACATTGGAAGTTCAATTTATATGAATGATTCTCGGAGTACCTTGATTTGTGGTTATGAATCCACACTCTGGCCCCAACTCCTTCTTTATTCACAGTACCATCGAAGTCCATGCTCCAGAAGTCTGCTGGTAATTCCTCATTTTCTTCAACCATGGGGTTTCTTACTTCGACAATCGTTGTATCATCCTTTGGATCAGGTGCATCATCTTCTAGTTTTGTGATTTGTTCTTCGAGATCACCATATTTATATAGAATGAAAGAGTCTAGGTCAAAGTGTGTGGGATATAGTGGGTAATTGTGTGGCTTCTCTTGACTAATGACCATATACTTCATCAATGTTTCTCTGTAAAGTCTTCTCTTTCGACCGAAAACTAGAATGGTAGCATAGGACATATCTAGCTACAGGGTTCCTCTCAATTTATCTCCCCAAGACCTTGATAGAAACATACCATACTTGGGGGGAATGTCAACCACGACGATGTCCATCACCAAACTTTTTGTCGGGATTTGAGACAAGGTGATTCATAAGTCTTTAATTAGGCATATACATTTGACCTTGATAGAATCAAAATAATGCAGATATTTGTAAGGATTGGTGACCTCAAGTCACAACTTTTACATCACGACCTTAGCCATTAGGTTGTGAGAACCACCCGAAATCCAACATAGCGTTGTGTAATATTAGGTCATGGATATTCAAGCTAATGTAAAAAGGGGCCATGATGCCATTATCAGTTTGATTGTCAACTTCAGGACCGAACAAGAGCTTAGGTCGGTCATCAACAAGGTTTACTGTGTCAGAATGGAGTACAGATCCCACATTCAAGGCTTTGGTACCTATATCAGGTTCGATACTTAAATATTTTATCACCTGAGACCTATAATCATTGTTTTTCATCAACTCAGAGAGGGGAATGGGAATCTTCAATTTTTCTAGTTCTCCTTCAAGGCTGAAAAGAGAGGTGGTTTTGTTTAAACTCTGTACTTATAATTTATCGACATAAAATTTGTGGACAGGTGCTCCTGTTTGAATGGTTGATGAAACTTTTGTTCGACTTGTTCTCTTAAGAATTTCTGGAGTTTTTTGCGTGAGAGATTTAGTGTCATTACACCCAAGAGATTTTTTGGGAGGATTCTCTAAGGTTTTCGTGGTTTCAATAGCCTTCTTTGGAGAATTCTTATTGGTATTCCTAGTCCTTTAGTTATATTGTCTGTGAACCTCCATTATAACATTCTCAAAGGATTTTTGTTCTGTTTTCTCAGCTTCCTCATTCACCTTTGTTTGCGAGAGGAGAAAGATTCCATGTTCTTCTTGGGTGAGGAAAATAGACTCATGATCATGATCATGATCACCCATTAGATTTATATGAGCATCATCAAACTCCTCAATCACTTCCTCCCCATCATCAGCATAGTTTTCCTGGAGAGGTGGTCTGATCTGCGGATCAAGTCCCCATTGTTCCCGTTGATCCGTAAGATCTCTTTGCCTAATATGGGGTGGATTTCTCCTAATGTTCAGGTTCCTGATTTGAGGGGTAGCTTGATTCTCCCTAGGTGGGTTTCTATCAGTTATGGTGAGTCTTTCCATCATTTTCTCCATAGCTCTAGCTAGAGAATCTAATTTAGCATCAAAGGAGGAAGTAGAAGGTTCTTCCTACCAGTTCCCTCTCTGAAACTGGTAGGGATAGCTATCCCTAGATCCCTCCTTTGATGCTAAATTAGGGATACCAGTTTCAGAGAGGGATCTCTCTGTTAGTTTTAGACTTGTTTGAGTTTTCAAAGAATTTAGGCTAGTTAAAAAGATTGTAACCAAGTTGTTTGTATTTTTTTTGAATGAAACGATTGAATGTCACTTACGCTTCCATTGGTCTATGGGGTCTATTTTTAAAATATAGAAGTCAAAGACAATTTTACAAGATTCATTTCATAGGGTGAGATAGTGCTAATGCTGGATTCTTTAGAAATAAAAATGGTGTATTGCTGAAAAAATGAGATATCAGTTAATAAAAAAAAAACATTTAAGAATTTCTTTGTTATAACCTCGGAAGAAAAACATTTAAATATATAAAAGATTAAGAACAAAGTACGTGAAGGTAAATTCTGCAACTTTAACTTCTTTTAAAGATCAGATTCATACAAGCAATATGGTAACTGAGAAGGAAAAACTTGTACACAGATAGAAGGAACTTCACCAACAATTGACACGCAGGAATCCCATGCAACTTCTCTTTGTATTATTGAAACAACTTCTTGATAAAAATTACAACAACTAGAGCTTGCTCGAGCATAAAGATCAACAACCCTCAATACTTCTAAGTGGGAAATATTTATAATAAAAGTTACAACGACCTTGTCATAAATGATCAGGACAAGATGGATTCTAAATTTAACTAACTAACTCAACAAGATACAAAAAATTAGGGACTAATAATGATGTGTCGAATTCTTCAAGATGATTTTGGGGATGGTCGTTGGTGAGTCATCTGCATGATTTTTTCTGATCTAATTGTTGACTGGACTTGAACACCTCATCTCCTACTCGATCAGATTGCATAGCTCTTCCCATCATAGTTGAGTGGGAATAGTGACTTTGAGTAATCTTCGGTATATTTCATCCATTTCTATGTACTTGGCAAAAGTTGGCCTGGCGATGAAAATGTATCGGATCTCGTGTTGTACGCTGATATCTGGCTGCAAAGTTTCTAAGAATGACTTACTTGTTATGCTACCCTGTATTCCTAAAAATTCCGAACTATCTTTGTCCACTGTGGACAACTTCTGTTTATAATCAAGAAGGGTCATTAACTTATCATTTAGGACCATTAAGTCTAGGAGACCTTTCTTCTGCAAAGCTTCGATCTTACTGAAAATTATTTGAACTCCTGTGTCCATAGTCTGGACTTTCTCTTCCAATTGCAGCATAAGCCTTCTCTTGGTTAGAACCCTCTTGACTTCGAGGATGGTTTATGTCTTGTCCTCAATCTTCAAATCTTCTAATTCTTCCTTGGTTTTTGAATTCAGGAATCTAATGATATCAGTGGCTTATGTGGGCATTTCTCCTAGCTCTCCTTTTATTTTTTCAATAGCTTGTCTACTCCTCTGTACCAATTCCTTTTGCTCGAACATGATTTGCACCATAGTCCATATTTCATTTATGGATTTGGAGATATCCATCCAAATATTTTCCTTTGCCTCAGAGAGTGTCTTGACTGCCACTGATTACTTTCGAAGCTGTTGCAATTCCTGTTTGCATTTGTCTGATGTTTTCTTCTCCATGGAGTAGCTTGTTTGGTAGGAGGAATTGAGTTGTTGAATATCCTCAAACTTCTTTTTCAGTATGCTAATATTTGTCTCCTTTAATTCCATTCCTTCCATGGATTTAGCTAATTCCACTGTCTTTTCCAGAGATGTCATTGGAGTTGCTGAGGGAATTTGTGTTGTGGAGGATTTTGCTACCAATGTTTTGCTTACCCCAGTGAGTGGAATTGCACTCAATGGAATGAATTCCATAGGCATTGATTGTTCTTTCTCCTTCACTAATCTTTCCAGTTCTTCTTTCATCTCTTTCATATGTGCATTCTGCTCCATGATCAACTTGAGCATCTCGTCCTTTTCACCTTCTGTCTCAGCTATCTCCTTTGCTTGTGCATCTCTCGTTGGTGGTTGTTTCATTTGTTTCCTGAGAGATTCTATATTTGCATTTTTATTTTTAAGCATCTCTTCAACTGCTTTCACATTCGAGGGGTCAGACCCGATCTTGAGGACCAATTATTCCAATGTTTTAATTTTATTATCTTTCACAAAGGATGATATATTTTATAACTTTAATAGTGTCTGAACATTTCTCAGAGAGACCTGAAGTTTAGAAGCCGAAGTAGAGGCACTTTCCAAAGTGGAGAAAACCATTTCTCCAGTTTGCCTGTGCATATCCATTTGATCAGAAGGGTGCACATCTCTAGTGTGGAACTCGAACGTTTCCCTTTTGTAGTCAGTGATTGCCTTTGGGTCGGGCACCTGGGCCTGTAGAAAATCCATGTGCATTCTACCCTTCTCTGTATCAAATGTAGACAACATTTTGTGTTGTGTCATGGATGTCTACTTCCAAAATTTAGCATAAGTGTTGTTGGTCATCATTTGATTTCTCTTCTTGATTAGGTCATATTTCTCAAAGATGCTCAATTTGAAGCCTCCTTGTTTTGGATGGTTGATTAATGAAGTATCCATCTACTTCTTAGATGAAGAATAAGGTGTGATCTACTAGCTTCTAGTGATAATCGATGACTGATAATTTTTCATAGATATATTGGATTGGGTTCCCTTTTCACTAGCTATGTCAGTTGTAGGAGTGGGTTTCGGCCTCTTGGTGTATAATTGGAAATTTCAGGCCGAGACTTCGGTTACAGAAAGTGAAGAATCCTTCCTGGGCCTTTTCACCTTTGGAAATTGTGGCATGTTTGTTTGTGAGACAATAAGGGAAGGGGATTTCTCTTCTATTTCTTCCAGAGTGTTCTCCTCCCACTCCGTTTGATTTGCGAATTTCTTGATTTTGGGATTGGGTGAATGAACATAGGGAATGTTTTTATTCTTTACCCTCATCTCCGAAATGATCCTGTAAGGGTCATATTGCCATAGGAAACTAACATCAAACTTAATTTCCTTCAGAAACCTATCTGCCTCTTCCCAGGTGCCTCGGTTATTGCAGATAAAAGATCATATTTTCCCTTTAATTCTGAGTTGTTGTTTCTTCTTCAGAGACACAAAGTGTATGTCGTCTGAATTTATCATCTATCTTGTGTATTCCAGGGAAAATATCCTCATAGGTAAATACTTGGGAAGCATGTTAGGAGCTAACGCGCATCCATATATCCTGATCTCAGTTTGATTTTGGTAAAGATACCAATCTCCAGTTTTTGTAAGGTGCGAGAGGTGTAAAATCCTCTGAATTTCCTCATTTATTATTGGTTCTGGTATGGCACTGAGCATGCTCACAATTGGATGGTAAAACTGCTCGAAGAACTACTTAAAATTGAACTCTGTGGAATTTTTCCTAAGCAGTGAAGTCCAAGATGTCACTGCCTGCGACGTCCTATCCTTGTCCATTTTCTACATCGAGAAAGAGAACCTATCTGCCTGAAATAAAACGAACATGTAAGACAATATGGGGGCGTATTGGAACATGCCCTCTATGGAAAATTTTGAGAACTACTCGTGAATGTTGTCTGCTAAAAAGGTGTTGTAATTGAACTGACTGGTGGGCATTTCCTCGATAGAGAAAATGGACAGAAAAACTAATATAGGTTCATCCACCCATTCGTCTAAAAAATAACCAAGCAGGCAATAGATTGATGAGATAACTGGGTTTCCCTTTTATGAGAACAAGGAGGAAGGATATGAGGGATTTGATTTGGGAAGTTGGGAATCCTATGGGAAGAACAATTCAAATATCTGGGCTCTTTGATGAAAAGATAATTTCTGGTATAACTTTGTTATGGTTTCAAGATTGAAAGGAGAGGCAGATTCAATTTTGGGTATCTGCATCATCTGATCAATGGCCTCTGGGGTGATGAATAACAAAGTTTCTCCCGATGAAGAGACTATGGATCTCTGGTCAAAAAGGTAGTGGGCCTAGAATTTGAGGGAAAATTCAGGGAAATGGTGGACCTGGGGGAAAAGATATAGAGGAAGATTGGACTCCCAGAGCCTGATTTCGTCGTTATGATCTAAGAAAGTGTCTTTGAGCCATGAATGCAGCTCCGCGAAATCAACTTCACACCTTGTATCTGATATTAGATGATCTTTGTCGGCTAATGGGCTCTTGTCGAGGTCGATTGGAGGAGGGAGGAAAGGACTTTCCCCGACCTCTCATTTCTTGGACTTTGGCGCCATAGCTGTGAAGAATACCTGCAATTCAAACAAAAGTTAGTGGTAATGGTTGTGGTTGGGCTGCTGATTGAAATGGAGAGGGGAAAAGGAAACTTTTGGTGTGAGGATAAGAGAAATAATGGGCGAATGAAAGAGAAGGGATATTTTTGGGTGAACGGATACCCATTGGGCACGGGGACAAATCATCAGGCCTAACGAGAAATTTAACCTGGAATAAATGGCCAATGGGTCATTGGGGAATTGAGAGGGAAGATGAAAAATGGGTGATGAGTATGACCTGGTGACATGGAGGGTGTTGATTGGAGACCATTAATGGTGAGGGGACTTGTGACGGGTGAAACAGGGGGGATGGACTGATAGAGTTATGAGATAGGACTCTTAGGGGAAGAAAGTGGAAGCGATGTCATGAAATGACGATGGTATTCCAGGAAAGTGCAATAGATTCCTACCACATTAGAGTAGGGGGGCTATCAGAAAACCATTTCATTTTGGACCCTCCCACATCGTTAAAAAGAGAATGGTCAGGGGGGTCCAAAAAACATTGACAGTTGTTTATCCGCGTGCCTGATGGTGGATCGTAGACATGAGTACTTCCTTTAATGAACTTTTTGGAAGCCCCACCACCGTTAAATGCAGAATGGTCAAGGGGGTTTGGAATTATATCTTGACCGTGGATTGGGGCACCAACGCCTCTACCATCCAGATATGCTTTCTTGTTACTCACCATTCCAACCCCCCCCCACCATTAAAGGCAGAATGGTCGGCGGGTCCAGAATCATATATCAACCATTGATCTAAGCATTGGTGTCTTGGTCGTCCATCTATTCACTCTCTTTAATCTGCCAGCGCGAAATCATTTATGTAGTGGAGACTTAGGCTTGCGGCCTTTTTGTGGGTTTGCTCGACTTTTCCTTCTTTTGACACCATGGGGGTCAGGTAACATACTTTCAAATTTCAAATATATGAATCATCGTAGATCATCATGCATGTTTTATTGAAATCAATCCAACTAACCTATGCTCTAACCTAAGTTCTAACCTAAGTTCTAACCTACTTCCCTATGACATTTAGCCCAGATTAAACTGTTGGACTAAGAAATTACTCTACCTAGGGGCTATTTGACCAAGTTTAAGCAATTTGGTCAAATTTATTCTCTATCTGGCCTATTTACTTGACTAAGTTTAGAAAGTTTATCCAAGATTATTCATTAATCCTATCAACATCAATTTAAAATGACTTCGCCATGCTTAGACTGTATGGACCAAGCCATTTTTATTGCATGGGGCTTCATTTAATTTCTTTTATGCCCTCTTTTATTCTTCTTTCTTTTTCTTTTTCTTTTCTTTTCTTTATTTTTATTTTCTTTATGCAGTGGTCTCTGCAAGTCAAAAACACTGAAGGGACAAAAAATACAATCAACAGTTGATCCTATAAATTATAGGGTTATAAGAGCACCAAAGAAACTAAACCTGCAGTGGAAGGGTTTTTCCCAAAAACCTAATGAAAACATTGGCTATAAGAGCACTTAATAAGATATTGAACCATAATAACAAGGGGAAGGGTTTCTCCTCTATTTATCGTTCCTTTGGAACTTCTATATCTTTCCCCTATTTTGACCCAATCAATTATTTTTCCTCCAAATCCATTTAAACATAATTGTTTATTTTATTTAATGTCACTTTTCAGGTTTGTCAATATTTTAACCTAGTGAAAACTCCTTAACTCTATTTTTCCTTGTTGACTATATCCTACGAGAATCATATAGGATATTTGATTCATTCCCCCATCATGATCAATTAGAATAGGACATTACAGTCCTCCCTTAACAAGATTTCTTTTGCTCAAGCAATTCCATATCAGGGTGTTGTAAGATATTCTCCCCTTCCCAGGTGGCATCTTATGTGGGAAAACCTCTCCATAAAACCAAATAATCTCGAATGAACCATCTCCTAAGTATTTGTTCCCTGACCTTAACTATACTCTCGAGAGATATAACCAATTATCCTTCCTCATCTAGTGGAGGAATATCTATTGAATCAGTGACCTGCTATCCCAATTCCTTCTTGAGGAAGGATACATGGAAGGTTTTATGGATCATGCTTCCCTTCTGTAGCTCCAGATCATATGATACTTCCCCAACTATCCTAATCACCTTATAGGGACCATCAAAGTGGGGATTAATATTCTCTTCACCACTCCCCTTTAGTGACGATTGTATGTATGGATGTAATTTGAGAAAGACAAGATCTCCAACCTCAAAGCTGCATTCTACTATGTTTATGTCTGCATACATTTTCTGTTGATTCTGAGTGGCCTACATATTTTCCTCCGGGACTCTTAAGATGTCTTGAATTTCCTATAACCAGTCCTTGGAATTTGGAGCTCAACTCTCTCCAAATTCCAAATCAAGAAAATATAGAGCATCATATCCATACAATTCCCTAAATGGGCTCATCCCAATGGACATATGATGAGTGGTGTTGTAACATTTCTCACCGGATGCAACCATTCTATCCATGCTTGTTTCTTTCTTGACACATAGTTCCTCAGGTAGCCCTCGATCCATTTGTTGACTATCAGTCTTCCCATATGTTTGGGGATCATATCTAATTCTATGTGTCAACTTTGTCCTAGATAACCTGAACAAATCTTGCCAAAATGCATTGAGAAACCTGCTACCCTGGTCACTGATTATGTTCCTTGAAGGCCATGGAGTCTAAACACCTCCCTGACGAATATATCTACTACCTGAGATGTGATGTAATTCATAGGAATAGAAAATAAGTGTTCATATTTAGTCAACCTTTCCACTACCACATAAATACAGTCCTTTCCCTAGACCTTTGGTAATCCTGTGATGAAATCCATGGAGATACTTTCCTATTTTTGTTCTAGAATCGATAGAGGTTGGAAAGTCACATTGGATGTGTGAACTCTGACTTGTTATACTATAAATTCATGCATACCCTCACATGAACAAGTACATCCCCTTTGATACCCTTCCATGTGAATCTCTCGCTAACCTTCCTATAGGTTTTCATATACCCATGGTGCCCTACCAGTGGTGCTTCATGGGGTTCTCTCAAAATATTATCCTTGAATGTGGACTCTGGAACAAGAGAGATCATGCATTTCAAGTGGATGATATCATCTACTACCCTTTACCTATCATCCTAGATATTTCCCTCCATAATATCACAAGCAAAGGTACTGATGGGTGTTCTATATGCACTAAATCCATCAATTAAATTGTCAACCCAGGGTAAGTAAACATAGAGTTGTAGCACTGTATATGCCAAGGTATAAAAGTTAGAGGTAGCATAGTATAAATAAGGATATGGTCTATTTGAGGGATAATCTACTTAATAAAATACTATCAATGAGCAAACCCTATCAATGAACTTAAACTATTTACCCTAAGTAGCTTTTAAACAATGGATCGATGGATTGTCCTAAGGAAGAAAATGAAAACCCTACTTTGAACATGTTAACTTAATCAATATAATGAGAAAAAGCAAGCCATCAATTTAATCTATTCAAATTAATGAACAATAGCAACAACAAACCAATCTAATCAATATATTCAAATTAATGAGCAACAACAACAAGTACACAAGTGAACAAGCAAGAAACTACCCTATTAAAACTTATGCAGCAAGTAAACTAATAAAAAATACTCAACATGTAACTAATAAACTATTAAACAAGTGAACTATATTATTAAGATAAAAATCATAATTTATTCTAATATACAAAGGAAAATCTTAACCTATTGATTTAAAAACATCATGATAGAATTCAAAGATTAATCCAAAACTATTCTTAATCTACAATAACAAGAAACTTCAAATATAATGATGATGATTATGTCTTCGGTGTCTTATGACACCAAGATGGCATCTAACAATTAGTGATAGCTCAAGAGGAATAATTTCAATATTAACTTCTATGGATAAATGAACGATATGAATCAATCAATCTAACGATATCTTAGGCATCATAGAAGAAATATCAACTACCCTAAAAATCCATGTGATCTCTCAATTTATGCATTAATCATCAACGATAAGAAAACGTTATTCTATTTAATTCAAATTCACTCTTATGATAATGTAAGAAAATTCACACCATTAGAAATTTATAACTAAAAAAATAACTCAAACTTAAACTTTGAAGTAAAATTGTAATCTAGATCTAGAATGAAAATTTCGTAACATAATATAAGCTAATCCTATTATTGACAATTCAAATTGCAAATTAAAAATGCTTATAAAATCATAATTTAAATTATACTTTTACCGCAACATACTACAACAAAATTGATAAGAAAACTAGATAAACAAACTGAGAATTAAAATCAAAGCTATCAACTATTCATCCATTGAAACCTTGCCAAAGAAACTATGTACTCTATATTAATTCAATACTTTGTTTTAACTCAATACTTTGTGTTGTATCCTTTTCGCCACTTGGATGAGAAAAAGAGGGATACCTACAAGTCCAATTGGGTTAGCTGAACAAGACATAAATTAGTGCAAGAGTTGCACAAAAACTAAATAAACAACTAAGCTAATAACAACTAAAGAAACAAAACTAAAGAGTATAATGAAATTAGAACCAAAATCAACCAAAACATTGACCATTATTCATGCCACCAATGGATATATTGTATTAGTGGGAAAACACTGAAGAGAAAGGGAGACTTATGGGTCCCCTCTTCCTCCAAGGGAGGGCTCTTGAATCCCCTATGTGAGAGCTCTTCTTACAAATAGCAAACTAAAAGGGAAATGGTGAAGAAATCAAAAGCTCATTTCCTCAAGAGGTGAGGAGAATGGCTCAATGAAATGATGCTAGTATGCTCCAAGAAGGAAAGAGGTTCCTTGTAGGAGAATAGAGGAAGAATAAAAATACAAATAGATTATTGAAAATGTAGTGCACCCATGGCCTCTTTTTATAGAAAATATTTGAGGCATTATCCAACTGGTGTTTACTGTGAACAAGGGGGCCTTTAGGGCACCCTTAGGTCTTTGACCATGCCCCCACTTAGATTCAGTTTAGATTTGAGGGTCAAAAAGACTTGGGAGATGAACCAAAAGTAGGTGGGATGCCGACCAGAATCATAAATGCGTTGTTCTTAGGTGTGCACATCATTTTGCATACACAGTCGTGCATCCGGTGCATATGCGCTTTTCCAACGTTTTCGACTGGCACATGTGCACATGCTTCCTTTGTATTCTAAGCACATGTTAATTTTATAACCAATTATATAGTTTGTGCCCTTTTGAAATGCATTTTTTGGGCCATGAATGAACTAATAGGTGTTTGGAGATGTTGGATTCTTGTAACCATTTGCAGATGAAATTTCAGTGATAACAGATGCCCCTTGATGTCTAAGGTTAGGAGCATACGTATAGCATAAATACATCAATGTTTCTTCTATTAAGAGTATCATTATAACAAAGAGTGTTGAGAGGAATTGCAAGAGAGACCCATTGGAGGGAGAGGGAAACCTGTGGGACCCAAACCTTTCGCAAGGTGTGAAAAAATAAAAACTGTATACAAACGAGGCAAGCATGCCCCATGCCCGTGTCATGTAACTAAAATGTGTGAGACAATAACTGAAGATGAATGATGATGTAGATAACTACAACACCCTCTGGGGTGGTTTGATAATGGTAGATGACAATTATGATGGTGAACATACTCTGAAAATAGGTGATGACACTTGTAAGGAGTTTCGATGGCTTGCGGGCATTGATGGCCCAACAAATTTCAGAGGTATTCGGCTAGTATAAAACAACTGCAATAGTTGCAAAGTAAGACCCACCGTAACATGAGAGTGTGTTTAATTTGAATGTTGTGGGGGTCAATGATAGCAAAGAGAAAGGATGGTTCTCCTTGTGTCATCCTAGACACCTCACTGTAAGGGTAATGAGAGTCAAGATACTGACGCCCTTCTAGAAATTGTGTTGATGTCGAAAGAAAGGGAGATACGACTCCGAGAAGCAAAGGACTTCTAGAAATCCACAAGATGAGATCAAGAACTAATGAGGAACATGGAAGAAGTCAAAATGTGGTGATACTCAAGCTGACCCTTGGTTGGGGATATGTGTGAAGTATCAGTGGCAGCAACCGTGAAACTGGATCTAGCATTAGGGGGACGACTAGATATGGGTTTAAATTGTGCTAGAGGTGTGACAAAGTGGAAAAACTTAGAGATTGGTGGTACCTGGACTGTGGGATAATCAAGGTTTATGGACGATGTCAATAAGGGTAAAATGTAAAGGAATTCGCCAACCAAGGGGAATTCCCCAGGAAAGGAAGGTCGCTAATGGTGACAACGAGAAACTATGTAAATGAGGGAATCAAAACGGCTTTGTACAATTATAGAATGAACAAATAATAAGTTGGGATAAGTGTGCAGATAAAAAAACATGTGCCCCGGTGTAATATGACTTGGCCTATGAGGGAGAAAGTTGTGGGGAGAACTGGTGGAGGGTGGGGGGCCCATAGGTGGGTTTTTGTATGAGTTAAATGAATGGAGGGAAATCTGTAGATGGGAAAACTGACTATGGATGAAATGGGGGGTTAATTATATTGCAAAGGCATAGTCAAAAGAGAACTGTGAGGAGATATCCTGGGAGTCCATTGGGAAAACTAGCATAATGAGGAGAAGGAGTATGTGGATGATTCTCGAACATGCGTACGACTATAGGGACTCCCATCCCTAGTGGGTGAAAGAAACATGAGTGTCAAAGTGCCAAAGGGGACTATGAATGGGAAAACTCATGTGGGGGAGAATGCTACCGAGTGATAGTACTTGAAATGTAGTGGAGGTGATAGTACTACAGAGTTGGATGTGAATATCCTACATGCAAATGTCGGAGGGTGTGACTGGGATATGCAATTGATATTCAGAGGGTATGATTACATGCCAGTGTCAAGCATTTAATTGAATGGGTTGTGTTTATTTGTGGTGACTGAGTACCTGTGCACATAAAAAACAAAATACCCGACATGAGCAATACCTGAAGATAAAGAACATATAAAAGTTATTTGAATATTTTGAACATGAGCATGAGTACCTGGGAGTGATGTGAGAAAAATGTTCCCCCAGGGTCGATGATGGATGGTGACCCAAGGAATGTGACTGTGTAGGTGGCAAGATCCTAGGGAGTGACATTGGTGGTTGTCACCGTGTGATGGTATTTTGGTGGTGAAGATGTAGAGGGGGTGACACAAGGAGGTTGTGATGGTTCACTCGACATGAACTAAATATCAAGATATTGTGGGTTAAAAATTATGGTCGGTTGTAAGATTTTTGTGGGGAAGTGAACTAGAGAATTGGGGAGATTTGGGGGAAAATCCTCATATAGGCTATCCATAAACAATGGAGGAGTGGGAATTTCCTCAGGCCCAGGAGAGAGAATATGAAAAATATTTGGAGAGGGAGTAGGGGGAATCACTTGTATCACAGGAAGTGAGAGGTTGGGAGGATTTTGAATAAGGGACATTTCGCAACACTTGTATTCAATGATCATAGGACACTGGTATGTGAAATGATCAAGTGATTCACAAAGAGAGAAAGGTAATCTCATCCGTTCATTGACTGAGGTTGTGACATAATGGATGTCAGTGACTTGAGTGCGTGATTACACAGATGGAGGGGGTTCTTGTTGAAATATTTGGCATATTGGCGTTAGCATCTGTCGAAACTTAGGTAGCGCGGGGAAATGGTGGGTGTAATGGCCATACTCGAAACAGATGGCACATGTGAATTTGGTTCGCAGCCCTTTTCTACCTGTAGTAGGGGACATGGTGGAAGTACTAGGTGTGCTCGGTGAAGTGACGAGTGGTGTGGTTGCTCCAGGGGGTTGGATTAAATTGTGTAGTTTGGGGAGAGAGTGACATATATTGGTGGGGTGTCCTTCTTTATCACATAGTGTGCAAGGAGGTTGAAATCGGGGGGGGGAGTGAAGTAGTGGGCTCTTTCTTCTTCTGTCTGCCCCTAGCTACGATGATGGTGTTGGCTAGTGGGGGGAGGGTGGTGCTGTCGCACTTAGGACTAGGATGTCCATTGGTATTCCCTCGATTTGGGGAGGGAGGGATGGTTGAGGAACCATCTCATGTGGGTGTAGATACCAAAACAGAATAGCAAGCACCATGTTAGGAAGGGTAAGCATTGCAGCCACCTGGAAATCTTATACACCCGGTGGGGGGTAGAAGAAGGGGCTTTGCATAATGTCTTGAGGGGTTGTCTCCTAAACTGAGATGTGACCCTAGGAGAGAGTGAAACTGGAAAGAAGTGGTGTCGAAGGGTTCTCAGGTGGTTTCTTATGTAGGGTTTATGTGACTCGTGGGATGTCAGGGAGTGAAGAAGCCTCAATGGGAGGACTGGTATCTCTAGTTTCCGTTCAATCGGAAGATATGACACATACTTATGTTGAGGGATGTATGAGCGGTGGTGCTCCATGGTATGTCCCTAGCAAGGATGGTTCTTTGAAAATTCTGGGGCCCATCTCGATGAGTGGGTATGCATCAGGATTAGTATTGACAAGAGGTAGGATGCTATCGATGTTGGAGGAAGGGTTGGGCTCATAATGTGAAACTTGGTTAATGGTGATGATATTCCGGTTGTGGGGGAACATCATCGTTAGAAACACAGAAGAGGATACAACCTTCATAGCGTACATGTAACCGAGTGGGGCGTCGATAACCTCAATTTCAATAAGAATGGTTTTTCCCCCGAGTTCAATGGGGACATTTTGAAAGAGCCCTTTAGGAGAGGATGGTCATCCATCATAATATCTCAAAGTGATGGAAGATGTTATTAGCTCGAGGGAGCCAAGTTTCTGGCATACCATTTTGGACATGATGCATGTGGATGCACCTTCATCAATGTTGCACCGATGAACTGTGATGTTCCAAATTTTGACTGGTATCTAAAAAGCTACCAAAGCAGGGAGACTGGGTTCCCCACAATCTAGATAAAAAGTGATGAGTCTAGTATCAGCAGGTTTGAATGCCCCCAAGGCAGAAAGTAATGCTTTCTGTTGAGTGGGACAGGTTTGGAGGACTTCCTATACTGATATGGCTACAGGAGACTGTGCCAATTAATCGACCAGACTATAATTGTGCGTCGCCTTATCTTGAGGGTTGTTGGCATTCCATCGTAATTGGATGCAAGGAATATGAAGGGGTGGTTTCATGTTAGGGTGTGGAATCATCAAAGGTGGTCTAGTTGTAACTGAAATTGTTGCCGAAGTGGTGGGAGTAGATTCAGGGGTGCCTTATATTTATGATTTCACGTTTGTACAAGGATCTATTCTTCTCTAGTGAGGAGGATAGTGTGATCCGCCAGATTCCTAGGGTGTTGATATTGTCCCATCTGTGGTGGGGCAGAGTGTGCTTCTTGTTGAGTATCCATTTCCCCTTGATGTGGAATAGGGATTTTCAACACCGTCGGGGGTGGTTGTTTCAAATACTCTTGTGGGGCCTGTTAAGGGGTAGGCGACATTGGAGGAAGTGGCACATTCATGGAATATTTCATCCATTTGAAGTTAGTGATTTGGGGATAATGGTGAGTATAATGACCATTTTCACCACAAAGGGCACAAGGGAAGTTCGTCGGGAGGTTGTTGTTGTTCCTCCCTTAGTGTTTGCTTTTATTTCCCCCTTGGGGGTTCTCATTCCCTTGATTTTGGTTGCCCCCAACATGTTGGCTCTGTTGGGGGTTATTTCCCCCTGGTCATGGGTTATTATTGTTTCAATTTTTTCCTTTATTTTTGGCATTATTTGACTAATGGGTCAGATTTTATGTATTCATTTGTTCAAAAATTTTAAATTGATGAATGGGAGAGGGATGAACAAAGCTAACCCCAGTGTGTGGTTGTCCTTATGGAGGAGCAATAGGTTGTGGAGGACCAGGAGATGGAAAATACATATTTGTTTGTGGCAATTATCAGTAGGCTACATAGGAAGGCGTAGTGATTTCACTAGTGCTCAGGGTGTAAGCTAAGGTAGAGGGGGTACCATAACTTGGTTGAACTGTAGGGCACATCATGGGTGTCGACGCGGGTCCACTCATGGGTGGAGGGGGTACAGTAAAGTATGACGGTTTATAAGGGGGAGGAGGGTAATAAAGGGGTTGTCCATATATTCGTGAATGTTGGGGTGTATCGTACATAGGTGGTGGTTGGATGTACAGATTCTGGTGTGTTGTTGTACCAATCAATCCATCTGCTAAGTGAGACATCCCAGGTTTGTCCTGGCTGAATGATACAGGTTTTGAGGTGTCAGGTAGTACTATATATAAGTATCCTAACTGTGAATAAATGAGGTTGTACTGTTGATCCTTGCTAATGGATTCCTCTTCACTTTGGGGGAAGGTAGAGGCCACATATTTGGCAAGGAGAAGGATGAGTGATCTGAGAAACCAATCGAGGCATTGTTGTTTGGTGGTTTTTTCTTTTCATAATCCACGGCGTCGATGCCATTCATGAATGTGGTCGACGATATGTGTGGTTGGGGTTTGTTTAAACTTAGAGAGAAGTTCTAGACCATTGTCATGGAGAATTGGTAGTTGAAAGAAGGTAAAAAAAAAATTGGCCAATGATTCAAAAGTCACATGGGATCCTGATTTTTTGTATACATACCACTTGGTTGATGGGCCTGTGAGTGTGCACTGAAATAACCTTAATCGGACTGAGTCATCCATGATGTTGTTTGAAGAGAACCATAGGTGAAATCTCATGACATGGTTGGCAGGATCATCTCCTACCTTTCCTTCAAACTTGGGAATGTCTGAAGGTAGTTTGGTAGGCATTGCAGGCCATGTGGGGTCGTGCAATATAGGATCGTTTGTGAGCTTGCTCAGATCTAGTATGTTGAGGGAGGCCAAACATGGCATCTGGGGTGGTGGTGGAGGATTAGTTCTATCCATGGTGTGAGTGGTTTGTGTACCTGACCCATGAGGAGGGTTAGGTGGGGTTGTACTTCCCCCTTGGGAAGAAGTTCGCCCCTCTCTTCTATAACATCCCTGACCACCCAAGCTAGGCCATGCTACTCCAAAACACTCTTTCATTCTCTAATAAAAATTTGTAATGTCCCCAACCATCTCTGTCGAGCCACGCTTTGCCAAAGAACCCTTAGAGTTCTCTCTGTGGAACATATTGTAACATACCCAACATCCAACTGAGTTACACCACATAAATTTTTCTAACTACATGCATTTAAAATATATACACACAAAACTCTTTCGGAAGAATTATATATAAAACGTAAACATACAAATACGTTATGTAAATGCACAGATTCACATTTAAATAACAATAAACATATACATGCAGCACATACAGGAAATACCCATAAAAATAAACACAGTTATAACCACACAAATGATAACCCATAAAAATAATCACGTAAATAACAATGCAGCATGTAAATTTATCACATAATTGGCACTTATCTTGGTAAGAATGTCACCAACTGCGTGCAGAAATTCCACGAACCTCCCAGCCTTATACCACACTGTTCATCACTCTCAACAGTGAGTCACCCCTGAGCTGGGACTAAACTCCACCCGGGTAAATGGATTCCTAACTAGGCTAAAGGCTCATAGACAACAGGAAAGACTTCGTCACATGTGCCAACTCAAACTAATAGCTTGCAGTCCCTCATTCCCCACATGCATGTCCCACCCAAGAAGTGTGCCCCTTCTCTACTCAACAGTCCTTCAGTTGCCCCACTACCTTTCCAGGCTTCAACAATAGGTCAAAACGGAAGTCTCAAATCACTGTAGCTTCATTTTAGCACCTTCAGGAAATCAATTCCCAACAATTCTCTCACATAGAGAATTTCTCATGGGCCTGACAACCTGCCTCTTCAATATCCTAGGGGCCTAACAACCCATTCTTCAATCCAACTCCCAAGATAACCTACTACACCCTCACAAAAATGGCCATGGATACATGTTCAGGTACAGTCATAAAGGTACGAAAGATAGCTCAATGAGTGTATGCATTGTCATGGATGGTTGACTGGATGACTAAATGTTGGAAGGAATGATGGGAAGAATGATGGAAAATATGATAGGAAAATGAACTAAGTCCCAACAATATGTATGCATGTCCCCAACTTGACATTTGTCATGTTGGGAGCTACTTTGACCCACTTGTCCCCAACTTTAGAATTTAGGATAAAATAATTATCCATACTTTATATTAAATAAATATTAATATAATATTCCTTTTTGGCTTAAGCTCCCTATCTTGGCCCCTTTCCTTAACTTATCCCCTCCCTTTCCCTAACTAGTAGAGTTTAGTCCCCCATCTCTTTTATCATGGTCGGTCTATGCACATCGATGTATTTTATATTAATTATGAGACATATAAAAAAATAGTCGCATTGGCCTTTAACATCTAGGCACTCCAGCCTAATCCAAACATAATCATACTAGCTTATAGTAACTGGCTCACTAGCCTATAAAACATAGCATATACACAAAGGCTCATTGGCCTCACAATCACGCACACTTAATGTGTTGTGCACAGTATTCTGGAATGTGCAAACTTCATCATTTCACTGCGCAGTACATGCACATACTATGTCATGAAATGTGGATACAAAAATGATATCAAACAACTCACCATCTTAAGTGCATTTTCATTTAAATTACATTTGGGTTCGGCCTTAAGGATATTACAATACCCTCCCCTTATTTATGCACTATCCTCAGTGCATCATTTACCCATATACAACAAAACTTCAAAAATCCTCAAAAAGATGTGGGTATTCTACCCGAATTGCATCCTCATGCTCCCAAGTAGTGTCCTCAGGATCGTACCAGGTCCATTGGACCTTTACAAGCCCTATGGCTCGATTCTAGATTTGTTTGATTTTCCGGTCCAGAATGCATACCAGATGCACTTGGAAAGTGTCTTTGTGCTCCACCTGAATCGCATTCCAATCAATAACATGATTAGCATCGGGTATATATTTCTTTAGCAATGATACATGGAATGCATTATGAACAGACATAGATGCAAGAAATGTAATCATATAAGATACTGGACCAATCCTCTCTAGGATTTCAAATGACCCACAATAGAGAGATCCCAACTTTGAACAATTTCCCAACTTCAGGGAACTTCTGTTGGCTTTCACTTTCAAGAATAAATGATCACCCACTTTAAATTCCCTGCGAGTTTTGCCCTTATCAGCATAGTTTTTTTTCCTTTCTTGGGAAACCTATAAATTTTACTTTATTTTTATCATTTTCTCCTCCTTTACTCTGAGTAATTCTAGTCTAACCACTGCTCTATCTTCTGGGTTATCCCAACTTACCGGTGTGTTGCACTTTCTGCCATACAATGCCTCAAATTGGCTCGTCTTTACAGGTGCTTGGTACCCATTGTTGTAAGCAAACTCTACCAAGTGTATGTAGTCTTCCCATTTTGATGGTTTATCCATCACGTACATCCTCAACATATATTCAATCACTTGATTCACCCTTTCTTTTTGTCCATCTGATTTTGGATGATAAGCTGTGCTAAAATTCAAATTTGTTCCAAATCCATTAAATAATCCTTTCCAAAATTTTAAGGTAAATTTTGGATCTCAGTCAGACATATTTTTCTTTGGTATGCCATGTAATCTAGCAATTTCCTTCATATAAACATCAGTAATGTTGTCTTCCTTGTGAGTGAGCTTAACTAGAACAAAATGGCAACTTTAGTAAGCTTATCCACCACTACCATGATAGAATCATGTTGCTTGTTTGTTCTGGGTAGTTTGGTGATGAAATCCATTGTTAAAACTTCCCACTTCCACTCAGGAATGGGTAATGGTTGTAGCAAACCAGCTGGGTGTCTATGCTCAGCCTTTACTTTTTGACATTCCAAACATCTGGAAATAAAATCAACAACCACTTTCTTCATGCCTGGTCAATAATATTGTCTTTTGACAGTTGCAATAGTTTTCTGATATCCTGGGTGTCTAGCATAAGGTACAGTATGCATTTCCCTCAATATCATATTTTTGAATTCATTAGAATTTGGTACATAAATTATGCCCATGTACATGAGAATTTCATCATTATCTAGCTTGTAATCTTCAATTTCCTGTTGCAAATTACCTTGTTGTAATTTTTCCACCAATTCTTTGTATTGCAAATCTGATTTGGCAGCCTCTATAATTTTGTCTTTCAAATCTGATTGGTACATGATAATGGCTAAATCATGCATTTCATGCACTCTTCTATTGAGTGCACCATCCACTTTACGCTATTTCCCCTTGATATGATTTATTTCAAAGTCATATTCGCTCAAAAATTCTAACCATCTGCTTTGCCCAGCATTTAGAGTTGGATGATCAAATAAATCTTTCAGACCATTATGGTTTGTTCTTAGCTCAAACCTTTTCCCCATGAGGTAGTGTCTCCATTTCCTCAAGGCATGCACTATGGCTTCTAACTCCAAATCATGAGTGGCATAGTGTCTTTCATGCTCTTTCAACTTCCTTGATTCATAACATATAACAAACCCATTTTGACTGAGGAATCCACCAAGTCCTTCTTTACATGCATCTGTGCATACAATGAAGTCTTGATTTGGGTCTGCAATCCTTAGTATTGGATAACTTGTTAATAATTGTTTCAAGTGTTGGAAAGTCTTTTCACAATCCAATGTCCATTGAAACTTCACACCCTTTCTTTGCAAGGAAGTGATTGGGTCTGCAATCTTTGAAAATCCTTCAATAAATCTTTTGTAGTAGCCTGCAAGGCCCATGAATGATCTCACCTATGTGACATTCTTTGGCACTGACCATTCTATAATGGCTTCTATCTTCTCAAGATCCATTGTTATCCCATCCTTTGAAATGATATTCCCCAAATAAAGAATTTTCTTCTGATAAAATGATCACTTGCTCAATTTGGCATACAACTGATGCTTCCATAATACTTGCAACACCATCCTCAAATGATGTTCATGCTCTTCTTCTGACTTGGAATATATAAGAATTTCATCCAAAAAGACAATCACAAAATTGTCTAAATATTCTCGGAAAACACCATTCATTAAGCACATGAAAACAACTGGTACATTCGACAACCCAAATGGCACCACTGTGAACTCATAATGACCATACCTTGTCCCGAAGATGGTTTTCCTGATATATTCCTCTTTAATACTTACCTAATGGTATCCTGATCTAAGATCTATCTTTGAAAATATCTTGGCATCCTTCAATTGATCAAAGAGATCATCAATCATTGGCAGAGGATACTTGTTCTTTACAGTCACTTTATTCAACTATCTAAAATCAATCCAAAATCTTAATGTTCCATATTTCTTCTTCCCAAACAAGACTGGGGCACCCCAAGGTGACACACTTGGGCAGATATACCCCTTCTTCAGGAGTTCTTCAAGCTGCATTTGCAACTCCTTCAACTCTTTTGTACTCATTCTGTAAGGAGTCTTTGAAACTGGAGCTGCTCCAAGCATTATATTTATAGAGAAATCAATGTCTCTCTTTGGGGGTAGTCATGGTACCTCCTTGAACACATCTTCAAAATCTTCTAAGACTACATAATCTTCCAAATTTGGCACCTTATCTTTAGGTGTCTCCTCCATATGAGCTGCAAATATTTGACACCCTTTTATGTAACATTTCTTCAACTGCAATGATGACATCTCTCTGATGGTTACTTCCCTAGGAACTCCCTGCAACTTCCTTAGGGTCCCTTCCTCATCCAAGCAAGTAAATTCCTTGTTATGACAGTCTAGTATGGCATGATGTTGGTCCAACCAATCCATTCCAATTAGACAGTCATAGGAACCTAAAGGTAATATGTTCACATCCGCCCTCGTGTTCATCACATTCATGTCCATAAGACATGACTTAACCATCTAATTAAATTTTCTTTTGGCTCTGGTAGCTAGCTACACCAACCAAGATTTCCCATGCTTGCTTCTTGGCAAATGAAAACTTTCCATGATATTAGGATCTATATAGCTATGACTAGCTCCTGAATCAATTAAAAGAGCAATGGTTTGGTTGTTGATCATACCTTCCACTTCAATCATATGTGACTGATACTCTACTTACTTGTTGTCCAGAACTGCATAGATCCTTGTCACATTTATGCCCATGTCCTCCAATATTTTATCTTGTTGTACATTGTGAACAATCCTCCCTTTTTCACCTCTGTGAGGACAATCTATGAACATGTGATATCCTTTACAACCCAAACATTGAATAGGTGGTTGCCTTGGCCTTTGACCCCCTGTTTCAATTGTTCTAGGCTCTCTAGGAGTTTGTTGTCCCTGTGGATTATTTCTGAAGAATGGTGGCTTAGCTCCCTTCTTCCTCTGATCCACCTTGAATTTCTTTTTGTATTCCCAAGCTTTTTGGAAAGTTGGCTTTGATGTTTTCTAATCATAAAGGAATTTATCTCACCTTATGGTTTCCTCCAATGTCTTGGGATCATCATACTTTATTTTTTCACTGATGAAGGATGGAAAACCACTCAAATACCTTTGAATCTTAACTGTCTCATCCTTAATGAAAGAGACATACTTCAGTAGTTCTGAAAACCTTCTCTCATATTCATCTATGGTCATACTCCCAAGCTTGAGTTCAAATAATTCTTTCATTTTCTTGTCATAGTATCTCTTAGTCAAGTATTTATTCCCAAAATACTTCTTGAATTCCCTCCAAGTAACACTTTTCTCTTTGATGTGTTGCAAATGCACAAGCTAATCCCACCACATGGATTCTTTTCCTTTGAGTTGATATATGGTAATTCTACCTTCTGTGTGAGAAGAATAATTATGCAATTGGAAATACTTCCTCATGCCCAACAACCATGTTTCTGCATCTTCATCCTTCTTGTGCTCACCATCAAATGTAGGATGTTTGATTTTGTTCATTTCTCCTCATAGCTCATCCACCCCAGACCTCTTATTCTTTCTAACAGGGGATGGACTCAAGTTGTTGTTTGATCTCTTATTTGAATTCTTTGCGGAGTGGTGGTGATGTCTGCTAACACTTCTTTCTTTTCTTTTCTCATTAGAAGGCCTATGACTTCCTGATTTGCTTTAGTCACTCTCCTTAACCAATTTATTTTCTATTATGTTCAAGATCTGCAATAACTTCATTTTGAAGTCATCCTATTGTTCCTTGGCTCTCATAATCCTTTCATTATCATCTTTATGGATTTGGAAATCCTTCTGCAAATTTGTAATGGTCTCTGCCATATTCATGTTTCCATTCCTTTCATCTCAACTTCCATTGGAGTTTGTTCCTTCAATGCCCAAATGGACATCCATCCCACTAATCTCATCCTCCTGACTGGAAGTCCCCAATGCCTCTTCCATTACTATGGAATTTTTTCAGATCTTGATCCGATCTAATTATTGTTAACTCTGCAAAAAGTGCAGCCAATGAAACTTTGTCAGGCTAACTGTTTCAACAATTTCATGAAAATATGAGCCATTTTGGTTCAATAATATATATCGGAATTATTTCTTCTTCTTTCCTAGAAAATTGAATTCCCCGATCAATTTTATGGGTGGGTATTTATATTCCACTTTCCAACATGTTTCCAATGCCTTCTCCCATGCTCAATTCCGAGTGTTGAGCAGAAAGTTATGGTTATTTGAAAATTGCCCATTAACTTTTCTGTTCACACTTCAACTAGGCACAATTATGCACTGCAATTATGAATTTTTGCACCTACTCCTTTGGAATTTTGGTAGGATATCAATTCAGTTTCTTCATATACATATTATGGAGACTCTTTCCATGTTTCATCTCTTTCTAGTTTCTTGGCTGCTAGTTACAACCTGCTGAAGTTCTAGGCCAATTTGTGTTTTTGGTCTGCACTGCTACAGGTACATTCTTTTCCATACTAAACATATTTATCATGACCGTAAATTTAATTCAGCTTGGGAATATCTTCTATGGCTCAATATCTTTCAATTGACTACTCATGTGCCTCTATCTGATTCCGGAGAAAAATGTTATGGATCTGTAAAGTTAGATGCGTCTTAAAATTTACCCTCCACTGTTTGGGCTGTAACTTTCTCAGGGAAGCTCCTTTTGATGAACGGTTTACACCATTAGAAATATATATCTAAGATATTTAATTTGAGTTGCAAAAACAAAGTGTCCCTTTGGTACACCTTTGTCTCGTGGTTTTTCAGTTGTTAAAAACGCTCTTAAGGGCCTCAAAAACGCGCTGCAAAAACATGACATTTAAATGATATAAAACGTCACAGAAAACCTTTGCTTTTCTGTTGTTGTTCACCCTTTAAAAACTTTGTGTGCACAAATTTCAGTCTGTGCATCGATATTTACCATTTGAAGCAACATCATATGGTAAATCGTGCTTCACGCACTTTAAAACCACTGTGTATCACTTCTTTGTCACGCCAATAACTTGCCCACACTTTAGTGTCACGTACCAATATCCACCACGTGCATTTTTGGCTCTTCCACTAATACCTGTTGCACACATTTTTCGTATCACACACTGATAGTCCAGGCACATTTAACTTGACATGCTACACCATGCCAAAGTTTAGTATGTCCCACCGCACACCATTCACTAAATTGTCGTGAGACAACATATACCCACATTGTGCATGCACCAACCAAATTCCTCTGTGCTCTGCCAATACTGTGCACACCATGTGTGCCATTATTATTTTTTCGCGCAGTGAAAAACTTTAGTGTGCACACCAATATTTTCCACGTAGGACCCAAAATTTAGTGCGCACACCAGCACACCATTATTTTTCCACGCGGTACCATATTTTAGCACGCACAACTGCATGCTAACATTTTTCTGCACGGCACCCAAAATTTAGTGCACACACCAGCACACCACTATTTTCCCACACGGTACCATATTTTAGCGCACGCACCCACACGCTAACATTTTTTCACGTGACACCAAAAATTAGTGTGCACACCAACATGCCAATATCTTGTTGCCCAATGCCAAATTTGATCTATCACAAGATTTTCACTACGCATCATGCATTTTTAGTGCACCCACCTGTGCACATTCATTTTTATGCGCATCAATTCCTTGTGAATTCTGCTACAGAAATTAGGGCTTTTGCTTAGCTTTTTCCCCAATTTACCATACACATTCTGCACTATGAAATTCATTGAATTTCACCCCGATAACACCATTTCAACCTTTGTAACAACAAATCGTTGTGGTTTTACATTTCTAGAATGAATTTCCCCAAAAATCAATTCACGAATTGAGAATTTTGATTACAAAATGTGCTCCATCTGTTGTGGCTTCACTGTAACTTCAAATTCGACCAATTTCGGGTCCGAATTTGTTAGGATAGATATTAACTCAATAATATCTTACCACATGGCTGAATTTCTTAATTTTCCCATGAATTTAGCAACATAAATTGGGGCTTTTTCCCAAATCCTCCCAGTTTTTGTTATTGCTTACCATGGATGTTCTATAACTCGAAATTTGGCCACCTTGAAATAAATCCTCTATGACATTTTTCTTCAACCCAACTTTCTTGGCCCATCGAGGCTCAGTGTTGAAAAATGAAGCTCTAATACCAATTTGTAACATCCCCGACCACACAGGACAGACCATGCTACTCTATAACACTCTTTCATGCTATGATACCAATTTGTAACATCCCTGACCATCTCTGTCGAGCCATGCTACGATGGATAAGTCTTATTGTTCTCTCTGCAGAACATACTATAACATACCCAACATCCAACTAAGCTATGCCACATAAATTTTTCTAACTGCATGCATTTAAAATATATACACACAAAACTCTTGCAGAAGCATTATATATAAAATGTAAACAGAAAAATGTGTTATGTAAATGCATGGATTCACACTAAAATAATAGTAAACATATACATGCAGCACATACAAGAAATACCCATAAAAATAAACACAGTTATAACCACGCATATGATAACCCATAAAAATAAGTGCGTAAATAACAATGCAGCATGTCAATTTATCACACAATTGGCATTATCTTGGTAAGAATGTCATCAACTATGAGAATACCTTCCACGAACCTCTCATCCTTAGACCGCATTGTTCATCACTCTCAACAGTGAGTCACCCCTGAGCTGGGACTAAACTCCACCCGGGTAAAGGGATTCCTAACCAGGCTAAAGGCTCATAGAAAACAGGAAAGACTCTGTCATAGCTGCCAACTTAAACTAATAGCCTATAGTCCCTCACTCCCCACATGTTTGTCCCACCCAAGAAGTGTGCCCCTTCTCTGCTCAACATTCCTTCGGCTGCCCTAGTTCCTTTCCGGGCTTCACCAATAGGCCGGACAAGAAGTCTCATAGCACTGTAGTTGCAGTTTAGCACCTTCAGGAAATCAATTCTCAACAATTCTCTCACTCAGAGAATTGCTCATGGGCTTGAAAAACCTCCTCTTCAATATCCCATGAGCCTGACAACCTGCTTCTTCAATCCATCTCTCAAGCTAACCCGCTACACCCTCACAAAAATGGCCATAGATACAGGTTCAAGTACAATCATGAAGGTACGAAATATAGCTTTATGGGTGTGTGCATTCTCATGGATGATTGACTAGATGAATGAATGTTGGAAGAAATAATGGGAGGAATGATGGAAAAGATGATAGGAAAATGACCTAAGTCCCAACAATATGTATGCGTGTCCCCAACTTGACACTTGTCACATTGGTAGCTACTTTGGCCCACTTGTCCCCAACTTTAGAACATAGGATAAAATAATTATCCATACTTTATATTAAAGAAATATTAATATAATATTATTTTTTGTCTTAAGCTCCTCAGCTTAGCCCCTTTCCTTAACTAAGCCCCTCCCTTTCCCAAACTAGTGGAGTTTAGTCCCCCATCTCTTTTATCGTGGTCGGTTTGCACACATCGATGTATTTTATATTAATTATGAGACATATACAAAATACACGCACTAGCCTTTAACATATAGGCTCTCCCACCTAATCCAAACATAAGAATCCTAGCTTATAATAACTGGCTCACCAGCCTATAAAACATAGCATATACACAAAGGCTCTCTGGCCTCACAATCATGTGCACTTAAGATGTTGTGCATGGTATCCTGGAATGTGCACACTTCATCATTTCATTCTCCAGTACATGCGTGTACTATGCCATGAAATGTGCATACAAAAATGATATCAAACAACTAACCGACTTAAGTACATTTTCATTTACATTACATTTGGGTTCGGCCTTAGGGATATTACAGGTTCCTTGTAAATGAGAGCTAATGGACGGTTGGCCTTGGGGAGTGGACCCAAGTAAATTGGAACCAATCAAAGTTGATCCCAATATAGTAACACTCACATTGGTGTGAGAGGGTTGCGACGATAAGTTGGTGAGACTAGGAACTCCTCCTAGAAGAGGAGGGAGCTTTTGGAAGCATCTGGAATGGCAAGGATTATTTCGGTCCCCTATGATGTCTGACTAGCAAAGTGAATGTGTGTGAATGGTGATGAGAGTAATAAAATGAAAAAGAGCTTTTGTATAATTTTGGACCTGTTAGCACTCTGTAATTTTTTTCCAGCTAATAGACAAATGACAGAGGTAACTATTTCAACTAGCTTTAGAGCTGAGGCACTAGCCTGCTCAACTCAGAGAGGGATCTCTCATGTCACTTGATATATATATATATATATATATATTGCAATCAGTGGCTAGATTTGTTTTTTTTTGAGGATTTTTATTAAATTTGCTGGCAAGGAAGGGGAGGAACACTCAAGGCTATGGAGTCAAATTCTAAAAGTGAATGAAAACAAAGATCAGCTGGTAGAACTCTCCAAAGGATAAATTCTAAACTAGTCGATGAGTCTGAGTTATTCTTGAATTTAAATAGAGTGTAGGAGGATAAAGAAAACAAATAATTGCATTGGAGAATTACTGAAATGAATTCTAAATTAGTTAAGAATAAAATCACACAGTTTATATCGCTTAAGCCAAGAGCATCACATGACGAATTATGGGCCTTTAACTATCCAATTTAAATAGAAGAAAATGTAAATGGAATAACATATCACAGGAAATACATATGATGAAGGAAGACGAAGTTCATATCACTACCATTAGAATATTTTCATAAACACTTCAAAATCTTATGCATTTATATTCAATTCAGCTTCAGAAATTTACAATAGAGTTTAAAACAACAAAAAGGTGCTCTTTCACTTCTGCCAACATTAATTCAATCAAATACCCCAACATTTATACAATTTGATTACAATGGCTGAAACCAAAACATTTCCTCTTCTAAAACTAATAATAGTAATTTCAACTGACAGTCTTGGTATATGAACCGATTTACAATGATTACTCAAAAGACGTTTCAAAACTGGGAATGGATTCCTCTGACTGTCCAGCTTCGTTTACGACCTATGGATTATCTTGGTTTTCTGTCGAACTCGCTAATTTGATGACACCTAGGGGTCACTTACTAGTCCCAGGAAAACTGCATCTCGTCTTGCCTAGCCACACAATTTCCTTCCATTGTGAGTCAGAAGGAATCTCGTAGTCCACCATTTCCTTAATTAAAATCTCTAGATTGATGCACATGGCATAGGACATAATCGACAGGCCAATCTTCATTGTTTTAAATTGATTCAAAATTTCAAAGTGTGTGGCCAAATACTCTACCAGACTCGGGCCTTTCAAACTTTCCTCCATAGCTTCAAATTTGGAATAGTCCATCCTACATTGAATGAGGAGAGACTTGTAGTATTCTTGATTGTATAATGAATCTTTCCCGTCACAAAATGGTGGGAGGCCTTTGACAAACAATTGTTCAAACGTGTCTTTAAACTCTTGTATACTGTGCTCCATTTGCATAGCTTTGTTATGAACTGAATTGAGAAAGTTTTTCTTGGCGATGATTCTCCTGGCCTAGATGATCAACAAAGTTCTGTCTTTTACCCCAATAGCCTGAAGATCAACATTGGGTACAAAATTCAGAAAGTCAATAGCATTTTGGGCCCATTCTGAAGGTTTCTTGGCTAGTTTTTCATTAACAAGAGTACACCTTCTTCGGGCTGTGGTAGCCACATTGTTCATTAAACTCTGAACTTAGAAGCCTATGCAGTAATAGCATCCCATATCACATGTTTATCTCCTTGTAGTAGTGTTTTTCCTTTCAACCTTGTCCTCAGCTTGCTTACTCTCTCTTGCAAATCCTGATTTTCCCTTTGGAGTGGAGCCATCTTTTCATCTTTTATTTTCATCTCTTGTTTCAGATTTTCCAAGTTTTCCTTAAGGTTTTTGATTTCCCCTATCTGTAGACTCACTTGGAACATGGCTTGGACCAATCCATCAGTTCTTGATCCCCCTTCCACATTATCAAGTAAAATGACAACCATATATGATATTGCTACTTGCCCCTGTAACCAATTCTCTTTCTCCTTTTCCCGCTGCAACACTTTAGCTTTGTAATTTAGTGCTTCTTGTCTAAATGTTTCCTTCTCTTTCTCAAGAGAAGCCAGCTTTGCTGTCTGTGGATGTTCAATAGGGGACATCTTTAGCTTCTTATTTAGAATCTGCATTATCTTGTCTTTCTCATCTAAGGAAGCCTTTACTCCCTGAGGGCCTTCAGACTCCAATATTTTGACCTGTGTCTGCCAGGATTTGTTGGACGCCTTCTCCTGTTTCAATTGCCCATCTAGTTTGAGTGCATGTGTTGTTGATCTTGAAACTTTCAGACTTAAGATTAGGTAGTCTGAGTATAGCATGTCACTAGAATTCCTGTGGAACTTTACTTTGTCTGGGGCACCAATATTCTCATAGTGCATCTTGATTTTGTACACTTTATCATCATCTTCTATTGCTATAATAAACATCTTTCTTTCTACATCTCTGACTGAAAAACAAGGACGTCTTGTGTTGGGTGAGCTTCTCTACTTCGGGCTACAGGTCTCTTATCTCACTGTTGGACATACTTCATTTTACAACATATTGGTTCATCAAGTCTTCTTTGGATTGATATACTGCCCTAGGTGTCCTTCTAAATATATGTTTCTTGTTGTTGAAAACCCTTGTGCTACTTTCTCTTTATGGCATGCTTCCTATACCAACTTCTTCGTTCTTGGTTGCACCTTTCACCATCTCTATGTTTCTTTTCTCTTTAGGATCTTCTTCTTCTAGGTCAACCACTTGAGAGGGTGGTGTAATTTTCATTTTCTTGGGAATATATTCCTGACTACTGTCACCCAGGGGCTCTGAATTATTCCTCTTATTATACACACTCATATTTGGGGCTTTGACAATCAATCTTGGAGAATCTTTCTATGTATGGATCTGCTGAGTGGTAAACTCTATTGGCTTTATCTGATCATGCTGCAAAGTGACCTCCATATCTATACATATTTCCAGATTAGCCATTTTATCAAATCCATCAACATGCTTGTGCTCATAGGGGCCTAATTTTCTCATCATCCTTCTCTTTGATATGATCTGATGTGGGTCATATTTCCTTCCTTATAATTGTGTAAGACGAATTCATTGAATTTGGCTTGGATCTAAGGTAGGCAGGATTTGTTTTTTATAACAAAGGGTCCTACCATGAAAGGAAATTTTAAGTTGGATGCCTTGTGTGCTTTCAAAAAGTGCTCTGTCTCTAAAATGATCCTTTGTCTGATGAAATCTAAAGAAAAAATCCTATGGGTCAAAAAGACTGGTAAAATTTAAGGTCCTTCTTGATAGCCATACACCCATATCACAGTAGATTGTATGAACAACATCCAATATCCTACTCTTCTCTCTGGATTTGGTTGTAAAAAACTTTTCATTTCTTCTAGAACCCTTGCCAAGTCTAAGCTGAAGATAAGACTGTACACCCTGGGAATGATCTTATTAATGAAAATAAGCATGATGATTCATTTACATTTAGTTAATATGAAGGTAGTTTCATGAAATTCAGTCTTCCTCGATTCCAAGAACATCCTTAGGAGGTATGTGTAGTATCTGAAGTGTCTCAATGAACTAAAATTGAGTAGTTGTCGATGCATATTATCAACGATGAATCTGTCAAAACTAATACAGACCGACTGACGAGACTCTCACACAAAAAAGGTTAACAGGAAACCTAACATGACTTCTACTATGAACTTGTCGTTATCTAACCCTAAAATTTGGCTAAGTAAGGAACGAACCCACTGTACCTCAATGATCATAATGCTCACATTGATAGGAAATGACAGACTTTCTGAATGGTGTTCATGTTTGACAATGGTTTTCAGAAATTGTTATTTTACTTCTAAAGGGAATTATCTGTAAACTATGATCATCTTCTCTTCATCGAAAGGATCTAATGCTATGGAGGAAGACTCTAACACACTGATGGTATGTTGAAGTGACGAGTTGTATATTTCACATAAAACCTCTTACCCTAATTTATTCAAAATAACTCTTTCTTCCAGTGAATATTTCTCGGCACACTGGCTTATGAATTCACGGAATGGGAAGACTACTTCTACAACATAAGGGGTAATGAAGGCTTGATCTGTTCTGAGAAAATGAATCTGTTTCCGAACATTGTCTAACAAATTTGATCTGGACATAGAAATGAGTGAGACTGTTATCTCTGTGTCGAAAACATCGGAGTCCCTGTCAATTAGGGTTTCTTCTCTAGAGGTGATATCTTGTTCATTCATGGATAAAATAACAGGATTAGACACCATTGTGAAAAATACCTGTTGATCAGCGAAGAAAACATGAATTTGATCCAAATTTGAGCTTGGGTTTTGAATGGATGGTTTGTGCCAAATTTTGAACATTTGAATGCTTTCAAAGTTTCATAAAATAATGCCGAGGATCCTCCTTTTATATGCGCCTATCGACATAGAGGATTGGAGAATTTTTTTTTAGGTAGACCTATTTTCTCCCCGATGTAACTCTAGAGGCACCATGCATCCACAAATAAAACCATAGTTTTTTTCCTTGGCCCACCTTCGAATGATTAATCCTTGTGCTAGTTCAATCACCGATATGAGTTTCATCCATCGATCTAGATCACTCTAAGATCTACGTTCCATCGTGCCCTAGCAACTTTCGATATCGGGGATTGGAGAAAGAATTTTTAGGTAGACTGATCTTCCCCACGATGTACCTCTAGAGGTGCCACATGTACTCGAATAAAACCATAGTAGTTTTCCTCACCCACCTTTGAGTAATTATCTTACGCACTGCTTCATTCCCTGATATGTCTCTCACCTGTTGATCTAGGCCACTTTCAGATCGACGGTCCATAGAATCCTGCCTTTTGCGCCTCCACTATATTTGTCTTCATTCCTCCATATAAGACCTTATCCTCCAAACTATTTCACTTCCATAGCGATGTGGCTTTTCGCTAAATCCCTAAAACTCGGATCTTGATCTGAAAATTGTTATGATGATAACATAGGCTCCAACTGGGGATGTTATCCTCCCTATGAGGTAGAAAAGAATTGAAGACCAAGTGCCTACCCATTGGGCTATGATATATTAGTGTGATTTGAATCCACAGATCTTTATTCGACAAAAAAAACTTTAAATTTATCCATCATAGCTCAGGGCCTTCACCTCAGGCTTCAACTATGTTGCTTTATTCCAACTTTTCATGCGCAAAAAATGATTATATACAATGAATAGTAAGGTGATTATTTTTCAAACAATTTAATGCTTGAGGAACCTACCATTCATACGCCCTCCTCTAGCGATATCTCCATTACTGTCTTATAAAAAATAGGCGATTCTCCCATGGTAAGCTGCAATTTTGAACGGACCCAGCCATAGGTTATCAAATTTCCCATGTTTTCCTTTATCTTCATTTTTGGAATCCCATTTTAGTACCTTATCTCCTGGTTTGAAGTCATTCACTTTGGTATGTATGTCAAAATCCTCTTTGATCTTGTCTTGGTGTAGTTGAGCATTATGAAAGGCCTTTTCTCTGGTTTTTTGTACACTGATGAGCTCATCATTTCTTCTCCTACTAGCATCTTCTTCCACCTCTTTTTGTTGTAACAAATTCATTACCGGAAACCCTAATATAGTAGGAAAAATTGTTGTAGTGCCATAGACGATATGGAAATGGGATGTGGAAATGGATCTCTTTGGGGATATTTTTTCAGCCCATAGCACATGGATGAGCTTTTTGTGCCATGACTTTTAATTCTCTTGTAGCAATTTTTTGATGATTCTGACCAAGATTTTATTTCAAGATTCAGCCATCCCATTCCCTTGAGGGTAATATGACGTGGAATGATCAAGGGTGATGTTGTAATCACTACATAATTTCTCCAATTTCTTAGACTTGAAAGTTGTTGCATTGTCTATTATGATTTTTATCGGGCATCCAAATCTGGACAAAATATTATCTTATAGGAATCAAATGATGACATCATTTGTAGACTATCTGGTAGGAACTTCCTTAATCCACTTAGTGAAATAATTAGTCACTGTCAGGATACATTTTTGTTGAGAAAAGGATTGTGGATGGATCTCCCCTATAAAATCGAGCCTCCACCATCTAAAAGGAGCTTCCACTGAAATGGGTTTTAAAGGTAGAGCCTGCAATTTTCCTTTCCCATCAAAAATTTCACATTCATGGCACTTTGAGACTCCTTTATAAACATCAGGGAAGATATTAGGCCAATAAAATCCATCCCTTAGAATTTTATGCACAATTTTATTCCAATAATGATGACCTCCAATGTCACCTTTATGGAACTCTTTGATTTTTTTTTCTACTTCTCCTTCTATCAAACAACTCAATAAAATCCCTCCTGAATATTTCTAGTACAGGGATTCATTTACTATACACAATTTTGTTGCCTTCAATTTCATGAATCTGTCTTTCGTCTTACTAAATTCAGGAGGATCCTGCAAATGTTTCATCACAAAGATGATGTCTCCATACCATGCAAAGTCAATACATTTCTGGGATATTGGTGGAGTCGCCTTTTCTTCTTCTGTAACTTTTGACATGTCAGTTGTGAAATTTATTCCTAAAAGTTCACAATTCATCTGTGCCATCAACCTTGCTAGCCCTTTTCCTTTGATAAGCTTTGTGGGCTTGATTTCAAGATTATATTCTAATAGCACCACAATCCATTTTCCCCTCTTTCCTTCAGGATCGGGCTGTGTCAAGATGTATTTCAGTAATTTGTTGGAAACATAAGCAGTCGTATGTGAATGTAGGATGTAAACCTTGAATTCTTTCTATGCCTTGACTAAAGCATACGCTTGCTTCTCCATTATGTCATATTTCAAAGGAGCATCCCTCAATGTCTTATTGTAGTATGTTATGCGCTTCTCAAAATTCTGGTCATCTTTCTGGATTAGCACACCTACAATAGTGTGTTCTGAGGAAAAAGAGAATAGTATGAAGTCTTTCTCAAAATTTGGACTAGCTAGTACAGGAGCCTTTGTCAATTCCACTTTGATGTCTTCAAAGGATTTTATAGCCTCAGTTATCCACTTGATTTCATTTCCCTTTTTTAGCATATTGGTAATATGTTTTATGATTTCAGCCAAATTAGGAATGAATCTCCTTAGGAAGTTCACTTTACCTAGGAAATATTGTACCTCGTTTTTTCTTCTGGGTATGTCAATTTTCAATAACCCCTCAATTGTGTTGGGGTCTACCTTTATCCCTTCTTTTGAAATGATGTGACCTAGAAACTTTCCTTCTTCCATGGTGAAATTTGACTTTTAGGATTCAAAGAGATCCTGAACTTTCTGCATTTTTGAAACGCCCTTCTGAGATGTTTGAGATGCTCTTCATCTGAGGAAAAATACACAGTGATTTCATCAAGGTAGATAACAATGAATTTATCTTTTTAGTCAGAAAAATCTATATCCATAGCTCTTTGAAATGTTTCCCCTACATTTATAAGCCCAAACAACATCTTGGCATACATAAATGTTCCCCATGGTGTGGTAAATGTCTTCTTTTCTTGATCGTCGGGATGTACCATGATCTGGTTGTATCCTGAGAAACCATCTAACATTGACATTTTATGAGAGCCCACCATCTTCTATAAAATATGATCCATTTTGGGAAATGGGTAATTGTCCTTAAGAGATACCTTATTTAGATTTTTGAAGTCTACACACAACCTAATTTCTCCATTCTTTTTTCTGACTAGCACCAGTTTGGCCACCCATCTGGAAAACCTCGAGGACACTATGATTTTTTATTCAAACAGTTTCTTTACTTATTTTTCTATCAATGGTAATAGCAGGGGGTTTATTCTTCTTAATTTATGTTTGAATGGCTTGTGATATTCTTTGATTGGGATAACATATTGGATTATATTGGTATCATAAACTTTCAACTCATCATAGCTCCAAGCAAAGACATCAAGAAATTATTTCATTAATTTTACATACCTCTCTTTGACTTCAAGACTGAGCTTCTTGGACAGCTTGACGATCTTTGGATCTTCTGGAGTCCCAATATTGCAATATTCCACATCCCCTTCATTTACTGTAATATTTGGACTTCTGGCCACATCATTATTATCAAATAGTTTCTCTAATGGTATTAGGCCTTTAAGGATGATGTTTCTTTTCAACTGTACAATATCTCTGCCAGCAATCTAATTGTCAAAATATCCTTCTTTTGTGAAAGCAGTTGCATCCACCTCATCATCATAGTATTCATCATCAATGTTTAAATTATCAAACTCGTTCTCCATTCTTAAGAAGATTTCTATCTATTTGTCATTTTCAAAGATTTTCTAGTGCTTCATATTGTCTTGTACTGCTGGTCTGTACTTGAATTCAACCTTGTAGCTTTTCTTAGGGAAAATTAGGACTTTGAACACTGTTGTTGAAGTAGCTAAGGCATCAAAAACCTGATTTTGTTCTCTTGGAATCACTGAAAGATTGCATTCTAAAAATTTATCAAGGAGGTCTAGTACCAGGTTTCTGTAAGCCCTAATTCTATGTTGTTTTTCTTGGTAGATGCCTTTGATCAGATTTATGATAAGCTCAGAGTATCGAAGAAGAAAAATTCTTTTGGCACCTAATTCTTCCAAAAATTTCAACCCCAATATTAATGCTTCATACTAGGCCATATTATTGGTGCATTAAAAAAAGAGTTTGTAAGAGAATATTTTTTCATCTCCATTGGGATGATAGATCCATACGCCAGCTCCAGCCCCTTCTCTGCATGCAGCTCCATCAAAATTCATTTTCCATGTCTGATCCTATGCATCACCTTCGTGCTCTGGAAGTTTCTCCATCTGCTAGTTAAGCTCATTTTTGTCAGATATAATGATTCATGTTTCCTCTTCTTTAGAGCACATGTCATTGAAGAAAATAAAGCACCCCAATTAAATTTCTACTGAATGGATAGGATGATTGTTGGGCTGTGATTTATTGCTGACCATATATTTAAGCAAAACCTCCCTGTACAATCTTTTGTCTTGACCAAAGATAGGAATAGTAGCATATGACATGTCCATCTGGAGGTTTCTTTTTAGTTTTGCATACCGTCACCTGGATAACAACATACTAAATTTTGGAGGGATATCAGCGACCACTACGTCCATCACCATATTCTTAGTTGGGATTTGTGCTAAAGAAACCACCATGTCTTTGATCATGCCGAGGCATTTCAACTTTCTTGAATGAAAGGAGAACATGTCCTTATAAGGTATTGTGACATTGAGACCTAATTGGTCCATGAGCAATTTGGGCATCAGTTTGTGAGATGCTCCAAAATATAGCATAGCATTGTGCAAAATCATGTCATGGATTTTCAAGCTGACATAAAAAGGAGGGACTTCTTCATTTTCATTGCTTTCTTCTACTCTTGGCCCAAATAGGATGGTTGGGTGATCATCTTGTATGTTCAGGGTATCATAGGTTTGTCCCATATTAAGCATCTTGATGATATGATTTTTGTACTCACTATTCTTGATCAATTCATTAAATGGTACTGAAATCTTTATCTTAGCCATTTCACTTTCGAAATCAAAAGAAGATGAGGTTTTGTCTACCTCTTTGGTGACCATTTATTTTCTTGTCCATAATTTATTATGAGGTTATTCTTTCTTCTTCCCCTTTTCCACAACATCCTTTGCAGCTAAATCCTTTGCAGTACAATCCTTTGCAACTGAATCTTTTTTGGGCTAACTTGAAGAAGGTATGTTATTCTGAGCTTCTTTGATGAAATTCCCCTTTGGAGGGTTTGGAGGTACCTTTTGATTTCTAAGGTTATATTTCCTTTGGAACTTCATGATGGATTTTTTTAACCGATACTCATAATCTTCCCTTTCTACTGATACTCGTTCTTCTTCATCTTGCAAAACGATCCCACTTGCATCCATGAACTAGTCGTGTTCTTATTTGGTCAAAAATACCTTTGTTTCTTTATCATCATAGAATTTCATGTTGTCTTCAAAATATCCATCATAATCCTCATTCACATAATTATTTTGAAAAGGAGGCCTTATTTGTTGTTCCCCCTGATTTCCCTGGTTTCCCTGATTTAATTGATTTCCTTGATTTCCCCGATTTGCCTGTTCTTCTTGAATTTCTTGATTCCCCTAATTTCTTGGCTCTCTATGCCTAATCTGAGGAATATTTTGTCTTCTTGGATTTCTGGGTGGGACATCAAACTGTTCTCTGGGGTTAGGCATATTTCCTAGAGCCATTTTTTCCATCATCTTCTCCATGTTTCTTAGCATTGCTTCAAATCTTTCCTCTTATGTTTGTGATGTTGAAGGTTGTGGTTTATCTTGATCTCTATTTGTGTCCCTTACATCATTATCTTTCATCTTCCCTAAATCCATTAGGTTCACTTCAACCTCTATAGCATAGGTCATCATATCATCCAATGTGGTAGATATTCGTTCTCTTAGCAACAAAGAAAAATCACTTTCAAAAGAATCAACATATCTGAGTTGAGTAGCTCTAGTGGGGGGTTTTACCTCAACAGAAATTATGTGGTAGACCTTCATGAACTTGGCTGAAAAATCTTGCACTGTTTTATTGGGTGATCTCTTCATGTTGTTTTACTATGTCAATAACTGAAGGGGATTTTTTTTATCCCCCCATTTTGCAATGAAACTTGTCTCGAAAGCTTCAAAATTTGCAATATTGGCCAGTGGAAGGGCCCTAAACCACTTCCTTACTTCTCCTACAAGGCTTTGTGTAAACGACATCATCTTCACATCTTCAAAATCCACCTCTTCCAAGTCTATGAAATCATTAAACTAGTCTAGATGCTTTCGAGCTGATATGCTACCCTCAACATCATATAAATTTATCCTTAGGTTGTAATCTTGAGGCAAATCATGTATTTGAGAAGGCAGTATGAGGGGAGAAAATTTGGCTTCCATAGCTATTGTGAGGGGTTGGAGTGGATGTTGTTTTTGAGCGGGGATCACTAAAGGCATGGTATATGCGGTTAGAATTAAATATTGGAATCTATTTTCGTCAAAGATGGTCTCGCTTAAACAAAAATTGGACTTAGTTATGAATAGGATTTGCTTAAATTTTACATCAAACTCAAGGTCTTCAATGCCAGTCACTCTGTCCTTGGGTAAATATAGATATTGGTCCAGATGTAACAATGGGGTTATTGTATTTTATTTTCTTTTATGCACAATCTTCTCAGGGTCAGACACAGGGATTGCAGCTTCTAGGTCTGGGTTTCTCCTGTTGTGGAATTTCTTAGGAGCCAGGATTTCTATCTCACAAGGGGTGGCACAACTGGTCTCCGAGTAATGGAGTCACTAGGTTAAAAATAATCTCATCTAGTAAGGTATTTGATCCACTGTCTGTTGGACAACTGAGGGGGGGGGTGAATCAGTTGTTACTGTGATTAAACAATTATGCTTATTTTAAACTCTTTGCAGAGCACTTAATGACAATCACAATAATGCAGGGAGGTAAGAAATAGAACATTCGACATCAGTCATACATATGAAATATACAGAGATAGATATTTCCGGAGGAAACCCATAAAGGGTAAAATCCTCTTCTTCTTGGTGTGATAAGTAATCTTTACATTTTGTACATTATCATACATATGCGCTCCAACTCATTGTGAGGCTACAACCTCTTTTTTGCAAGATGCAACTTGTTGAGAGAACCAACTCTCTATTTTCTCTAGCACCAACTAGAAGGAAGCACCAACTCCCTATGTTTCTCTAGCACCCACTAGAAGGAAGAACCAACTCCCTGGTTTCTCTAGCACCCAATAGAAGGAAGCACCAACTCCCTAATTGTTCCAGCACCAACTGGATGGAAGCACCAACTTCCAGTCACATAGGCACCAACCTGTATAAAAGAGAACAACAGTTCTCCCTTGCACCACCCTGCCACCCTGGTTTCTCTGGCTGCAACCAGATGGAAGCTACAACTCCATGTGTTCAAGAACCCACTTGAACCTATGAGGACAACAGTCCTCCCTAGCACCTCCCTACCACCCTTAAATATAAATCTTTTCTACTGAAACTTATTACAATGATATAATGTTCATCAATGGCTTAACAGTCTCATCATTGTTCTACTACACTGCCCTGCTCTGTCTGCCTCACTATCTTCATGCACACATGCCTTGTGATTTCTATTCTTCTACCTTTTATGCTTTGTGCACCATGTACATTCAATGCACCATTCCTCTTCTATGCATTTCAGCTGCTGCACTCTGCCTCATTCCACACACTTGAATCACTCTCAATAGTCGTGCCCATCTCTTCTTTGTTCTGCATTCTTATAGTCTCTGTGCACCTTGTGCATCCTATATGCGCCATCCTCCTTATGCTCTACACACTGCCATTGTTTTACACATCGAGACATTTACTCCACACCACCTTGCCACCACTTCACCCCCTCGAGCATCAACACACTCTCTCTGTTCTGCATGTTCTCCTCATGTCGATTCCTCCTCCTGAACATCATGGAAATTCCTCAGCTTTTCTGGCGGTTATACCCATGAGTTCATCATCACTGGGTGTTATGCTGAGATTCCTTATCCTGTATAGAAGTCGAGACACTTCATCCTCTCTATCATAGTTGAGCTCATGCTCTCTATTGTAGTTAGAGGCTTCAACGCTCTTCCATCTGTCAATCACCTCTATCAATAGTCTTCATTCCACTTTCAGATGCCTTGAGACTCTTCATCTTCTCTGGAAATCACCCTGAAGCCTCTTCGAGTCCTTTGATAGAAACCATCAGTCATTTCTAGTAGTTACACTGTGAACCTATTGAGCCTTGTGCCTTTGGCACCTTTCACCTTTCCTTTCACATGTGGCCTCAGGTGGTGACCACAACCTACACCAAAAGGTGTTTTCGCATTTCAACATTTTAGCATTTCTCATGTCGCAAATTCCTGTTGTGAGGCATCTTGACTCTCCAAGTCACGATCTTTGAAATGGAGCTTGGTTGCACTAGATCCTTCCTCCATCTTCCGCACATGTGACCACTAGCTATGATCACAGCCTTATTCGAAACTGGATTTCACAATTTCTCGTTTCGTGAATTTGTTGCGAGTCACTCTGACTCTTCCAACTCTCGATCATGAAATGGAGCCTTGCATCTTGCAATCTCCTTCCTTCACATGCCCACAGTTGTGACCAAACGTCTATCCATAAAGTTCTTTGGCGATTTTGCATTTTGGCATTCCTATATTTCAGCATTCCCGTGGAGAAGTATCTCAACACTCCAACTCCTGGTATCCGAACCCTGCACCAAAAGGTGTTTTTTGCATTTCATAATTTCTCCATTTCGGTATTCCTATGGTGAAGTGTCTCGACACTCCAACTCTCGGTATCCAAAACCTGCACCAAAAGGTGTTTTTCGCATTTTGGCATTTCGACATTCCTGTGGTGAAGTGTTTCGACACTTCCAACTCCCGGTATCCGAAACCTGCACCAAAAGGTGTTTTTCACATTTCGGCATTTCGACATTTCAACATTCTTGTGGTGAAGTGTTTCGACACTCGAACTCCTGGTATCCGGAACTTAGAAATGGAGTCAAATCAACTGTCTGGTATTTCGACATTTCACATTTCGTCATTTTGGAATTTCTGTGATGAATTGTTTCAACACTTCCAACTCCTGGTATCCGAAACAAAGTTTAGCTTCTGATACACCTCCAACTCTCGGTATCCAAAACTAGAATCTTTGTTGATGTGCATGTTTCAGGATTTCGGCATTTCGGATTTCGCAACTTCGGGACTCCTGTGATGAAGAGTCTCGACTCTTTACTCCTCCAACTCTTGGTATCCGAAAATATGAAATGGAGTTTACACTTTTGATCTTTCCATGCCATCATCACTACTGATCTTCCTTGCCTACTTGTTTGCCATCAAATAAACAAGAACACTCTTGCACTCTGCATGCACCTTTGCACTATCTCTTCTAGTCTTCACGAGCTTGCTCTGCTGCGTCTCCCCAAAATACTTATGGTGCCCTCTTGACACACTGTACCTATACTGAAGCCATCATTGCTTATGTACTTGCCATCAATGACAAGCATACGCTGCCTATAAAACATGCCAACAATATCCCCCTTTGGCATTGATGGCAACAAAGGCACCCTGACCTGTTCTTTTCTCCCCCTTTGACATCAATGTCAAGGAAAACACACTCCCCCTGAGTTGTTGCAGTATTTTTTAGAGGTATCATATATCCAATCAATACAAAATGCCCCTAACAGGATGGACTCTCTTAGGTGTGAGATGGGATGACACCCATCTTATGTCGAAGATATTCAAATGGTGTCATGGCTAGGGGTTTAGTAGAGATGTCTGCAATTTGTTCTATGGTTGGAATGTGATGGACCTGAATAATCTGATTGGTGACCTGCTCTCTCAAAAAATGGTATTTTATGGGAATATTATTGGTCTTGGAGTGAAATATAGGATTCTTGGACAAACTGATGGCACTAGTGTTATCACAATGAATTGGGATTGGTGTAGCATATTTTACCTCCAAGTCTGCAAGTGTCTGAATCATCCATAATACCTGAGTGCAACAGGTAGCAACAACAATGTACTCTGCCTCTGTAGTTGATAAAGAAATGGAACCTTTCTTTTTACTCAACCATGCTACTAGAGAATCTACTAAGAAGAACACACCTCTATGCTTTTCCTCGTGCTTTTCCTTTCATCCATGCAGTTAGCCCAATCAGCATCTGAGTAGACTGATAATTGAAAATTCTGATTCTTAGGATACCATAGGCCATAGTTCATTGTTTCTTTCAAATATCTGAATATCCTTTTGACATCTAGCAAATGACTCTGTTTAGGTGCAGCCCGATATCTTCCTACCATTCCAACAACATGCATTATGTCTGGGTAAGATGTTGTGATGTACAATAGGCTCCCTATCATTGACCTATATGAAATTTGATCAACATCAGGTGATTCATCATCCTTGCTTAATTTGCATCCAGTAACCATAGGTGTGCCCACAGGTTTAGAATCTTCCATTTGAAACCTTTTCAACATTTCAATTAGATATTTTTCTTAAGAAATGAACATCCCTTCAGACCTCTGAGTAATTTGCAGACTAAGAAAAAATGACAGTTCACCTATCATAGACATTTCAAACTTAGACTCCATGGTAGAAGCAAACCATTGTACCAATGAATCCTTATTACATCCAAAGATGATGTCATCTACATAGACCAACACGATGAGCAAATCATTATCCTCTGTTTTGATATATAGATTGTTGTCAATTGTTCCTCTCTTGAACCCTTTGTATTTGAGATACGTATCTAGTCTGTGATACCAGGAACGAGGGGCTTGTTTTAACCCATATAAATCTTTCTTCAGATTGCATACTAAGTCAGGGTTATCAGACAGTTCGAAACCCTCTAGTTGTTCCATATAGACTTCTTCATTTAAATCTCCATTTAGAAAAGCTGACTTGACATCCATTTGATAGACTTTAAACCTTTTATGACAAGCATAGGCAAGAAATATTTTGATAGCTTCTAATCTTGCTACGAGTGCAAATGTTTCATCAAAATCCAGTCATTCTATTTGAGCATAGCCTTTATAGACCAATCTTTCTTTGTTCCTGACAACTTGTCCCTGCTCATTCAACTTATTCTTAAAGATCCATTTGGAACCAATGATATTTTTACCTTCAGGTCTATGAACCATCTCCCACGTATTTTTTTTCTCAATCTGATCAAGTTCATCAGTAATTGCTTTAACCCAATGGTCATCTTTTCTAGCTTCATTAAAATTCTTGGGTTCCATCATGGATATGAAATCTATATGTGATTGTTTGGTGTTTTTTATTATCTTTCTCCTAGTTTGTACACCTTTGTCTTTTTCACCAATAATATGACTTGCAGGATGATTCTTTTGAGTGATTATGGACGAGGAATTTGAAGTTGTTTGTTTATTTGAGTCTGTCTGAGTATCTTTGTCTTCATCTAATTTAGAGTCTTCATTTTCTGATTCTTGGACCTGTTCATCTTCATCTTTAGCTCCGTCCTCTGTAGAAGACTCATTATTGTACACCTCTCTTGCTGGGATTCCTTCATCAACTTTTATGTCAATATAGTCAACCATTTTATGCAGCCTCTTATTATAGCATATGTATCCTTTACTGTTTGTATCATACCCTAAGAAGATACCTTCATCATCCCTGTCATCATATTTTCCAAGGTTCTCATCATTATTATTTATGTAACATTTACTCCCAAAGGCTTTGAAGTGTTTGATTGAAGCAGGTCGCCCATACCACAGTTCATAAGGTGTCTTGTCACTTTGTGGTCTGAGGTGGGATTTGTTAAGAACATGGATTGTTGTGTGTATTGCTTCTACCCAGTAGGTTTGACCAATGTTCTTCTCATTCATCATTGACCTGGCCATTTGCTACACTATTCTATTTTTCCTTTCAACTACTCCATTTTGTTGTGGAGTTCTTGGGATTGTGTATTCTCTCTTGATCCCATACTTATCAAAGAATTCCTTGAAATCACTTGACATAAATTCCCCTCCTCTGTCTAATATTACTGCCTTTAACCTCTTGCCTGTTTGATTATCAGTTAAAGCCTTAAATTTTTTAAACTTCTCAACTACTTCATCTTTTTCCTTGAGAAAGGCAACCCAAGTAATTTTGGAGTAATCATCAATAGTCAGCAAGAAGTAGTTTTCTTTCCCTGTGCCTTCCTGTCTTTATGTTCCACATAAATTCATATGAACTAGTTGGAGTGGTTTCTCTGTTGAAGTAGAGCTCTTGGACTTAAACTGTGTCCTGGTTAGCTTTCCTACTTGGCAGGGTTTACACATAGAATCTTGAGGCTTTGATATGCTGGGAAGATCTTTTACTGCCTCAAGATTTTTGAGCTTGATTAAGTGGTCAAAGTTTAGATGTCCAAGTCTCCTATGCCATAACCATCTTTCATCATGTTTGTTTAGATGACACTTTTCTCTATCTTCTTTCAACACATATACATTATTTTATGTCCTTATGCCTTTGGCCACCTCTTGTCCTGAGTTTATAGACTTTGTCTTCCAGTCCTTGGATGTGAACACCACTTCACATCCTCTGTCATGCATTTGACTTACACTGAGAAGATTATGTTTCAGCCCATCTACAAGAAGAACATCTTGGGCTTTTCCTTTTCCATTACTTAAACTCACCATCCCTTTACCCTTTATTTTACCTGGAGCATCATTTCCAAAGGTTATGTTTCCTGATTTTCTTTCACTTAGAGATAGAAACTTACCTTTGTCTCCCATCATATGTTTGGAGCATCCACTGTCTATATACCAAGGGTTCGTTTGTCTTTGAGCTGACAACCCTAATCCACACTTGTCACTTTCTTTCTTCTTCCAAACCTTGACATTTTCAGCAGGGGAATTCAAATATGGTTCATAGTTCCTTAAGAGAAAGTCAATAGATTTATGTCCATAGTTATGACAGATGTAACATTCTGGTTTGTTGAATAAAGGATCATAACGATTGTTATGCTTAACCTGTGTCCTTTTCCCATCCATCAAGTGATTTGCAGTATGTGGTGGTTTGTTACTTGGCTATCTCATTCTTTGTTGTGGAAGATATCTATACCTTGAATGTCTTTATTGCTCATAATTTAATTTTAAAGAACACTTTACAGCTTTATGACCAAAGTTAGAACAAAAGAAACAATATCCATAGAAAAAACATTGGTACCTAGAAAATGGTTGTCTTCTTTGAGAAGGTCGATTTCTTCTATGTTGATGATTTCTTTGAACATACAGTACATTATTTATTTGATCCATAGTTTTAGTTCTGGTACCTCTTTCATTACTCCTCTTGGGCAGATGATTATATTCTTTTGTTTCTGCAGGTTTTTTGTTGTAATAGATGGTAGATTTGACAAACTTGATGGGTTCTTTGTTTCCTGGTTGATCACTACTTGATCCCTCTTCATAATCCAGACTTTTTTTCAGCTTTGGGTTTCTTTGCTGATTCATAATGGTGGCCAATTATTCTAATGCTTTGATACTTGACGGATTATGATGATACAAGGCTTCAAACTTCTCCAACTCTTTCCTAGTTTTCACTACTTGTTTTTCCAAAGCTTCACATCCTGCCTTCTTTTCTGATAACTGTTGTTTCAGAATGTCTTCAATTTTCTTTCCCTCTTCTAATTCCACTTTTAGTAGGGCAAAGTCTTCATCAAGCTGTTTATTGTCTTTCTCGAACTGTATTAGTGATTATTTTTTCTTTCTGTTCTTAATTATGAGTCTGTCAATTTCTTCCAAAGCACTGATTAATTCACCTTCCATATCCACCATAGCTTCTTCATCATCCATTTCACCTCCTGTGTGTTCATCATAAAAATATTCCATAGCCATAAGCATAAAATCATTTAATTTATCTTCAATAGAGGAGTCATTGTCTTCATCATCTGAAGGATCATCATCATCGTTTACATAAAGGCTTTTCTTATTAAAATTATTCTCTTTAAAGAAATTTCAATGTTTGTGCTTCTCCTCATCATCACATGTCTGATCCTTTCTTCTGTGAGGACATTTATTTGCAAAATGACCTATCTTACCATAGTTGAAACATTTGAAAGACAATTTACCTTTGTATTTTCTTGATCCCTTCTTCAGTCTCTTCACAAATGTTTCTTCAATTTCATCAAGCTCAAAATTCTCATTCTTGTTTGCCTTAAATGATGCTTCTCTGGAGGTGGGTTTATCTTTAACTATTCTCATTTCATATGCAGTCAATGTTCCTAGAAGTTGATCAAACTCCAAGGTTTTTAGATCATTAAGTTCTTCTATAGAAGAGACCTTCAGGTTGAACCTATCTGGTAGAGATCTCAAAATTTTCTGAACTAAAGAAGGTTCCTCAATTTTTTCACCAAGTTCTTTCATTGCATTTACTAGTTCTTCAACTCGCAGAAAATATTTTACAATAGTTTCATCTTATTTCATCTTCATCTATTCAAACTGTACTCTGTAGGTTTGAAGCTTGGCATCCTTTACCTTCTCATTACCTTCATAAATGCTAATGAGTTTGTCCCACATTTCTTTGGCAGTTCCTAGGTGCATAACTTTTACGAATTCTGCTTCTGCAAGCCCACTCAAGATAGCATTTGATGACGTTGGCAGCCCCTCTCAACTAGTGGGTCGAAATGTCCATGTCAACGGGATATTTCCCTTACCACTGGCCCGAAGAGCTCTCAACAACCGCTCTTCTATTTCCCTTTCAGGAAATCTGCACCCACAACTAACTTCGAAAAATTCCCCTTTTACACCTCGGGAGGTCGGACTTCGCACCTTCATGAATCCGGTGGTCAAGTTCCTTGTCTCCGATCCCCGAAACCCAAAGACAGTCAACACTGACCTTTCTTATTTCCCCTTCGGACTTCTCCCTATCGCGATTTTGGCGGTCACGGTGTCAAACTCTTCATTCCGCGATTCCCGAAACCTGATTTGTCGAAATGCCGATATGTCCACAAGGTTGACCTTTCAACGCCCCTTTTACTTCTGTCGAGACTTCAGACTTCACAATATCATGAATCCTAATGCAAGGGACTCAGATCTTTACCCCACAAAAACCCGAAATGGTCGACGGAGTTTGACTCTGTGTCGATAGCGCGCCACCTGTCCGCCTCACTGACTCCTCTGGCCCACACAATCTTTTTATCCCTCACAGCTTTGCACTTCACGATTTTGTGAACTTTATAACCAATTTTTCGACCCTTCCACGCACGAAATCCCGATAGGTGATTTCACGAGTGATCCAATGGCTCCTGGATGACTTGGATCTATGGCTCTACTCCTCCTGAGCTTAGAACCTTTCGAAGCACTCGTTGTAACTTCCCTTCTCCTCTATGAGATATAACGGCTCATGGGACTTCGTGAATTCTCCACAGCGAATTCCGATCATCCATCTCTTTCCTTTGAGAACCTCTACACGAACTAAACAAGGTGTCTTCTCTCCACGGAACTCATCCTCCTACGGTCCCTCGTTACTACACCTTCCTTCAACTCCTTTGAAGGTCCAATTCCTTCTGAGATTTCTCCAACTTTGAGCCTTCTGAGAACTCTTGCACGCACTCCTTGAGGCAGAATTTCAAGCACTTCCAAGTGTTGAAATCCTTCGACTTTGTACACACCTGCAACAACAGTCTCTCAATACTTCGCTCATATTCGAAACTCTGAAACTTTTCTCGGCCTGCGCACTCCTTGCAACGATCCTTGTGCCTAACTGCACTTCCAAGGGAATGAGAACAAAAGCTATCTCTCCTGAGCTTTCAGAGACAAACCTCTGAACCCTTTGTCATCACACTCCTTGAGGACAATTCAACTGCACTCCTTATAGGAACTCTTGCTCAGATAGAGAAACAATTGAAACTCATCTCTCCTACTCTCTCTCGGATTTCAAACATTCAACCAGAAATCATTCATACATAGCATAAAAGCAAATGTACAACAGAAAAAGTAAAATAACCATGAGCATAGCATTCAATATACATACAGAGAGAACAAACACGATGCCATGAATTTGAATCAAATCTCTCTATAGTAATTCAAATCTCTGTACATGGGTGTCTTCACACAACTCTCTGCTCTTTTTCTCAGTTCTGTATGCTCTTCATGCTCATCATACTACTGTTATAATACACAATGAGGGTGTCTATATCCCATTTCCCTCTTGTGCTCTAAAACTGTCAAATCTAATATTTAACTCTATCTACTTGCATTAACTACCGTAAATGCCTTCTATCTACTAAGGATGAGAGCGAATCACTCAAGGTCCATTTACATTATACAAGGGTGCTCCTTCTTAATGGCTTCATTAATATTTTAAGATATTTTCAAAATTTGTGTTGGACGCTTTTCCAGCTGTCTGTTGTCCCCACGCTGGCTCGCTTGAGATGCTCCTACATCATACTCCCTGTCTTGAAACTTTTCATGGGCTCCTGTCCATGAGCTCACGCACGGTGTGTCCATGCCTCTGGATCTCCACTTCATTCTCCTAGATGGCATATTCAACTGGATGGCCCTTCCATTTGACCAAATACTTGAAATATTACTTTTGCCTGGTCTTCTTTCTTACTCTTTTGTCCAGTATGCACTCCATCTGTGGCTTATTTGCAACTGGCATCTGCTTTGTCCACTAGACCACTGGCTGATCATTTCCTGTCCCTACTTCCTCATCTTTATATGCATGCAAATATGAGATATTGAATATCAGAGAAATTGCGATCCCATCGATTAATTCAATCTCGTAAGCATTCACCCCAAATTTCTTTAAGACCTTACATGGTCCGATTTTCTTCATCTTCATATTATTATATGTTCCCCTCGAGAACCTTTCCTTTCTCAAATGTGCCAGAACCAGATTACCAACCTCAAATTGAAGTTTTCTCCTATGCTAATCTTCTCTGCGTTTATATTCCTGGTTCGAACTCTGCAGTCGCTCCTTCACCTAGCTGTGAAGTTCCTTCATCGCCTCTACGAAATATTCTGCACTAGTGCTCCTAATGGCATTATTTTCTGAATCCCTCGACTCAGAAATTCCTCTTGGCTACATGCCATAAACAATCTAAAATGGACTCTGCCCTGTGCTTCTGTTAACCGAGTCGTTATAAGCAAATTTTGTCTGTGGTAATATGTTGTCCCATTGGCTGTGGTGTTCTGTCATCAGGCTTCTCAGCAAGTCTCCCAGACTTCTTTTCACCACTTCCGCCTGTCCATCCATCTGAGGATGATAAGCCAAACTAAATGACAAGTTAGTTCCTATATTCTTCCATAAGGTCCTCCAGAAGTGCCCTATGAACTTAGTATCTCGATCCGAAACTATGCTCCTTTGTAATCCGTGAAGTCGAATGACTTCTTTGAAAAATAAATTCGCAATGTGAGTTGCGTCACTAGTATTCTAACATGGAATGAAGTGTGCCATATTGGAAAATCTATCCACCACCACAAAGATTGATTCAAAACTTCTTTGTGCTCTTGGCAACCCCAATATGAAATCCATGCTGATTGCATCCCATAGCCTTTCAGGTATTGGCAATGGTTGATAAAACCCTGCATTTTGTTTCCTTCACTTCGAATGCTGGCAAATTTTGCATCTGTCCACGAATCTCTTGATGTCTGCTCGCATTCCTGGCCAAAAATATAACTCATTCAACTTTGTGAATGTCTTGTCGTGACCAAAGTGTCCTGCCAATCCTCCGTTGTGTTTCTCCTTCAACAAATTCTCCCTCATGGAGCATTTTGGAATACACAGTTGATTACCTTTAAACAATAATCCTTCCTGTATCATGTATTCTACCCATTGGCTTCTATCCCTAAGAATTGGATTCTCAGTTGCTTCATACGCCTCCTTAAAATCTGGATCATATGCATGCATGTCCTTGAGGTCATCAAAACCCAACGTTTTGACTTTGAACTCTTGCAATAGAAAAGACTTCCTGCTCAAAGCATCAACAACTTTGTTAGCAGTACCAGAAATATGTTTAATCACAAAAGTGAAATTCTGCATGTAATCAACCCATTTGACATGTCTCTAATTCAAATTTTCCTATTAAGTCACAAATTGCAATGCATGATTGTCACTATACAAGACAAACTCCTTCGAGATCAAGTAATGTCTCCATTTCTTCAATGCCTGCACAATAGCATAAAACTCCTTATCGTAAGTGGAGTATTTCACTTTCGCTTCATTCAGCTTCTCACTGAAGTATGCTATCGGCCTGTCTTCTTGACTCAAGACTGCCCCTATTGTAAATCCACTTGCATCGCATTTCACTTGAAATGTCTTTCGGAAATCCGGCATCACTAGAACTGGTTGTTCTGTAATCTTCCTCTTCAACAGATTAAAACTTTTCTCAGCCTCTTTTGTCTAGTGAAAATACTTGTGTCTCTTCTTCACTATGTCCATCATTGCTGCACTAATTCCACTGAAATTCCTAATGAAATTTCGGTAGAAACTATCCAATCCGTGAAAACTTCTCACCTCAAAGATATTCTTCGGTGATGGCCAATTCTTGATTACCTTCAGCTTATCTGGATCCATCCTCAACACATTTGCAGAAATAACAAACCCCAGGTAAATGAGCTCTGTCTTCATGAATGAGGATTTCTTCATGTTTATCAGCAACTTCTCCTGTTGTAACCTCTGCATCACTGTAGCCAAATGTTTTAGATGCTCTGCCACTGTTTTACTGAAAACCAATATGTCATCCAGATACACGATAACAAATTTTCCGATGAACTTCCTCAGGACTTCGTTCATCAACCTCATGAAGGTACTCGGTGCATTTGTTAAGCCAAACGACATAACAATCCATTCATACAACCCTTCATTTGTTTTGAATGTTGTCATCCACTCATCACCTTCTCTCATGCGTATTTGATGATAACCTCTTTTCAAATCAATCTTTGAAAAAAAAATTGCTCCACTCAAGAAATCCATCAGATCATCCATCCTTGGTAATGGAAATCTGCACCTGACGTTTATCTTGTTGATCACCCTCGAGTCAGTACACATCCTCCAACCTCCGTCTTTCTTCAGACTGAGTACTTTTGGAACAACACACAGACTCAAGCTTTCTCTGACCAACCCTTTGTCCAATAAATCCTGGACTTGCCTTTTAACCTCTTCATTCTCCTACGGCGTCAATCTGTGTGTGGCTTTGTTTGGAAAATGGGCTCCTGGTATGAGATCAATATGATGACTCACACTTCTAATCGGTGGCAACTAACGAGGTAGTTCATCCACTACTATGTCAGTGAACTCTTCCAATAGCTCCTGAACTTCTTCTGGTAAATCATCCACTCTTGTGTTGGTCAAAACAATCTTCGATTTTCTGACTGCAATGAATTGTGGCTCTTCCTTCGTCTTGACCTCTGTAAGAAGTTCCTTCCCACTCATGAGAAGTACAGTGTTACTTACTTCTGGTTTCACCTCCTTATCCTTAATTGGAAGCAACATGTGAGTTCTACCATTCTTCTCTAGGGTGTATCTGTTCATTCTCCCATCATGAATCACATTCATGTCATATTGCCATGGTCTACCTAGCAATAGATGAAAAACATCCATAGGAATAACATCACAGAGTATCTTATCATTATATCCTCCTATCTTAAATTCAACTAAAAATTGTTTAGTGATAGTTACCTGATGTCCTTTTTGTATCCATAAAACTTTGTATGGGCTTGGATGATCAATCATCTCCAGCTCCATATTTTCTACCATATCCGTAGAAACGAGGTTATCTGTGCTACCACTATCCACAATGACCTTGCATACCCTGTCCTTGGTCTTGCAAGCAGTTTGGAAAAGTCTGGTTCTTTGGACCGAACTCTCCACCTCCTTCTCTGTTGTCAAAAAAAATTTTCGCATCATCAACGATCTTCTGCCTTCATCATCTTCCACCTCAACATCTCACCTCTGTGCTTCGACAATGTGAGTCTCTCCTCCTTCTCTCTTTTTATCTGGACACTCATAAGACTTGTGCCCATTCTTTCCACACATGAAGCATGTTATTACTCCACCTCTTCCCCTTCCTCTACCTCTAGTATGAGGAAAAATATTATTATCATCATAATCTCCTCTCTGTTCAGTATACTTCCCTCGTTGTGAGGTTCCACCTCTCTCATTTTGAGTCTGAGGTTTCTTCCAGTCCTCCTTGGGCTTCTGATATTTATCCTGGGCAACTCATTTGCCTATGGGCTGACTTCTGCCTTGGCCTCTTTGAACCTGCTTTTGGCTCAACTTCTCTTTCACTTTCAGAGCCATCTGATAAGAACCTTCCACCTTTTGGATGGTTACCATGCTCATCTCATCCTGAATGTCATATCTCAGGCCATTCATGTATCTAGAAACCTTCTCATCATCGCTTTCCTGATGACCTGCCCTGATGTTCAGCTTGTAGAATTCTTCAGTGTATTCTTTCACTGTCATCAGCTTCTGTCTCAAGTTCTGCATTCTCCTAAACAGAGTAATTTGATAATCCCTGGGGATGAATTTCGCCTTCATCTTTGCGATCATTCTATCCCATCTTTTGAGCTTTTGTTTTCCCTTGCAGCATTTGTCATCTTGTAGTTCATCCCACCAAAATGTTGCATGTCCCTTTAATCTCGTGACAACATGATTGACCTTCTTGTCTTCTTTGACATCTTCATAGTCAAATTATGTGTCTAGAGCTCTAATCCAATCTAGAAGCTCCTCTGCATCCAAATTTCCCTCATAAACTGGAATGTCCATCTTCGCTCTTGCACCCATTCTTGCAATGGCTCTAATCAAACATTGGTTTGCTGCATCTTCGGCTGCAACTTATTCTTCTTGTTCAGCCTCAATTTCACTCTCGGAATCACTAAGATCCCCAGCACTGACTATGCGTCTCTATGTTGTCTCCATGTCTTCAAGTCTAGTGCATAAATCATGCATTTCTTTTTTCATAACTGGATCAGTCATCTACCTACCTCTTCTTCTCGGCATTTCCCTATCCTCTGGTGGATTGGGTGTTTGTCTGTCCCTTCTCCTTGGTGGCATGGTGAATTCTCCTCTTCTCTGCTACAGAAAGAAAAGAACCTTTATGTTCTCTAATACCAAATATGATGACGCTGGCAGCCCCTCTCAACCCACGGGTCAGAAGGTCCACGTCAACAGGATCTTTCCCTTACCACTAGCCTGAAGAGCTCTCAACAACCGCTCTTCTATTTCCCTTTTAGAAAATCTACACCCACAACTAACTTCGAAAAATTCCCCCTTTATACCTCTGGAGGTCAGACTTCGCACCTTCACAAATCCGGTGGTCAAGCGCCTTGTCTTCGATCCTTGAAACCCGAAGACAGTCAACACTGACCTTTCTTCTTTCCCCTTCAGACTTCTCCCTATCACGATTTCAGTAGTCACGATGTCAACCTCTTCATTCCACGATTCCCGAAACTCAATTTGTTGAAATGTCGATATGTCCGCAAGGTTGACTTTTCAACACCCCTTTTACTTGCGTCAGGACTTCGGACTTCACAATATCACGAATCCTAATGCAAGGGACTCGGATCTTTACCCCACGAAAACCCAAAATGGTCGATGGAGTTTGACTCTGTGTCGATAGTGCGCCACATATCTGCCTCACTAAATCCTCTAGCCCACACAATATTTTTATCCCTCACGGCTTCGCGCTTCTCGATTTCGTGAACTTTAACACCAAGTTTTCGACCCTTCCACTCACGAAATCCTGATAGGTGATTTCACAAGTGATCCAATGGCTCTTGGCTGACTTGGATATACGGATCTACTCCTCCTGAGCTTAGAACCTTTCGAAGCACTCGTTGTAACTTCCCTGCTCCTCTGTGAGATCTGATCTCTCACGGAACTTCGCAAATTCTCCACAGCGAATTTTGATCATCCGTCTCTTTCCTTTGAGGGCCTCTACATAAACTAAACAAGGTGTCTTCTCTCTGCGCAACTCATCCTCCTGCGGTCCCTCGTTACTATACCTTCTTTCAATTATTCAAGGTGCTTGGCCTCTCCCTTCCTTCGACTCCTTCGAAGGTCCAATTCCTTCTGATCTTTCTCCAACTTTGAGCCTTCTGAGAACTCTTTCACGCACTCCTTGCGGCAGACTTTCAAGCACTTCAAAGTGTTGAAATCCTTCGACTTTGCACACACCTGCAGCAGCAGTCTCTCAATACTTCGCTCAGATTCGAAACTCTGAAACTTCACTCAGCCTGCACACTCCTTGCACGGCTCCTTGTGCCTAACTGCACTTCCGAGGGAATGAGAACAAAATCTATGTCTCCTGATCTTTCAGAGACAAACCTTTGAACCTTTGTCAATGCACTCCTTGTGGACAATTCAACTACACTCATTGCAGAAACTCTTGCTCAGATAGAGAAACAATTGAAACTCATCTCTCCTACTCTCTCTCAGATTTCAAACATTCAACCAGAACTCATTCATACATAGCATAAAAGCAAATGTACAATAGAAAGAGTAAAATAACCATGAGCATAGCATTCAATATACATACACAGAGAAGAAACATGATGCCATGAATTTGAATCAAAGCTCTCTCTATTAATTCAAATCTATGTACATGGGTGTCTTCACACAACTCTCTGCTCTTTTTCTCATCTTTGTATGCTCTTCACACTCATCATACTACTGTTACAATACACAATGAGGGTGTCTATATCCTGTTTCCCTCTTGCGCTCTAAAACTGTCAAATCTAACATTCAACTCTATCTACTTGCATTAACTACCATAAATTCCTTCTATCTACTAAGGACGAAAGCGAATCGCTCAAGGTCTGTTTACATTATACAAGGGCACTCCTTCTTAATGGATTCATTAATATTTTAAGATATTTTCAAAATTTGTGCTGGACGCTTTTCCAGCTGTTTGTTGTCCCCGCGCTGGCTCGCTTGAGATGCTCCTACATTAGCATTCATAGCCTTATCTTTGAAGCTAAATTCTAGCTTGTCATCCTTATTAGCTAGTAAAAGTGGCTTTACATAACTAGTATCTACCACATCCCATACATCTGCACCTAAATCCATTATGTAGGTTCTCATTCTAACTTTCCATAAGGCAAAGTTTGTTCCATTGAATAGAGGGGCCTTATTGGTTGAATTTCCTTCATGGCTTGACATGCTTATTCTATAGGATCTACTCTTAGATAAAAGGGGCCGACTCTGATACCAATTGTTGGAAAACTGAGAGGGGATGGGGGTGAATCACTTGTTATCGTTCTTAAACAATTATGCTTATTTTAAACTCTTTGCAGAGCACTTAATGGCAATCACAATAATGCAGGGAGGTAAGCAATAGAAAATTTGACATCAGTCACACATATGAAATAAACAGAGACAAATATTTCCTGAGGAAACCCATAAAGGTTAAAAACCTCTTCTTCTTGTTATGATAAGTAATCTTTACATTTTGTACATTATCATACATATGAGCACCAACTCATTGTGAGGCTACAACCTCTATTTTGCAAGATGCAACTTGCTGAGAGAACCAACTCTCTATTTTCTCTAGCACCAACTAGAAGGAAGCACCAACTCCCTATGTTCCTCTGGCACCCACTAGAAGGAAGCACCAACTCCCTAGTTTCTCTAGCACCCAATAGAAGGAAGCACCAACTCCCTAACTGTTCCAGCACCAACTGGATGGAAGCACCAATTTCCAATCACACAGGCACCAACCTGTATAACAGAGAAAAACAGTTCTCCCTTACACCACCCTACCACCCTAGTTTCTCTGGCTGCAACCAGATGGAAGCTACAACTCCCTATGTTCAAGCACCCACTTGAACCTCTGAGCACAATAGTCCTCCCTAGAACCTCCCTACCACCCTTAGATATAAATATTTGCTATTGAAACTTATTACAGTGATATAATGTTCATCAATGGTTTATCAGTCTCATAACTGTTCTACTACACTGCCCTTCTCTGTCTTCCTCATTGTCTATATGCACACATTGCTTGTGCTTTTTGTTCTTCTACCGTTTATGCTCTGTGCGCCATGTCCATTCAATGTACCATTCCTCTTCTGTGCATTTTAGCTACTACAATCTGCCTCATTCTACACACTTGAATCACTCTCAACAGTCACACCCATGTCTTCTTTGTTCTGCATTCTTATAGTCTCTGTGCACCTTGTGCATCCTATATGCACCATCCTCCCTATGCTCTACACACTGCCATTGTTTTACACATTGGGATCCTCACTCCACACCACCTTGACACCACTTCACCCCCTCGAGCATCAACACACTCTCTCTATTTTGCATGTTCTCCTCATGTCGAGTCCTCTTCTTGATCATCATGGCAATTCCTCAACTTTTCTGGCAGTTAAACCCATGCGTTCATCATCACTGGGTGTTATTCTAAGATTCCTTATCTTGTCTCGCGGTTTAGACACTTCATCTTCTCTATCATAGTCAAGCTCATACTCTCTCTTGCAGTTATAGGCTTCAACGCTCTTCTATTCATCAATCACCTCTATCAATAGTCTTCATTCCACTGGTAGATGACTTGAGACTCTTCATCTTCTCTGGTGATCACCTTGAAGTCTCTTCGAGTCCTCTGACAAAAACCATCAGTCATTTCTAGCAGTTACACTGTGAACCTATTGAGCCTTGTGCCTTTGGCACCTTTCACCTTTCCTTTCACATGTGGCCTCAAGCGGTGACAACAACCTACACCAAAAGGTGTTTTCGCATTTCAACATTTCGACATTTTGCATGTTGCAAATTCCTGTTGTGAGGCATCTCGATTCTCTAAGTCATGATATCTGAAATGGAGCTTGGTTGCACTAGATCCTTCCTCTATCTTTTGCAGATGTGACCACTGGTTGTGACCACATCCTTATTCGAAACTGCATTTCACAATTTCTCGTTTCACGAATTTGTGGTGAGTCACTCTGACTCTTCCAACTCCCTATCATGAAATGGAGCCTTTCAACTTGCAATCTCCTTTCTTCACATGCCCACAATTGTGACCAAGTGTTTATCCATAAAGTGCTTTGGCAATTTCGCATTTTGGCATTCCTACATTTTAGCATTCCTGTGGAGAAGTATCTCGACACTCCAACTCCTGGTATCTGAAACCTACACCAAAAGGTGTTTTTCACATTTCAGTATTCCATAATTTTTTTATTCATGTGGTGAAGTGTTTCAACACTCTAACTCTCGGTATCCGAAACCTGCACCAAAAGGTGTTTTTTGCATTTCGGAATTCCTGTGGTGAAGTGTTTCGACACTTCCAACTCTCGGTATCCGAAACCTGCACCAAAAGGTGTTTTTCTCATTTCAGAATTTCGACATTCCTGTGGTGAAGTGTTTTGACACTCCAACTCTTGGTATTTGGAACTTAGAAATGGAGTCAGATCAACTGTATGATATTTCAGCGTTTCACATTTCAGCATTTCAACATTTCTATGATGAAGTGTTTCGACACTTCCAACTCTCGGTATCCAAAACAGAGTTTAGCTTCTGATACACCTCCAACTCCTGGTATCTAAAACTAGAATCTTTGTTGATGTGTCTATTTTGGGATTTCGGCGTTTCGCATTTCAGAACTTCGAGACTCCTGTGATGAAGAGTCTCGATTCTTGACTCCTCCAATTCCAGGTATCCAAAACTGCGAAATGGAGTTTACGCTTCTGATCTTTCCATGCCATCATCACTGTTGATCTTCCTTTCCTATCTATTTGACATCAAATGAACAAGCACACTCTTGCACTCTGCGTGCACCTTTGCACTATCTCTTCTGGTCTTCATGAGCTTGCCTTGTTGTGTCTCCCCAAAATACTTCTGGTCCTCGTCTAGCACACTGTACCTATACTCAAGCCATAATCATTGTTTTACTTTCCATCAATGAAAAGCATATGCCTCCTGTAAAACATGCCAACACTATCACCCTCAAAAATCAAACTAAATATTTAAGTCGTTTTCCCAGGAATTTTTTCCAATTTTTTCCTCAGCAACAACACTAGAATGTTTTCACTCTGTAAATTTTGTTTGGCTGATAAAAAAACGATAGATGTAACTATTTCAACCAGATTTAGAGATGAGGCACTAGCCATATCAACTTGGAGCAAGATCTCTCATGTCACTTGATATATCTATGGAAATTGGTGGCTAGATTTGGTTTGTTTTGGGGGTTTTTAATAAATTTGCTGGGAAGGAAGGGGAGGAATGCTCAAGGCTATGGAGTCAAATTATGAAAGTGAATGAAAACAAAGATCAACTGGTAGAACTCTCCAGAGGATAAAGGCTAAACTAGGCGATGCTTCTAAGTTATTCTTGAATTTAAATAGAGTGTAGGAGGATAAAGAAAACAAATAATTTCATCAAAGAATTACTAAAATGAATTCTTAATTAATTAAGAAGACTATCACACAGTTTAAATAGATTAATCCAAGAGTGTCACGAGACGAATTCTAGGCCTTTAACTATCTAATTTAAACATAAGAAAATGTAAATGGAATAAAAGATCACAGGAAATACATACAATGAAGGAAGATGAAGCTCATATCACCAATGTTAGGATATTTTCATACAGACTTCAAAAGATTCTGCATTTATATTCAATTCAGCTTCAGAAAATTACAATAGAGTTTGAAATAACCAAAAGGTGCTCTTGCACTTCTACCAACATTGATTCAATCAAACACCCCAGCATTTATACAATTTGATTACAATGGTTTAAACCGAAACGTTTAAGCTTCTAAAACTAATAATAGTAATTTCAACTGACAGTCTCAGTATATGAACCGATTTACAATGATTACTTAAAAGACATTTCAAATATAGGAACGAATTCCTCTAACTGGTCATATTCCTTTAGAACACCTGGATTGTCTTGATCTTCTATCGAACTCGCTGATTTGATGACACCTGGGGGTCACTTACTAGTCCTGAGAAAACTACATCTTGTCTCGCCCAGTCACACAATTTCCTTCCATTGTGAGTCAGAAGGAATCTCATAGTCTATCATTTCCTTAATTAAAATCTCTAGATCAATGCATGTGGCATAGGACACAATCAGCAGGCCAATATTCATTTTTTTAAACTGATTCAAAATTTTAAATTTTGTGGCCAAATACTCTACCAGACTCGGGCCTTTAAGACTTTCCTCCATAGATTCAAATTTCTAATGGTCCATCCTACACTGAATGAGGAGAGAATTGTAGTCTTCTTGATTGTATAATGAACCTTTTCCATCCCAAAATGGTAGGAATCCTTTGACAAACAATTGTTCAAATGTGCCTTTAAACTCTTGTATAATGTGCTCCATTTGCATATCTTTGTTCTGAACGGATTTGAGAAAGTTTTGCTTGGTGATGATTCTCCTGGCCCAAATGATCAACACAGTTTTGTATTTTACCCAAATAGTCTGAATATCAGAAATGGGTACAAAATTCAGCAAATCAATAGCATTTTGGGCCCATTTCGAAGGTTTATTGGCTAGTGTTTCATTAACAATAGTACACCTGCTTCGGGCCATGGTAGCCACACTGTCTTTGTCATTTATAAAATTCAGATAAACTCTGAAAATAGCAGACTCTGTAGCAATAGAATCCCAGATCACATGTTTAGATCCTTGTAGTAGTGTTTTTCCTTTCAACCTTGTCCTCATCTTGCTTACTCTCTCCTGCAAATCCTGATTTTCCCTTTGGAGTGGATCCATCTTTTCATATTTTATTTTCATCTCTTGTTTCATCTTTTCCAAAGTTTCCTTCAGGTTTTTTATTTCCCCTGTCTGTAGACTCACTTGTGCCATGGCTTGGACCAATCCATCAGTGCTCGATCCAACTTCCTCATTAGCAGGTGCAATGACAGCCATATCTGATGTTGCTACTTGCCCCTGTAACCAATTCTCTTTCTCCTTTTCTAGCTGCAACACTTTAGCTCTGTAATTTAGTGATTCTTGTCTAAATGTTTCTTTCTCTTGCTCAAGTGCAGCCAACTCTGCTTCCTGTGGATGTTCAGTAGGGTACATCTTTAGCTTCTTCTTCAGACTCTGGATTATCTTGTCTTTCTCATCTAAGGAATCCTTTACTCCCTGAGGGCCTTCAAACTCCAATATTTTGACCTGTGTCTACTAGGATTTGTTGGACACTTTCTCCTGTTTCAATTGCCCATCTAGTTTGACTGCATGTGTTTTCAATCTTGAAACTTTCAGACTTAAGCTTAGTTATTCTGAGTATATCATCTCACTAGCATTCTTGTGGAACTTTTCTTTTTCTGGGGCACCAATATTCTCATAGTGCATCTTGATTTTATACACTTTATCATCATCTTCTATTTCTATATTAAATGTATTTCTTTCTACATATCTGACTGAAAACATGGATGTCTTGTGCTGGGAGAGATTCTCTACTTCAAGAAACAGGTCTCTTATCTCACTATTGGCCATACTTCCTTTTAAAACATATTGGTTCATCAAGTCTTCTTTGTATTGAGATACTGCCCGAGGTGTCTTGCTAAATATGTGTTTTTTTTTGTTGAAAACCCTTGTGCTTCTTTCTCTTTGTGGCATGATTCTTGTGCTAGCTTCTTCATTCTTGGATGCACTTTCCACCATCTCCATGCTTGTTTTCTCTTTAGGTTCTTCTTCTTCCGGGTCAACCACTTGAGAGGGTGGTGTAATTTTCATTTTCTTGGGCATATCTTGCTGGCTACTGGCACCCAAGGCCTCTAAATTGTTCCTCTTATTATAAACACTCATCTTTGGGGCTTTGACAATCAATCTTGGAGAAGATTTCTGTGTCTGGATCTTTTGAGGGGTAGACTCTATTGGATTTATCTGATCATGCTGCAAAGTGACCTCCATATCTGTACATGTTTCCATATTAGCCAGTTTATCAAATCCTTCAACATGCATGTGCTCATAGGGGCCTAATTTCCTCATCATCCTTCTCTTTGATATGATCTGATGCGGGTCATATTTCCTTCCTTGTAATTGTGTAAGCTTGAATTCATTGAATTTTTCTTGGATCTGAGGTAGGTAGGATTTTTTTTTTACCACAAAGGTTCCTACCATGAAAGGAAAATTTAAGTTGGATGCCTTGTGTTCTTTAAGAAAGTGCTATGTCTCTGAAATGATCCTTTGTCTAATGAACTCTAAAGAAAAAATCCCGAGGGTCAAAAAGAATGGAAAAAGATAAGGTCCTTCTTGATAGCCATACACCCATATCATAGTAGATTGTATGAACAACATCCAATCTCCTACTCTTCTCTCTGGATTTGGTTGTAAAAAACTTTTCATTTCTTATAGAACCCTTGGCAAGTTTGAGATGAAGATAAGACTGTACACCCTGGACATGATCTTATTAATGAAAATAAGCATGGTGATCCTTTTACATTCAGTTGAGATGAATGTAGTTTCAATAAATTCGGTCTTGTTCAATTTCGGGAACATCCTTAGCAGGTGCGTGTAGTATCTGAAGTGTCTCAATGAAGTCAAATTGACTAGCTATCAATGCATATTATCATTAATGAATCTGTCAAAACTAATACAGACTGACTGACGAGACTCTGACAAAACAACGGTTAACAGGAAACCTAACATGACTTCTACTACGAACTAGTCGTTATCTAACCCTAAAATTTGGCTAAGCAGGGAACAAACCCACTGGACCTCAATGATCATAACACTCACATTGATAGGTAACGACAGACTTTCTGAATGGTGTTCAGGTTTGACAATGGTTTGCATAAATTGTGATTTTACCTATGAAGGGAATTATCTATAAATTGTGATCATCTTCTCTTTGTCGAAAGGCTCTGATGCTACGGAGAAAGACTATGACACACTGAGGATATTACACACTGAGGGTATGTCGAAGTGACAGGATGTCTATTTCACATAAAACCTCTAACTCTAATTTATTCAAAATAGCTCTTTCTTCCTGTGAATATTGCTCAGCACACCAACTTATGAATTCAGGGAATGGGAAGACTACTTCTACGACATAAGGGGTAATGGAGGCATGATACCTTCTGAGAAAAGGGATCTGCTTCCCAAACTTGTCTAACAAATTCGATCTGGACACAGAAACAGGTGAGACTGTTGTCTTTGTGTCGAAAACATTGGAGTCCCTATCAATTAAGGCTTCTTCTGTAGAGGTGATGTATTGTTCATTCATGGATAAAATAATAGGACTAGCATCCATTGTGAAAAATACCTTTTGAGCGGTGAATAAAAGACAAATCTGATCCAACTTTGAGCTTGGGTTTCGAATGCATGGTTTGCGCCAAATTTTGAACGTTTGAATGCTTTCAAAGTATCATAAAATAATGCCAGGGATCCTCCTTTTATATGAACCTATCAAAACTGGGGATTGGAGAAAATGGTTTTAGGTAGACCTGTTTTAACCTCGATGTATCTCTAGAGGTTCCACACATCCACGAATAAAACCATAGTAGTTTTTCCCGACCGGCCTTCGAGTAATTATCTTTGGCGTTGCTTCATTCCCTGATATCTCTCTTAGTTGTTGATCTGGGCCACTTTCATATCGATAATCCACAGAATCCTTTCTTTCACACCTCTACTATATTTTTCTGCATGCCGCCATATAAGACCTTATCCTCCAAACTATCACACTTCCATAGTGATGTGGCTTTTCTCTAAATCCATGAAACTTGGATCCTGATCTGAAAATTGTTATGATGATAATAGGACATTCACAATATATATCACAATCGTATGTAATCACAAGAGCATCATACATAAATCAACTAAAAATAAGCATACATGTGGGTAGGTGGATTTTTTTCGTGTGGGAGAACAAAGACAACAAATGCTCGTGTCCTAAAAAGACATAACATCCTTCCTCTCAAATAGAACTGAACCTTCGAATAGCACTCAACAGTGGGGTCTGAAGCCACCGGAAGAGGAACTAGTGAAGGATGAAAAAATCAGTTATAATGAGGGGTAGAGGGTGCATATCTCGAAAGAGTTGGCGATATTTCCCAATAGCCACAAAAAATCTTATCAAAGTGCAATTACATCCCACAATTGCCACCTGGGTAGATGTCCTAAAATTTGGTCACTAAGTACCTTGGTCAAAGTGTGGCATTTAGATTTTCATCCTCATAAATGGGTTATAGGTTGGATCCTGTCCAAGAGGTGGGTGCCTCAAGGGGGTACGCATAGAACAACCGGACCTCAGGTATCTCCCTGCCTTATGGTGTTAGGAACACTTGACTTGGAGGATTGTAAAGTTCCCTATTTGTCAACTTCTAATGTTTGAAGATGTGAGAAATAGATAATGTGGATTTATTTGGATGCCTATCCCTGAGATCTTACCTAGAATAAAACATTTATTTTGTCACCTCTTGTGGAGGAAAACTTAGTGAGTTTTTAGAAAAATTTAAGTAGTGGTTGTTTGAGAGATTGGGGGTGTGAACCAATATCTTTTGAATTAAGTGGGAGTGGATAATTTCTTCAAGAAAAAGTGGGGTGTTTCGGAATCCCTTTGGAGGAAAATTACTTCAACCTCCACAATTTGAGATGAAACTATGGGAGTGAGTAGTGACTTTGTGTGTGAGCAAGTCATAAAAGATTCCAAATTTTTAATAAGTTAGGTGTCACCTTGTAGCATGTGGACTTCCTGTGGTCCTTTACAAGTCTTGATTACCTATCTTACTAGATGCCATTGGTACAACCTTGCAGAATTTTAAAGTCCCTAAAGAAATAGCATGTGGACATCTGGGTCCTTACCAATCCTTTATACTCCCTAATGTGATTTAATCTAATAAATCTTCAAAATACTATCCTATATTGAAAGCATGTGGGCATGTATGGGCCCATTACAATCATCTTTAAACTCCCCTAGTGATGTAAACTAACAAAGTAGCTTCACACTATCCTATCTTTGCAACATGTGGGCATGTTTGGGCCCTTACAAATTTAATATTTTTTTAAAAGAAACTAATAGGGGGGCCTAGGGGGGCTTTGTCCTCTCCTAAATATTTTTTCTTTAAGGGAGATGAAATCTTCCCTCAATCATTTTTTTGATTCTCAAGATTGCTCTATGGTGCGAGAGAAGAGAATACTCAATGATTGAAGTTTGATTTTTGTTCCCAATGCAAGTATTTATAATTGTGATAGTGAATGATTCCAACTTATCTTTTACAATCAAAACAAGCCATCCATGTGGAAACTCAAAGAAAAAAGAGGAAAAAATATGGTTTTTAACCCCCCAGGTGCCTAGGTTTTGACTAACCCTTCATGTGGAGAGGGAATCTAAGTGTGGTGCATATTACAAATTGCATAGGATCAATATTTAGAAGGCTAGGGTCCTTCCAAACTTAAAAAAAAACTCTTACAATGTTGGATTTCTAGATAGATGCGCATGTGGTGCCCATGCAAAAAGAAATAATGACCTATTGGCACACGTGCACAGAAGGCGCTGAGAAACATAGTGTTGTTGGCACAGGTTCTCGGAAGATGCGGCTGTGGGCTAAAAAAAATCCACACATGTTCTGATACGTGGTTGGGAAGAACATTTTGAATGAAATCCTCTTATTCCAACTCTGAATTTGGATTTTTGAAAGTAGGCTTGGGCCGATTATGATCCTTGCAAGGTAAATAAGTCAGAAATAAGTGCTCAAACAACTCAAATAGGGAGGGAATTGATACCTTCCCCAGTATGGTCGCCAATCTATTGTATCCTTTTTTCCACTTGGATGAGAAAAAGAGGGACACCTACAAGTCTAGTTGGATTAGCTGAGAAGGACAGAAACTAGTGCAAGAGTTAGACACATCAAGCACAAGAAATAAATAAACAACTAAGATAATAAAACTAAAGAAACAAAACTAAAGTGCATAAGGAAATTAGAACCAAAGTCAACCAAAAAATTGACCAATATTCATGCCACCAATGGATAGATTGTATTAGTGGGAAAACATTGAAGAGAAAGGGAGACATATGGGTCCCATCTTCCTCCAAGGGAGGGATCTTGAATCCCCTGTGTGAGATCTCTTCTTACAAATAGAAAACTAAAAAGGAAATGGTGAGGAAATCCAAAGGTCATTCCCTCAAGAGGTGAGGAGAATGGCGCAATGAAATTATGCTAGTATGCTCCAAGAAGGAAAGAGGTTCCTTGTAGGAGAATAGTGGCAGAATAAAAATACAAATAGATTCTTGAAAATGTAGTGCACCCATGGCCTCGTTTTATAGCAAATATTTGAGGCATTATCCAACCGATCTTTAGTGTGAACAAGGGTGCCTTTAGGGCACCCTTAGGTCTTTTACTAGCCCCCCACTCAGATTCAATTTGGATTTGAGGGTCAAATCGAATTGGGAGATGAACCAGAAGTGGGTACAAGGCCGACCAGAATCATAAATGCATCGTTCTTAGGTGTGCATGTCTTTTTGCGTACACAGTCGCACATCAGGTGCATATGCGCTTTTCTGACGTTTTCAACTAGCGCATGTGCGTGCACTTCCTTTGTATTCTGAGTGCATGTTGATTTTATAACCAGTTGTATAGTTTGTGCCCTTTGGAAATAATTTTTTTGAGCCATGAATGAACTAATATGTGTTTGGAGATGTTGGATTCCTGTAACCATTTGCAGACAAAATTTCAGTGATAACACTTTGCTTTAACTATTATATTTCAGCCTGCAGAAATTCAAACTAGCATTTAAGAACACAACAAGGTTAGTAGCTAGGCTTGCAATCTATTTACTAATAATTGAAAAGACACAACATATTAACAACTATCCTTTACAAGAAACCTGCAAAAAGGAAATTGAAACAATTAAATTATGAATAACAAACACACAGCATGTGAAATGATAAAAACACATGTAATGAAAAATGAAAGAAATGGCAGTTGCACAACTTGAATACACAAGATAACTATCTAACTATTCACCCATACCACTGGTCACCCCCCAAGGAGGTCGTGGCTACTCCTCAAGAGTGAATCGTGAGCTAAATCATCACGATTCTAACATTTAAACTAAAAACACAGTCTTGCATAAATTTATGGAAATGTCTCGAATTACACAACAAAACAATTCTAGCAATCCTTCACAATTATTCACTATCCTTGTATGACCACTACTATGGTATTTATAATAGTTACAATTTGAGAGGTTAACCACTAGAAGGGTCAACCTCCTGTAAAAACAACAAATTCCATTAAATACACTATAACTGTCTGTGGCTTCTAGAAACCAAACGAGCCACTCAACGCTCAACATAACATCTTAATCCAAGATGTCAAGAGATCAGTAGCTAGAGGCCATGAGGGTGAACAAAACCCATGTCACCAATTCTGCCAGCACAGGCCACCGATATAACAATCGCCAACTTGCCCACGTTTTTAGTGTTGGATGAAGTGTTGAACGCAGTGTTGGATGAAGTACCAAACGTAGTGCCGGATGGAGTACCGGATGAGCTGCTAGATGGAAAAATGCCATGCAATTTTTCCCTGTGACACCTAGATCATGCATTAGATTCTTGTAATCATTAAATCAATCTTAAATAAACTCAAAATCATCACAAAACATCAATTACACGTACCTGGCATAAGATATGATGATTTGCTATGAAATCCTTCAAACATTATTCAAAATGGTTATTAAGACATATATAATATCAGTAAAAAAGGATTCAATCAACATCATTAAAAAACCAAATCATGATCCCAACATTTCCCCCACACCTAAGATTTTGCAGGTCCCATTACAAACAAAAAT
>ML801678.1:384365-401315 GCA_009831015.1 Picea engelmannii
CCATCGAACGCAGTAAGGAGAGTAGGTGATGGAGACAACTCGGGCTGACCAATAGCTTTCCAGCATGCCAACGACATAACACAAGTCGAAGCACCCTCGTCGACCACCGTGCGATAGATGTTTCATGTAAAAGTTTTCGTGGGATGAGCCACTACTATCTGAAACGCGACGTGGTAAGGCAAATGAGGTTTCAAGTCAGTCATGTCTAACATGATCGTTCTTGGTTTACAAGTCTCAGTAGAGCCTAAAGAAGTCAACAAGGCTTTTCTCTGAGCAGGGCAACTTTGGAGGACCTCCAAAGCAGACATCGCACAAGGGGTTTGTGACAAATCCTCCACCACAGAGTAGTTCTGGGCGGCCCTTGCGTTTGGATTATGAGAAGCCCTCTTAAACACACCCTTTGGAATGCGTGTCATTGTTTCACCCAATGTCTTCTCAATCTGTAGAGGAAGAGATGGGGTCTCGGCTTCTTTGCCCTTATCAGAGGCACTTGGTTTTCTATAATCGTGTGCTCTAGTTGTTATGAAAGCATCACTTTTCACCATATATACGTTCGCAGAAGAAGGGTTATTAAGAGGAGGGAAGTTTTCCTGGCTGCCCCCTTCACCACTTGCAGAGGATTGAGTTAAATTCTGCCCATGCTGAAAGGGATTAGTCAACACAGCTTGTTGTTGTTGTGTGACAAACTTTTGGGCCTCTGCAAGTCGAGGGCATAAATGGGTTGGGTGGTCTTCCGCACATAGGTTGCACGGATATCTCGCCCTCTTCTTTTCCGTGGTGCCCTCGCCAACATTATCGTTTGGTTTCTTATCCCCCTTACTCTTTTTGCGTTGTTTCTTCTTCCCTTCGGGCTGCTGGTTGGCCTTGGGATTAGTCATCTGCACGGAGTGTACTTCCAACGTTTGAGTAGGAGGAGCAGCCGAAGCAATAGTCCGGCTGGCCGCTGAGTGTTGTATGGATAACTGTTGCAATTGCTTATTCAATTGCTCAGCGGGCTTAGTGTGTGCCGAACCAACGATACCGTCGACATGTGGTCCGGCTCTCTGTCTGGTTTTCTCCAGGATTGACCGTGGCGCATCTGGTAAGATGGTATATAACAAACCAGACTGAGAATAGATAAGCTCAAACTGTTGAGCCCTCATAATGGCGTCTTCTTCAGAGAAAACTCCAGAGGTTGCAACGTCTTTGGACAACTGTGGGACCAAGGACTTAATGAACCATTCCAACAGGAATGTTGGTGGGACTGGTACTTTGATGAGACTCTTTTGGCATCGCCACTCTTGAATATGATCCGAGATATGGTCCGCTGTCGTCTGCTCGAAATTGGCTAGCAATTCTGTGCCAGCGTCGTATCTTACAGGTAACTGGAAATGGTTAAGGAAGACCATCGCCAGTTCGCCAAAAGTAGAATATCATGAACGATCAAGATCTATGTACCATTTCACGGTACTCCCAATAACAGTGCGTTGAAACAATCGCAACTGGACGGAGTCATCTTTCAGCGAATTGGATGAACACCACAAATGAAAAGTGGTCACGTGATCCCCTGGATCTTCGTTAGGCTTGGCTTCGAACTTAGGGAATCCCGAAGGCAACTTCGTTGGCATAGGAGGACAACGTGGATCGTGACAGATAGGATCATTCAACAACCATGTTAAATCCGGCAAGTGTAACATTGCCAAGAAAGGTAGTTTAGGTTGCTGCTGATAGCTAGGATAAAAGGGTCCTAGGGTTTGACTGGCACCAGGTTGCCAGGAAAAGTTTTGTTGCTGGCCAGGGTTTTGGTAGAAACCTTGGCCTTGACCAGCATAAGGGTTTTGCATCGGAGGAGACATCATTGGTTGATTCCCCATAAAGGACATCGGATGTTGGGCATTTATTATGTTTGACGGGCTCTGGATAGGATTACCCCATGCCAGTCCTATTGGGAGAGGCATAGCAGTTTGTCCGGGGTTCCATTGGCTATGAAAAGAATTACCCCAGAACGACAATCCAGTGGAGGGAATGGATCCTTGTCCTGAGTTCCAAGGTCCTGGTATATGTGCCCCTGGCGCAGGAATAGTACCCTGTGCCGGTGTAGACTGTCCAAATACGGGAGTGCCCCCAGATGGGAAAGCAGTGGGTGTGAACGTGTTGTTACCAAACGTCCCGTTCCAAACAAACAGTGACGAACCTACCGGCTGAGTTTGCGCAGGTGGTCCTTGACTCCCGGCTCCAAGTGAACTTGTGTGTGTGGGCTGCCCGACGGTCTGCTGATGCGGACCACCGAGCGACGGGGACGAAGGAGGAATATGACCTCCAGCGTGAGGAAAAGCATTTAAATGGACAGGAATGCCCCCCAGTTGACCTTGCAGAGGAGCGTTAGAGCTCCCTGCCCCCAGACCCAAAGTCTGTAAAGTGGAGTGAGTGAGTACTGGACTTGTTCCTGAACTAGGCATACCATATGAGAATGGAGCGCCCGTCGCACTAGATGTGAAAGGATTTGTGGCCGCCACGATAGATGGGGTCGGTCCACTTTGCGATGAAGTTGTGGCAGGAGCCATGGTGGTCCGGACTGACGGCGGCAAGTTAGGAGATGCTTCTCCTGTGGTAACAACAGTGATGGGAACAGAAGAGTTCCCTGAGGTAGTAGCAACGTTTGTTGCCATAGCTGTATGAGGCCCTGACAGGAATTCAGTAAATCAGACTGGTACGATCATCGGTGTATAGATGTCAGTGTTTTGGGCTTCAACCGATCAAAGGTTGGCGATTGGTTCCTCGGGGGGTTGTTCGGGCTCGAAAGCCCCAGTTGCTTCGAAGGACCCTTGATGGTCCAGCTTCTGCCTTAATGGTGGCGGGGGTGGCTCCAGTATAACCGGCGGCAGGCCAAGAAGCCTTCGTGACCAGCGGAGCTCCGAATCCTCCACTGTGTGAGAAGATTCATGACACGCTAAGGTATTCTACACGAACAAACAGTAACATGCACTAAAAGAAAGCCCCTAGAAGATAAATCAAGCCAGCACTAAACTAGTAGGAAGAACAGTTACAACAACCAACACTAGAGTACCTTACCGGTGCAAGTGCAACTCGAATACGGAAGCACCCTCTGGGTCTACTCTACAAAGCATTGGTCCGATGTCCATCCTAGGTACCGCGGTATACCCCCGCAGTCACCTGTGTATGTTTCTAGAAAAGATTGGCAACTAGTTTGCCATCACGTGAACAACTATCAGGTGGGTATAGTCGGCAGTCGGGTAGACCACAATGAGCAGGGTATCAAGCCCGAAACCTGTCAAGGGTATCGAGAGAAAGTGTTCCAGAAGACGACTGAGGACCTCGAATGGATTCGAGACCCACGAAGCTCCGTGGAAAATGCTAACGACGGAATCCCTTAACAAATCCTCTATATGTGTTCTCCACAACGCTCGGTCTAGCTTTGGAGGGGTTATCTCCGCTACCTTTCCTTACGCGACCTCGTGTTTAGCCCCTATGTTAGAGGGGGGTCCTGAATAACTTTCCGTAACTGGAATTCTACACTCCCTATTGACAGACTCCAATGTTTGGTTTGGGTGGCCTTAGAGAATTTACTTTCCATCCTATTCCAAGGCCCTATTCCTGAGCTAGTGTATGCACCTTACAAACAGAAAAGTCTACTTGATTTTATTTAGCGTTTCTTTTAATGGGCTTCTTTAAGTCACAAGGTGCGAAAGTGAAACTGATGATGTGTAAAAAGACTCAATGCAAGATGAACAAAAATGCTTGGAAACAAAAACTCTTACTAAAATGCAAAACCAACAACTTTTCAATGAAAAACTTCTTTTCTTTTTCAAATTCACTAAGATTTCATGCAGTAAATATGAAGGACTTTCACTCAGATCTACGAGCTACTTATGCTTGACATGCACTGCAAAAACTTATGCAAAAAGACTTCTTTCCTAGCTACTGATGCAACAACACAATCTTCAAACCAAGAAGAAAATGAAACAAGAAATTGTTTTTTATTTCGTTGTAAAATAACACAACAAGAAAAATGATGACAAGAACAAAACCAAGAGAATAAAAAGAAAACTTTGGCTTAAAGCGTAGATCACAAACATAATCAGGGCACAAAAATGCAACAAAGCAATCACAACAGCACCAATTCTAACACTTGCCTAAAAACCATAAAACATATATTTTTTCTCTTTTGTCTTTTCTATCAAAACATCAACTAACAAACACGGGCTAAGGATAAGATGTCCTAACCTGCTGACTGTGCAGCCCCAGAATTCAAACCCTGAAAGGAGCACTTCTCACCACAGGAGGGGATGACTACCCCACCCAGGCTGAAAAGCAACCAGACAGACCCGCGACTGTCATCGAGACAACACGCGGTCAACCGCGTGCTGAGCTACAACAGCACGCGGGTACCCGTGCTCAGAACTGAATCAGCCCGCGGGTAGGTATAAAATCAAAGAAAAAATCAAACACAGGCAGCCCAAACCTGAAAAAGGGCTCTGGTATTGACAACCAGGGTCTCCTAAAGGCTTGGATGCTTCTATTTCGACAGAAAAAGAAAATTTTCAAAAAAGAAAATAAATGCAAAGAAAAACCAAAACAATAAGGCAGACTGAAAGCAAGACAATAAACTAATCAAGATCTAGACAGGATCCAGAAAGCCCCTTGAGAAGGTAAACTTCTGACAGGGATGAGGAGACTGCCTCTTAAGCTTCCTGGTCTCTACACGCTACTGAAACCACTACAGCAGGCGGTCACCCACGGGCTGTAGAAGGTTAGGGCGCGGGTTACCCGCGGGCAGGGCTTCTGCAGGCCGCGGGTACCTCTGTGTGTCCCGAGAATGAATGTCAAGCGTCTGTCAAGGAAAACTGGTATTGATAACCAGGTTCCCTGCTAGCATTGACCTAACAGGCAACAAAATAAACAAAGAAATAGAAACTTAACTTCTTTAAACTACCCAAAAGATCTTTAACCAAATTCGGAAACCCTAAGAGTAAAATCTCCCCAGTGGAGTCGCCAATTCTGTTGTGGGGTATTCTACCCTACGGACTAGCAAGCTAGGGTTTTAAACTTGCATGCAGATCATGACCCTTCATAAGATACTTTTAACCTTCTACCTAAATCCGAAACCCCTTTTCTCAGGCAAACATGAGAAGAATCAACTAACCTTTTTATCGACGGTTGAAGTAGATCCTCCGTTGAGCTTTTATCCCCTTGCTGCTGCTGCTCCTTCCAAAAAGCTTTCCTGCAATCAAGACAAAACTATGCATGCATGCTACTGATCTACTAGAGGGTTAGAGATTAAATACAAATCAAATAACATAGATAAGACTCATGTATGCGGGACGGGAAAAGTGTCTTTTTCATTAATCTCAATATGAACCAACTTACAATGATTATAGAGACCGACCACCGTTCCACGATCCTGATCCTGGGCTCCTCCTCTTCTTTTGTCCTTTAACTATTGTTGCTTGAATCTCTCCTAAAGCTTGAGGCAAGGCTAAAGGGTTGGGACAAAATGGACTTGGCAATTTGGCAGAGTTTCTTTGCTATGATTTTTCCCCCCTGAATAGTACCCCTACCCCTCCTTTTATAAGCTAGAAGGAGCTAGGGTTTTTGGCGAACTCTCAGCCATGCATGGCTGGGAGTTCCAGTTAACTGACAAAAAGGTCTTTGTCCAGGCGGGAACTTTCCTGATTTTTTGCTTTGTTAGGTAACCGCGGGCTGTAGTGGGCTAGCCCGCGGTCACCCGCGTGCAGTAGAAGTCCAGCAAGCGGTCCAACGTGCCCAGTGAGAGGTTAGGGCGCGGGTTGCTTGATTTAAGTAGTTTTTTGAGGTTTTGTTCAGCATGGCTTTGGCTAGGAAGAGGCATGAGTTGGCCTGATGCCAGGTAAACCTGTGTGGTGCATTTTAGGGTTATAACAGAAGTGTCTGCAGAATAATTGGAGCCTCATAGAGAGACAAAATATGAACCTATTTCTCCTCATAAACCCCCTCTTACTCCTACCTCTCGGATGCCTATAATAGATCCCAAAACTGATATAATTTCTACACAGTTCAAAGGATCCAAGCCCTCCTATGAGACATCTAATCATACTCCAACCATTGAAAATTTACAACAGGAAAATGTTCAGCTGCTACAACAATTGGAAGAGAGGAAGACTTTGGATAATCATCTTCACCATGACAATGCAATAATACAAGTAAAGGTGAATTCCCTCCAAACATTGGTTGATCAAATGACCAATACCAATCCCAATCTCAAGGAACATTTGAAACATCATAAGAGGCACAAGACAAAATCTCAGGACAAGAAGGAGAATCTTCCAAAGATAATCCTTCTCAGCAAGTCTAGTCATATGGGGGAATTCATTTTTGTTTGTAATGGGACCTGCAAAATCTTAGGTGTGGGGGAAATGTTGGGATCATGATTTGGTTTTTTAATGATGTTGATTGAATCCTTTTTTACTGATATTATATATGTCTTAATAACCATTTTGAATAATGTTTGAAGGATTTCATAGCAAATCATCATATCTTATGCCAGGTACGTGTAATTGATGTTTTGTGATGATTTTGAGTTTATTTAAGATTGATTTAATGATTACAAGAATCTAATGCATGATCTAGGTGTCACAGGGAAAAATTGCATGGCATTTTTCCATCTAGCAGCTCATCCGGTACTCCATCCGGCACTACGTTTGGTACTTCATCCAACACTGCGTTCAACACTTCATCCAACACTAAAAACGTGGGCAAGTTGGCGATTGTTATATCGGTGGCCTGTGCTGGCAGAATTGGTGACATGGGTTTTGTTCACCCTCATGGCCTCTAGCTACTGATCTCTTGACATCTTGGATTAAGATGTTATGTTGAGCGTTGAGTGGCTCGTTTGGTTTCTAGAAGCCACAGACAGTTATAGTGTATTTAATGGAATTTGTTGTTTTTACAGGAGGTTGACCCTTCTAGTGGTTAACCTCTCAAATTGTAACTATTATAAATACCATAGTAGTGGTCATACAAGGATAGTGAATAATTGTGAAGGATTGCTAGAATTGTTTTGTTGTGTAATTCGAGACATTTCCATAAATTTATGCAAGACTGTGTTTTTAGTTTAAATGTTAGAATCGTGATGATTTAGCTCACGATTCACTCTTGAGGAGTAGCCACGACCTCCTTGGGGGGTGACCAGTGGTATGGGTGAATAGTTAGATAGTTATCTTGTGTATTCAAGTTGTGCAACTGCCATTTCTTTCATTTTTCATTACATGTGTTTTTATCATTTCACATGCTGTGTGTTTGTTATTCATAATTTAATTGTTTCAATTTCCTTTTTGCAGGTTTCTTGTAAAGGATAGTTGTTAATATGTTGTGTCTTTTCAATTATTAGTAAATAGATTGCAAGCCTAGCTACTAACCTTGTTGTGTTCTTAAATGCTAGTTTGAATTTCTGCAGGCTGAAATATAATAGTTAAAGCAAAGTGTTATCACTGAAATTTTGTCTGCAAATGGTTACAGGAATCCAACATCTCCAAACACATATTAGTTCATTCATGGCTCAAAAAAATTATTTCCAAAGGGCACAAACTATACAACTGGTTATAAAATCAACATGCACTCAGAATACAAAGGAAGTGCACGCACATGCGCTAGTTGAAAACGTCAGAAAAGCGCATATGCACCTGATGTGCGACTGTGTACGCAAAAAGACATGCACACCTAAGAACGATGCATTTATGATTCTGGTCGGCCTTGTACCCACTTCTGGTTCATCTCCCAATTCGATTTGACCCTCAAATCCAAATTGAATCTGAGTGGGGGGCTAGTAAAAGACCTAAGGGTGCCCTAAAGGCACCCTTGTTCACACTAAAGATCGGTTGGATAATGCCTCAAATATTTGCTATAAAACGAGGCCATGGGTGCACTACATTTTCAAGAATCTATTTGTATTTTTATTCTGCCACTATTCTCCTACAAGGAACCTCTTTCCTTCTTGGAGCATACTAGCATAATTTCATTGCGCCATTCTCCTCACCTCTTGAGGGAATGACCTTTGGATTTCCTCACCATTTCCTTTTTAGTTTTCTATTTGTAAGAAGAGATCTCACACAGGGGATTCAAGATCCCTCCCTTGGAGGAAGATGGGACCCATATGTCTCCCTTTCTCTTCAATGTTTTCCCACTAATACAATCTATCCATTGGTGGCATGAATATTGGTCAATTTTTTGGTTGACTTTGGTTCTAATTTCCTTATGCACTTTAGTTTTGTTTCTTTAGTTTTATTATCTTAGTTGTTTATTTATTTCTTGTGCTTGATGTGTCTAACTCTTGCACTAGTTTCTGTCCTTCTCAGCTAATCCAACTAGACTTGTAGGTGTCCCTCTTTTTCTCATCCAAGTGGAAAAAAGGATACAATAGATTGGCGACCATACTGGGGAAGGTATCAATTCCCTCCCTATTTGAGTTGTTTGAGCACTTATTTCTGACTTATTTACCTTGCAAGGATCATAATCGGCCCAAGCCTACTTTCAAAAATCCAAATTCAGAGTTGGAATAAGAGGATTTCATTCAAAATGTTCTTCCCAACCACGTATCAGAACATGTGTGGATTTTTTTTAGCCCACAGCCGCATCTTCCGAGAACCTGTGCCAACAACACTATGTTTCTCAGCGCCTTCTGTGCACGTGTGCCAATAGGTCATTATTTCTTTTTGCATGGGCACCACATGCGCATCTATCTAGAAATCCAACATTGTAAGAGTTTTTTTTTAAGTTTGGAAGGACCCTAGCCTTCTAAATATTGATCCTATGCAATTTGTAATATGCACCACACTTAGATTCCCTCTCCACATGAAGGGTTAGTCAAAACCTAGGCACCTGGGGGGTTAAAAACCATATTTTTTCCTCTTTTTTCTTTGAGTTTCCACATGGATGGCTTGTTTTGATTGTAAAAGATAAGTTGGAATCATTCACTATCACAATTATAAATACTTGCATTGGGAACAAAAATCAAACTTCAATCATTGAGTATTCTCTTCTCTCGCACCATAGAGCAATCTTGAGAATCAAAAAAATGATTGAGGGAAGATTTCATCTCCCTTAAAGAAAAAATATTTAGGAGAGGACAAAGCCCCCCTAGGCCCCCCTATTAGTTTCTTTTAAAAAAATATTAAATTTGTAAGGGCCCAAACATGCCCACATGTTGCAAAGATAGGATAGTGTGAAGCTACTTTGTTAGTTTACATCACTAGGGGAGTTTAAAGATGATTGTAATGGGCCCATACATGCCCACATGCTTTCAATATAGGATAGTATTTTGAAGATTTATTAGATTAAATCACATTAGGGAGTATAAAGGATTGGTAAGGACCCAGATGTCCACATGCTATTTCTTTAGGGACTTTAAAATTCTGCAAGGTTGTACCAATGGCATCTAGTAAGATAGGTAATCAAGACTTGTAAAGGACCACAGGAAGTCCACATGCTACAAGGTGACACCTAACTTATTAAAAATTTGGAATCTTTTATGACTTGCTCACACACAAAGTCACTACTCACTCCCATAGTTTCATCTCAAATTGTGGAGGTTGAAGTAATTTTCCTCCAAAGGGATTCCGAAACACCCCACTTTTTCTTGAAGAAATTATCCACTCCCACTTAATTCAAAAGATATTGGTTCACACCCCCAATCTCTCAAACAACCACTACTTAAATTTTTCTAAAAACTCACTAAGTTTTCCTCCACAAGAGGTGACAAAATAAATGTTTTATTCTAGGTAAGATCTCAGGGATAGGCATCCAAATAAATCCACATTATCTATTTCTCACATCTTCAAACATTAGAAGTTGACAAATAGGGAACTTTACAATCCTCCAAGTCAAGTGTTCCTAACACCATAAGGCAGGGAGATACCTGAGGTCCGGTTGTTCTATGCGTACCCCCTTGAGGCACCCACCTCTTGGACAGGATCCAACCTATAACCCATTTATGAGGATGAAAATCTAAATGCCACACTTTGACCAAGGTACTTAGTGACCAAATTTTAGGACATCTACCCAGGTGGCAATTGTGGGATGTAATTGCACTTTGATAAGATTTTTTGTGGCTATTGGGAAATATCGCCAACTCTTTCGAGATATGCACCCTCTACCCCTCATTATAACTGATTTTTTCATCCTTCACTAGTTCCTCTTCCGGTGGCTTCAGACCCCACTGTTGAGTGCTATTCGAAGGTTCAGTTCTATTTGAGAGGAAGGATGTTATGTCTTTTTAGGACACGAGCATTTGTTGTCTTTGTTCTCCCACACGAAAAAAATCCACCTACCCACATGTATGCTTATTTTTAGTTGATTTATGTATGATGCTCTTGTGATTACATACGATTGTGATATATATTGTGAATGTCCTATTATCATCATAACAATTTTCAGATCAGGATCCAAGTTTCATGGATTTAGAGAAAAGCCACATCACTATGGAAGTGTGATAGTTTGGAGGATAAGGTCTTATATGGCGGCATGCAGAAAAATATAGTAGAGGTGTGAAAGAAAGGATTCTGTGGATTATCGATATGAAAGTGGCCCAGATCAACAACTAAGAGAGATATCAGGGAATGAAGCAACGCCAAAGATAATTACTCGAAGGCCGGTCGGGAAAAACTACTATGGTTTTATTCGTGGATGTGTGGAACCTCTAGAGATACATCGAGGTTAAAACAGGTCTACCTAAAACCATTTTCTCCAATCCCCAGTTTTGATAGGTTCATATAAAAGGAGGATCCCTGGCATTATTTTATGATACTTTGAAAGCATTCAAACGTTCAAAATTTGGCGCAAACCATGCATTCGAAACCCAAGCTCAAAGTTGGATCAGATTTGTCTTTTATTCACCGCTCAAAAGGTATTTTTCACAATGGATGCTAGTCCTATTATTTTATCCATGAATGAACAATACATCACCTCTACAGAAGAAGCCTTAATTGATAGGGACTCCAATGTTTTCGACACAAAGACAACAGTCTCACCTGTTTCTGTGTCCAGATCGAATTTGTTAGACAAGTTTGGGAAGCAGATCCCTTTTCTCAGAAGGTATCATGCCTCCATTACCCCTTATGTCGTAGAAGTAGTCTTCCCATTCCCTGAATTCATAAGTTGGTGTGCTGAGCAATATTCACAGGAAGAAAGAGCTATTTTGAATAAATTAGAGTTAGAGGTTTTATGTGAAATAGACATCCTGTCACTTCGACATACCCTCAGTGTGTAATATCCTCAGTGTGTCATAGTCTTTCTCCGTAGCATCAGAGCCTTTCGACAAAGAGAAGATGATCACAATTTATAGATAATTCCCTTCATAGGTAAAATCACAATTTATGCAAACCATTGTCAAACCTGAACACCATTCAGAAAGTCTGTCGTTACCTATCAATGTGAGTGTTATGATCATTGAGGTCCAGTGGGTTTGTTCCCTGCTTAGCCAAATTTTAGGGTTAGATAACGACTAGTTCGTAGTAGAAGTCATGTTAGGTTTCCTGTTAACCGTTGTTTTGTCAGAGTCTCGTCAGTCAGTCTGTATTAGTTTTGACAGATTCATTAATGATAATATGCATTGATAGCTAGTCAATTTGACTTCATTGAGACACTTCAGATACTACACGCACCTGCTAAGGATGTTCCCGAAATTGAACAAGACCGAATTTATTGAAACTACATTCATCTCAACTGAATGTAAAAGGATCACCATGCTTATTTTCATTAATAAGATCATGTCCAGGGTGTACAGTCTTATCTTCATCTCAAACTTGCCAAGGGTTCTATAAGAAATGAAAAGTTTTTTACAACCAAATCCAGAGAGAAGAGTAGGAGATTGGATGTTGTTCATACAATCTACTATGATATGGGTGTATGGCTATCAAGAAGGACCTTATCTTTTTCCATTCTTTTTGACCCTCGGGATTTTTTCTTTAGAGTTCATTAGACAAAGGATCATTTCAGAGACATAGCACTTTCTTAAAGAACACAAGGCATCCAACTTAAATTTTCCTTTCATGGTAGGAACCTTTGTGGTAAAAAAAAAATCCTACCTACCTCAGATCCAAGAAAAATTCAATGAATTCAAGCTTACACAATTACAAGGAAGGAAATATGACCCGCATCAGATCATATCAAAGAGAAGGATGATGAGGAAATTAGGCCCCTATGAGCACATGCATGTTGAAGGATTTGATAAACTGGCTAATATGGAAACATGTACAGATATGGAGGTCACTTTGCAGCATGATCAGATAAATCCAATAGAGTCTACCCCTCAAAAGATCCAGACACAGAAATCTTCTCCAAGATTGATTGTCAAAGCCCCAAAGATGAGTGTTTATAATAAGAGGAACAATTTAGAGGCCTTGGGTGCCAGTAGCCAGCAAGATATGCCCAAGAAAATGAAAATTACACCACCCTCTCAAGTGGTTGACCCGGAAGAAGAAGAACCTAAAGAGAAAACAAGCATGGAGATGGTGGAAAGTGCATCCAAGAATGAAGAAGCTAGCACAAGAATCATGCCACAAAGAGAAAGAAGCACAAGGGTTTTCAACAAAAAAAAACACATATTTAGCAAGACACCTCGGGCAGTATCTCAATACAAAGAAGACTTGATGAACCAATATGTTTTAAAAGGAAGTATGGCCAATAGTGAGATAAGAGACCTGTTTCTTGAAGTAGAGAATCTCTCCCAGCACAAGACATCCATGTTTTCAGTCAGATATGTAGAAAGAAATACATTTAATATAGAAATAGAAGATGATGATAAAGTGTATAAAATCAAGATGCACTATGAGAATATTGGTGCCCCAGAAAAAGAAAAGTTCCACAAGAATGCTAGTGAGATGATATACTCAGAATAACTAAGCTTAAGTCTGAAAGTTTCAAGATTGAAAACACATGCAGTCAAACTAGATGGGCAATTGAAACAGGAGAAAGTGTCCAACAAATCCTAGTAGACACAGGTCAAAATATTGGAGTTTGAAGGCCCTCAGGGAGTAAAGGATTCCTTAGATGAGAAAGACAAGATAATCCAGAGTCTGAAGAAGAAGCTAAAGATGTACCCTACTGAACATCCACAGGAAGCAGAGTTGGCTGCACTTGAGCAAGAGAAAGAAACATTTAGACAAGAATCACTAAATTACAGAGCTAAAGTGTTGCAGCTAGAAAAGGAGAAAGAGAATTGGTTACAGGGGCAAGTAGCAACATCAGATATGGCTGTCATTGCACCTGCTAATGAGGAAGTTGGATCGAGCACTGATGGATTGGTCCAAGCCATGGCACAAGTGAGTCTACAGACAGGGGAAATAAAAAACCTGAAGGAAACTTTGGAAAAGATGAAACAAGAGATGAAAATAAAATATGAAAAGATGGATCCACTCCAAAGGGAAAATCAGGATTTGCAGGAGAGAGTAAGCAAGATGAGGACAAGGTTGAAAGGAAAAACACTACTACAAGGATCTAAACATGTGATCTGGGATTCTATTGCTACAGAGTCTGCTATTTTCAGAGTTTATCTGAATTTTATAAATGACAAAGACAGTGTGGCTACCATGGCCCGAAGCAGGTGTACTATTGTTAATGAAACACTAGCCAATAAACCTTCGAAATGGGCCCAAAATGCTATTGATTTGCTGAATTTTGTACCCATTTCTGATATTCAGACTATTTGGGTAAAATACAAAACTGTGTTGATCATTTGGGCCAGGAGAATCATCACCAAGCAAAACTTTCTCAAATCCGTTCAGAACAAAGATATGCAAATGGAGCACATTATACAAGAGTTTAAAGGCACATTTGAACAATTGTTTGTCAAAGGATTCCTACCATTTTGGGATGGAAAAGGTTCATTATACAATCAAGAAGACTACAATTCTCTCCTCATTCAGTGTAGGATGGACCATTAGAAATTTGAATCTATGGAGGAAAGTCTTAAAGGCCCGAGTCTGGTAGAGTATTTGGCCACAAAATTTAAAATTTTGAATCAGTTTAAAAAAATGAATATTGGCCTGCTGATTGTGTCCTATGCCACATGCATTGATCTAGAGATTTTAATTAAGGAAATGATAGACTATGAGATTCCTTCTGACTCACAATGGAAGGAAATTGTGTGACTGGGCGAGACAAGATGTAGTTTTCTCAGGACTAGTAAGTGACCCCCAGGTGTCATCAAATCAGCGAGTTCGATAGAAGATCAAGACAATCCAGGTGTTCTAAAGGAATATGACCAGTTAGAGGAATTCGTTCCTATATTTGAAATGTCTTTTAAGTAATCATTGTAAATCGGTTCATATACTGAGACTGTCAGTTGAAATTACTATTATTAGTTTTAGAAGCTTAAACGTTTCGGTTTAAACCATTGTAATCAAATTGTATAAATGCTGGGGTGTTTGATTGAATCAATGTTGGTAGAAGTGCAAGAGCACCTTTTGGTTATTTCAAACTCTATTGTAATTTTCTGAAGCTGAATTGAATATAAATGCAGAATCTTTTGAAGTCTGTATGAAAATATCCTAACATTGGTGATATGAGCTTCATCTTCCTTCATTGTATGTATTTCCTGTGATCTTTTATTCCATTTACATTTTCTTATGTTTAAATTAGATAGTTAAAGGCCTAGAATTCGTCTCGTGACACTCTTGGATTAATCTATTTAAACTGTGTGATAGTCTTCTTAATTAATTAAGAATTCATTTTAGTAATTCTTTGATGAAATTATTTGTTTTCTTTATCCTCCTACACTCTATTTAAATTCAAGAATAACTTAGAAGCATCGCCTAGTTTAGCCTTTATCCTCTGGAGAGTTCTACCAGTTGATCTTTGTTTTCATTCACTTTCATAATTTGACTCCATAGCCTTGAGCATTCCTCCCCTTCCTTCCCAGCAAATTTATTAAAAACCCCCAAAACAAACCAAATCTAGCCACCAATTTCCATAGATATATCAAGTGACATGAGAGATCTTGCTCCAAGTTGATATGGCTAGTGCCTCATCTCTAAATCTGGTTGAAATAGTTACATCTATCGTTTTTTTATCAGCCAAACAAAATTTACAGAGTGAAAACATTCTAGTGTTGTTGCTGAGGAAAAAATTGGAAAAAATTCCTGGGAAAACGACTTAAATATTTAGTTTGATTTTTGAGGGTGATAGTGTTGGCATGTTTTACAGGAGGCATATGCTTTTCATTGATGGAAAGTAAAACAATGATTATGGCTTGAGTATAGGTACAGTGTGCTAGACGAGGACCAGAAGTATTTTGGGGAGACACAACAAGGCAAGCTCATGAAGACCAGAAGAGATAGTGCAAAGGTGCACGCAGAGTGCAAGAGTGTGCTTGTTCATTTGATGTCAAATAGATAGGAAAGGAAGATCAACAGTGATGATGGCATGGAAAGATCAGAAGCGTAAACTCCATTTCGCAGTTTTGGATACCTGGAATTGGAGGAGTCAAGAATCGAGACTCTTCATCACAGGAGTCTCGAAGTTCTGAAATGCGAAACGCCGAAATCCCAAAATAGACACATCAACAAAGATTCTAGTTTTAGATACCAGGAGTTGGAGGTGTATCAGAAGCTAAACTCTGTTTTGGATACCGAGAGTTGGAAGTGTCGAAACACTTCATCATAGAAATGTTGAAATGCTGAAATGTGAAACGCTGAAATATCATACAGTTGATCTGACTCCATTTCTAAGTTCCAAATACCAAGAGTTGGAGTGTCAAAACACTTCACCACAGGAATGTCGAAATTCTGAAATGAGAAAAACACCTTTTGGTGCAGGTTTCGGATACCGAGAGTTGGAAGTGTCGAAACACTTCACCACAGGAATTCCGAAATGCAAAAAACACCTTTTGGTGCAGGTTTCGGATACCGAGAGTTAGAGTGTTGAAACACTTCACCACATGAATAAAAAAATTATGGAATACTGAAATGTGAAAAACACCTTTTGGTGTAGGTTTCAGATACCAGGAGTTGGAGTGTCGAGATACTTCTCCACAGGAATGCTAAAATGTAGGAATGCCAAAATGCGAAATTGCCAAAGCACTTTATGGATAAACACTTGGTCACAATTGTGGGCATGTGAAGAAAGGAGATTGCAAGTTGAAAGGCTCCATTTCATGATAGGGAGTTGGAAGAGTCAGAGTGACTCACCACAAATTCGTGAAACGAGAAATTGTGAAATGCAGTTTCGAATAAGGATGTGGTCACAACCAGTGGTCACATCTGCAAAAGATAGAGGAAGGATCTAGTGCAACCAAGCTCCATTTCAGATATCATGACTTAGAGAATCGAGATGCCTCACAACAGGAATTTGCAACATGCAAAATGTCGAAATGTTGAAATGCGAAAACACCTTTTGGTGTAGGTTGTTGTCACCGCTTGAGGCCACATGTGAAAGGAAAGGTGAAAGGTGCCAAAGGCACAAGGCTCAATAGGTTCACAGTGTAACTGCTAGAAATGACTGATGGTTTTTGTCAGAGGACTCGAAGAGACTTCAAGGTGATCACCAGAGAAGATGAAGAGTCTCAAGTCATCTACCAGTGGAATGAAGACTATTGATAGAGGTGATTGATGAATAGAAGAGCGTTGAAGCCTATAACTGCAAGAGAGAGTATGAGCTTGACTATGATAGAGAAGATGAAGTGTCTAAACCGCGAGACAAGATAAGGAATCTTAGAATAACACCCAGTGATGATGAACGCATGGGTTTAACTGCCAGAAAAGTTGAGGAATTGCCATGATGATCAAGAAGAGGACTCGACATGAGGAGAACATGCAAAATAGAGAGAGTGTGTTGATGCTCGAGGGGGTGAAGTGGTGTCAAGGTGGTGTGGAGTGAGGATCCCAATGTGTAAAACAATGGCAGTGTGTAGAGCATAGGGAGGATGGTGCATATAGGATGCACAAGGTGCACAGAGACTATAAGAATGCAGAACAAAGAAGA
>ML801679.1:19068-38948 GCA_009831015.1 Picea engelmannii
CTGGGTTTTCTTCCCCTAGAGGGTTTCCCAGGATAAATGTTGTGTCTCTTGTGAATGTGTATTTCTCAGTGATCTTGTTCTTATTATGCTCTTATCTATTGAAATGCAAAGAACTATAATAATGGCATAAACATTAACACAAGGTACAACCATACTCACCGATTATTTGCCAGTAGGAAACCATGTCCATTGCAGGGATGAGATTAGGGGTGAATGGCACTTTCCTCGGTAAGAGTGAGTGTTTAGATTTGGGTACCTTGGAAAGTGGTCCCCTTGTGTTTCTGAGTCTCTAAACACAAAGGGGGAGACTATTACCCTTATTACTTTATTTTATGTTCTAATTTCACTTTGACTTAGGAGTTTAAGTCTCACTTAAGTCATTAAAGTGACATTTAATTCACTTTGTGGGTGAGTTAAAAGACATAAAGCAATTTGAGGAAAGTGGGTTTCCTAAGTGAGATTTTTGGATTAAATGTCACTCATTGATTAGGCATGGCTAGATTAGATCTAGGCCATTGATATTTTAGGGATTGGCCAAAGAGAGGTTAAAGGAGGCAAAAGGGTAATGAAAAGATTCATTCTTCACTTGAGAGATTTGAGAGGAGAGGAGAAAGATAAGAGCACTGGGGCACATTTCTTGAGGAGAGGAGGGTGCACAAGGTAGAAGGTAATGACTACTTAAGGAAGGAAGGCGCATAACATGAGTGGAGGTTCTTTCATGGAGTTTGAGACATTCACTTGAGGGAGGGCACATTCCTTGCTTAGGGGCACACTTGGAGTAGGAGAGGTGCATTGCTTCAAGGAGGGTGCACCGTGGTCATGAGAGTATTCATGGAGGAGGAGGGGCGCACTACTTGAACAGAGCCTTAGTGAAAAGATAAGGGTGCACACCATTCTATTGTGAGGTTCTTGCTAGAGGAGGGGCACACTAAGGCTAGGTGCGCACCAAGACAAGGAGGAGGGAACACTTGTGTAGAGGGCACTAAGTCCAAGGCAAGAGGGCAAGGGTTTAGTAAGGTTCAAGTGCGAAAAGGCAAAGGCAAAGACATCTCAAATGCAAAGGTAAAGGGACAAGGAAAGAGGGCCAAGGGTTATCAAGAGTGGAAGGGTGCACCAAGGCAAAGGGTGCCTTACTTCAAGAGGCTAGCAGAGACATCTTCAAGGGACTCCAAAGCATCCAAGAAGGGTTGCTATTGTACCAGGTTTACTTGTATATGTTTTCCATGTTGTACATTTTTCTTTGAGATCTTCTATATACTTCTAGATCCAAACTGGTTTTCCCCATGGGGTTTTTTCCAGGGTCATGTTGACCAAAAACTTATGTGTCAATTTTCATGTATGCTTAGAAGTGTAGATCAACATTTAGAGTTGTAAAGATCGTCAGGAGTGTTATGTGTTTTGAGTATTATTGTATGTGCTAATAATTGGTATGAAAACACTTGCAAGGGCACCTCGAAAGAACACTTAACCAAAAAAACTATGGGCATAAAGTTACTAAACAATTTGTTGTCCTAAAATGCATCAAATGACAGTTTTGGAGATTGAAACTTAGAGCTAAATTCTGGTCAAAGACAGACCAGATTTGGCAGCATCATAGTACCTCAGTTTTCTTCAGATCAATACCTTGTGATAAACCTTCTGAACAAATTTTTAGAGAGTCTTGGGTACCATGACCACTCTCCTAACCAATCACAACTATACATGAAAAAGAAAAGAAAATTAACTAACAATACAACCATACAACCATGCAACCATGGAAAATACAATACAACCATGCCAATTCAATGTGAAAAGAAAATTGATATCTTTGTATCAAATCTAGAAGATCACATCCTTCAAGCCATGGAAAACCCCAACTCTTTGATCTTAGGGCCTTTTGTATTTTATCTAGGAAAGGAAACAATTCTTTTAATTTCAATCACCTTAATCCCTAGATCATTTCATCTTCTAATGGTAATTCCAAGTAGCCATTGATATTGATCAATTTTACACATAAGAAACAAAGAGTGTAGATTTATGGAACTTCATCCTTGCTTTGGATGCTTAAAAATATATATCTAATGTTGTTGTATGTGGTTATGACAATTAATTTGAAGCCGCTCCTAGTCAAATGTTATCATCTACAATTGATTCATGGCTAGCTCTTACTCGTTTAACAACTTCAAACCCCATTCAAAATCTTGATTTTGTCAACCATTCTAGTAAACAAGTTAAAACCTCAAAGAGTATAATATACAATAAATAAAATAATGGGCATCCTTGTCAAACTCTTAAAGTTGTGAAGAATTTAGTTGGATGTCTATTGACCAATATAGAGTCATTTATTGAGTTAAATATACTTATGGCCAAGAGAATATTATTCTAGACAATGCTTTTTATATTGAATACCATCATTCAAAAGTGCCATTCCAACGTGCTAGATGGTTTTTCCATGTCTATCTTCAAGAACACCATTGGGTTTTTATTGTTTCACTATATTAAAATCCTCCCTCACTATAGGTACATTGTTCAAAATATTTCTTCGTGAAACAAAACCTGTCAGGTTTCTAGAAACCAACTAAGCCAAAAAGTCTGAAAGCCTATTCGCAAACATCTTGGCAATGATCTTGTAACTGACATTAAAAAGAGTTGTTGGGTGCCAATATCTAATATTATCATCAAATATTATTTTAAGAAACAATATAAAAAAAATGTGGCATTTATAGTCATTGATGAATTATGATTATATCCCCGGCTTCCATTGTCAAATCCTTGAAAATTGGGACCATCTTGTTAATTGCAGGCTTTTGCATTGGGTGGTTTACTCACAATGAATTTGTTAATAACATATGTCACATTCATCAATGTCAAATACCTTTCTAATAGTTGGTCTAGTTGAGCTTTTTGAACTAGAGGTAAAGGAGACAATTTATTTGAGATCAAGATATTCGCCACTAGTTCTCTTTTCCCATCGTACTTTGCAATTCTCCAAGGCTCCATCTACTCATATGCAATTTCATCTTTGACCAAAACAAAAAATTCCACAACTATGAGGAATTTCCTCTATTTTCTTAGATTTGTTAGGAGTTAGGAGTCTCTTGGCCAACCCAAAGCGAGGAATTTCCTCTATCCTCTTAGATTTGTTAGGAGTTGGGAGTCTCTTGGCCAACCCAAAGCGATCATGTTAGGAATCAAATCAATTTATCAATATACTCCTCCATAATATCTTATTTTTTTCATAATTACATTATCAAATCAAATGTATTTGTAATCTTTATAATATCATTTAACTTTGCATCACCTTGCAAATTGGTCAAAGTTATCCAGGATTATGGCAATGGATATCCATTTGATTATGTTTTTTAATGTATACTTCCTTTTTTAATGTAATTTTTCCAAATAGTTTTTATAATTACATTATCAAATCAAATGTACTCATAATCTTTATAATATCATTTAATTTGCATGAACTTACAATTTGGTCAAAATTATAGGATTATGGCAATGAATATCCATTTGATTATGTTTTTAATGTATACTTTTTTTTAAGATAATTTTTCCAAATAGTTTTTATAATTACATTATCAAATCAAATGTACCCGTAATCTTTATAATATCATTTAACTTTGCATGAATATAATATCATTTAACTTTGGATGACCTTGCAAATTGGTTAGTTTTAATAATTGCATTATCAAATCAAATGTACCCATAATCTTTATAATATCTTTTAACTTTGCATGAATATAATATCATTTAACTTTGATGACCTTGCAAACTCGTTAAAGTTATCAAGGATTATGGCAATAAATATCCATTTGATTATGTTTTTTTAATGTATACTTCTCATTTTTTTAAATGTAATTTTTCCAAATAGATTTGTTTTTCCCCTATTGTAGTGTATTTGAATTTGAATTCATATTTGGTAATTATTACATTCATGTAAATTACAACTTCAAAGGTACCTCATGTTTCTTTATAGCTTTATCAACTATGTCAAGTAATTTGGAAGATCAGCCTTGGGTGAGCCCACTATTAACTAGTCACATAAATCGTTTAATTAGAATGTCTTTCATTTCATCAAATAATTGGTTTTTGTAAACTTGAAATTTTTCCATTTGGTTCACTAGCTCCCTACTATCTATTAACATTTTTCTCATTAATTTACTAGTATATTTAACACAAACTGCTCAACTTCCAACTCAATTTCCAATTGAGCCCACTTATGGTAGCTTCCTAGATTGAAGTCCATGATCCACTAGCTAGAAGATGGCCTAAAACAACTTCCAAGAAGGCGTTTGATCTCTACATTGTTGAAGATATGCCTCTAGATAGTTTGTCAAAATAGATCTAAAGCGAAAAAATTATTATGCTACTGTCATTTCCAGTGCTAATGCCCCGACCCAATACTCAATTATTTTCATTTGTTATCAAATACTAAGTGTAGAAATAAAATGGACGTGAATGGAAAATATTTATCACTACAACAAACAAATCATAATGAATTTACCCTAGAGAAAACCTCAATCAGGGAAAAAAACCCAACATTAAAATGCATTGTCTTATTACTCTCAAGAGATTGCAATCTTTTGAAAAACACTCTCCACATAGAGATTATCATGTGCTCTAAATGATTTGAATCAGATCTGACAAGAACAATTAGCTATCGGCACATGACTCTAAGATGATCAGTACAAGAATTGTTTAAGGCTATGAACGACGAAGGAGATCGACTTGTTGGCGTGAAGGGCCCCATGCCATCACAATTGATGTCCAATTTTGTATGTAAAATATGTAAAATCAGGTAGCATATTGTAAAGAAATAATGAGACTTCAGACCCTTTCCACGTGGGAGAAAAGACAAACAAATAAGAATGGAAGGAATAACAATCTGGAGAGAAGTTGAAGCATCGGGGACGCTTGACCTTCCAGTGAATCTCTCAGTCGACACAGTCTGCTATAATATGTTTCCCCACAACGGAAAAGGGGTTCTTTGGCTGTGAATGATGTGGAGAGGTTGCCCAAATGTCACTTTGGAGCATAGATATGTACCAGAGAGCCTGTAACTTGCCCATTGTTGAATAAATAAGAGCATGGTTGAAGCCAAAAGAATGTTGGTTTTCTCGTTTGGGTTTACAGGGTAAATTCTGAGTTTGTGTGTGGTGAATGTTTTGGGGTAGCATTGTTCATGAATGGTTAATGGCATGTATTGTAAGTTAATGGTTGTTTGCATACGGTTTAGTAAATAATATTTCATGCCAGCTATTGTATGAGCTCGTTTTTATATTAATGTGGTTCTCATGGGTCAGTAAACTGACTAACATCGCTTTAACCACACTCATACGTTGATTCAAAAGATAGAAATCGATGACCCTCCTTCTAGAGCCATTGTTATTCATTTGAGGGTTTCTAATTTCATTTTGAGTCGTTGGGTACATTCCTGACCTTACTGGGCAGTTTTCATTTGTGCATAAATCATAGACGACATATCTATCGAAAGTTGGGGTTGTTTGGTGATCATTAGATGCCCATGAAGCATATGCACATTTTTTCCACTCTGTCTGCTATCAATTTCTCGCTAGATGTTTTCCTCTGTTGTTGAATGCCAAAGTCAACTTCTAAAACGTTTCCTTTGCCCATGAATGTTGCACTCGACCCCAAAAACGTTTTTCTACACAACCGAATGTTGAACTCGACTTCCAGATGTTTTTAGTTGTCGAGGGATTGCCAAAATCACCCTTAGGCGTTTTTATGTGCTATGGATTTCCGAAAACGTCCTTAAAGTGTTTTTACACGTCGTGGGCTATCAAATTCGTCCCTCATTCTTTCTTCTCAATTGTTGGTCACTAATTCTAATTTGCATAAGGTTTCTCTTCATTGTTGGCCACCAAATCCGCCCTTTAATTGATTTCTTTGATCACAGGTCGAATTTCATCAGATTGGGCTTTTCCTTGGTCATTTTACATTCCCTATTTGACCGACAATAATTCCTAGTCGACTGAATCCACCCACGGTTCGACTAGGTCCACGTCTGGTCGATTTGGCTTCTTGATCGACCCGACTCTTGGTCGACTCGACTTTGGTCAATTTGCTTCGCCTCCGACCCGACTTTTATTTTTCCGACTCCATTTTGTTTGGGCCGACTCGACTTGTGGCTTGATTGATCAAGCAATTTTCGTCATCCAAAGAGCGGTTATAATTGTTTTATAGAGAATTCCATGTTGGTGAGACAGATAGGCTATAAGCCTCCCGTTTACGAATCACTAAATGAGATAAACATATGGTATTACACTCATTTGCCACAAACAAATTCTCAAGATATATCCTACTATACTTTGTTGCCTTGTTGGATTATTGAGCAACGTAGTGATAGAACCCCTTTATGTTTTGCACCTTTGCTCTTTCATAGAGTTGTTCGAAGACTTGGTCAACTATGATCAAAGGAATCAACCTTTACTATATCATCCGATTAAGTGTCTCGTTTTATAAAGCTATTACAAAAACATTACTAGGTTATTATTATAATCGCTAGCCAACTTTACAATAAATACATGTATTCTCTCTCCAAAGCATAACTAATTTGTTCTTTCAAGATAGTCAACTTTCATCACTCAAGACATATAATATAATTTGCCAATTTCTTGGATTCCTATCCTTCAAACTAGAAAACTTAGTCCTTTACCGACCCATCCACACACTTATCGAATGTTGTCTTCTTATCTCTTTTGGAACTAGACTTGGCAATTGATCCATTTTGGATCACACCTCCCATTTGGGAGGCTTTTGAGTCTCACAAAAGCTCAATTATGAAGAAGGTGGCACATAACTTCTAACACTTCCTCCAAGTCCTCTTCCACGCCCTATGTGAAGTTAGTCTTCTTTTGATTGCCATAGATTAGTTTCTTACTCAAACCCATTGTTGTGAGTGAAGCTTGATTCTTCCATTTGTGTGCCTTGATGAGGTAGGTCTCACCACCTTTGACCAAGAGATACTTGTTTTCTCTTCTGTAAAAGAGTGCATACCTATATGATAGATAAGGGATTTAAAACATCACGTCACATGAATCAAGTGATGCAACATCACATTCCACCTCATCAACAAAATTAACATTAATGACAAACTTAACTTTACAAGGCATCATGATTCTCATAGCAAAATTATTTTGCAACCACCTCAATGAACATCGTTGTGAATGCTCATATGTTTCCAATCCTAGTTCATCAACTAACATTGCAGAAATTAGATTGCATTGAGAGCCCTATCGAAAAGAGCATTTACTTTCTTGTTGTTCACTTGAACCTTAACTTGGAAGAGTGCATTCCTTTCTCCACTTGTCCTTGGTTGTTGCAATGTGACACAAACAAGATCCTCATCCACATCAAAGTTGCTTTCAATCACTCTATCTTCTATCTTGGTAGTTGTCACTTCTCCCTTCTTAGACTTGTACCATTTTAGACATAGTTTCAAATTAAGCTTCCAACACTTTTGATCTGTGTGTCCATCTACATCACAATCCTTGCAATGCTTCTTGGGATGTTTTTTCTTCCATACAATAGACACAAGGTTTTTGCCTTTGTTTTTGGGTGCTTCTTCTTTATTCTTTTGTTGCCCCCCTTTTCACGCCCAACATGATATAAGAGCTTTCTTGCTTGCTTCATCTATGCTTCTAACATTTAGATGTTGCAATTGCCTTCAAATATGGCCATGTAGACCTACGAGGTGTACTTGACGACTACCTTAGGTTCTTCTAGCGAGATACCTGCCCAACTTGATGGCTTGTTTCCAAAAATTGAACATGTAACCTTGAACACTTTGTCCTTGCTCTTGTCGATAATATTGCCATATCATGAGTTGATCCTCTTCGTAGCATATGGGATAGAATTGTGATTTGATAAATTCCTTGAAGTGTTCCCATTTAGTCACCATGAGCTTCTTGCCCAACCACAAAACATCTACATAACTCCCCCACCAAATCAAAACATGACCAAACAACTTTAAATGGGCAAAAGAAAATTGGTGTTCCTCACTTATTCTATGCACATTGAATATACTTCTTGCTGCTTTAGCCAACTATTGAGTTTTTCAAAATCTATTTGTTCATTATAAGAGGGTATTTCAAGTTTTTCTCCCGAACTAAATGGAGCATTAGAAGATGAAAGAAAAGCACTATTATTACCAGAGATTGTAGGCTTCTTTCCTTCAATATCCTCATGGATAGCATCTTCCTCTTTATACTCAGATTTTATTGAGCATTCTTCTTTCTTGTACTTCATTTCCAAGCGTAATAACACCATCTTAATTAATGTTGCAATGTTTTGTTCCAACCATGTGATTCTGTCTTCTAAGCCTTTCAAGCCTTTTCCTTTATGTGAAGACCCTGCCATCTTTGGTTGTCTGCTCCTCTCCATTCCTGGCAGCAATGGCTCACCACTCTACTCATATTCACTATGAGTCTTTACTATACAAGTTTAAGGAACAACCTACTCTGATACCATATGCTCTATAAACTGTTGAAGCTATGGCTCTAGACATTTCGTTAAAACATATCTTAAATGGAAAATATGCTACTATCACTTCCAGTGCTAATGCCCTGACCAAGCACTCATTCATTCCATTTGTTGTTGAATACTAAGGGCAGAAATAAAATGGACATGTGTGAAAATATTTATCACCACAACAAACAAACCTCACAAGATTTACCCTGGAGAAAACTTCAATTAAGGAAAGCTCCAACATCAGAATGCACTATCTTGTTACTCTAAAGAGATTATAAATCTTGTGTCCTCTAAATGAGCTAAACAAAAGGGCATTACATTTATTTTCCACATAATTATGAGCATGTCTCCTACTATACTTTCCTCTCTTTTGGATTGTCAAGCAACACAGCAATGGATCTCCTTCTATCTCACATCCCCGCTCTAAGTTTATAGAGCTGTTCAGAGACACAGTCAACCAAGATCAAAGATATCAACCTCGACTATATCAACCTATTAAGAGCCTTGTTTAATAAAGCGATTAAAGACAAATCACTAACCGACTTTACATTAAATGTAATCCTCTAAATGAGCTAAACAAAAGGCATTACATTTATTTTCCACAAAATTTCTAGGCATGTATCCTACTATCCTTTGCTCTCCTGCTGGATTGTTGAGCACCACAGTGATAGATCCCCTTCTATCTTACATCTCCACTCTTTTATAGAGCTGTTCTATAGACACTGCAACTAAGATCAAAGTTATCAACCTTGACTAAATCAACCCATTAAGCACCTTATTTAATAAAGCTGTTAAAGACAAATCACTAGCTGACTTTACATTAAATGTCATTAATTCTCTCTAAGGCATAACTAATTTGTCTCTTTCAAGACAAAGTCAATTTTAATCACTAAAAACATATCACATACTTAGCCAATTTCTTGATTTATTGGCCTTCAAACCGACAAATTTAGTCCTTTTAAGACCCATCCACATACTTAGCAAACCGTCTTCTTATCCCTTTCTGAACTGGACTTCACACTTGATCCATTTCAGAAGAGAGCTTATTCATAGAAATCTACTCTCCTTTAAGAAGCAAGGCTCCATCAAATTGGATGATTTCAGCTGACTAAATTTCACTTGTTGTCTAGAGCTATGATAGATTTAGCAGCTACAGTTCATGTGCAGGTTGAATATAAAAAACCCCAGCTTTTTGAAAATCAATTATTACTCAAAAAGATTTTAGTTGCAGCTCTTGCAGACTTACTCTCCTTCCGTGAACTTCTCTCACCCTCACTAAGCACGCTTAGACTACCCATTATATTTAACTATTAATTATCAGGTACATAGCACCGACGCCCATATAAGTAGAGCCTGCCTTCTCGAAAGTCGGGGTGCATAGAAAAGCCCCCGTGAGTAAATATTAGTCTTAAATGGACCCTATGGATCTTCCACGCTATAGTAGAATGTGGGCACCTATAAAGTACAGGACATATGTTTGAACTCCCAGGTCTCAACTCCAAATCAAAATCAACAGGTCAACAGGGTTCTTAAAAATCATGGTAAGCAGCCAGTGCAAACCTCTAAGCAACCGTGACAATGTGGGTGCCTAAGAAGCATACGTTTGAGAGCCTAGAACTTTGCCAGCTTAAAATCAAGATTGATAGGTGGCTTTAATTGGATTCTATTACACCTAAAAACTGTGGCCAACTGTTCGATGTAGGAAGATATCGGTTCCATCTACTCCACATCGTGCAGCAACAATTTGGGAGAAGGCATGTATCCTGCTTCCTTCATGCATCTAGCCAAACTCTCCAGGGTTGCATAGATTTTTTCTGTCTCTGGGTGCGACCTGTCTCTTGCATGAAATACAAGCAGACGGTTTTTTACCTCAATCCAACTGCATCCCGGTCTGCTTTTTAACCCTCTGTCTCGCATGATTTTTCTAATGTTTGCAAAGTCATCCCATCTACCAGCTGTTGCATAAATATTTGACAGCAGAATATAATTCCCCTCATTTTCAGGCTCTATTTTGAAAAGATGTTCTGCTGCATGTTGTCCTAACTCTGTATTGCAATGGACTCTGCATGCACCAAGCAAGGAACCCCATATAGATGCATCAGGTTCTAATGGCATAGCCTTTATGAAGTCATGTGCTTCATTGAGTTGTCCAGCACGGCCGAGAAGATCAACCATGCAAGCATAGTGCTCCACGCTAGGTGTGATATTATATTTTTTCGTCATGCAATCAAAGTAATGCCAACCTTCATGAATTAAGCCTGCCTGACTGCATGAGGAGAGAACACCAATGAAAGTGATATGGTCTGGTTTTACGCCAGCCTTCTGCATCTTATGAAACATAGAAAGTGCGTCCTCAATATGCCCATGCATGGCATACCCCCCAATCATTGAATTCCAAGAGATCACAGTATTTGCGGATGCTTTATCAAACACTCCGCATGCATTTTCAATGCTTCCGCATTTGGCATACATATCTATTAGAGCACTCTCCACAAATTTGTCTACCTCGAATCCACTTCTGACAGTGTATGCATGAATTTCCTTGCCATGGTCCAGAGCTGCAAGTTTTGCACAAGCCGAAAGAACACTCCCAAAGGTGAATGGGTTTGGTTTTATGCCTGCTAATTGCATTTGATAAAACAGTCTCAATGCCTCGTTGCCATGCCCATTCTGAGCATAACCTGAAATCATTGCATTCCAAGAAATCACATCTGGTTTTACACCTGCCAATTGCATTTGCTGAAAGAGTTTCAGCGCCTCACAACCATGGTCATTCTGGGCATATCCAGCAATCATTGCATTCCATGAAATTGTGTTTTTTTCAGACATTCTGTCAAAAATTTGAAGAGCGTTGCCTATACTCTGGGATTTTGCATACATGTCTACTAAAGCACTCCCCACAAAGACGCTTGACTCAAATCCAGTCGTGATTATGTAAGAATGGATTTGCCTGCCCTGGTCTAGAGCTGCTAAATTAGCACATGCTAGAAGAATGCTTCCGAATGTGAACGAGGTCGGTTTAACCCCTGACCGCCGCATTTGCTGAAAGAGTTTCAAGGCATCCTTACTTTGCCCATTTTGAGCATAACCCGCAATCATTGCATTCCATGAAACTGTGCTCCGCTTTACTCCATCCAATTCCATTTGATGAAAGAGCTTCATAGCCTCGTCAGCATGTCTCTGTTGGAAGTATCCTGCAATCATCATATTCCATGAAACTGTGTTTCTTGGGGACATTTTGTCAAACACTTGTCGTGCATATCCAATAAAACCACATTTCCTATACATATCTATTAGAGCGTTTCCAATATGAACATCTACCTCAAATTCATGTCTGATAACATAACCATGGATTTCCCTGCCCACTTGCAGAGCTCCTACCTCAGCACATGCTGCGAGAACCTCGACAATGGTGACTGGATTGGGTTCAACATTAGCCATCTGCATGCTACAAAAGAGCTCCATGGCATCCACACCATGTCCACTCCGAACAAACCCACCAATCATCCCATTCCATGATATCATGTCAGGCCTTACACCCACTAACCTCATTTCCCCAAAGAGCTTCAAGGCCTCATCCACAAACCCATTGACAGCATAGCCTGTGATCATGGCATTCCAGGACACCAAATCTCTTTCAGGCATTTTGTCAAACACATGTTGTGCATCCTCGAGACTTTTACATTTTGAGTACATATCTACTAATGCATTACACACAGAAATATCTGACAGAAATCCCCTTCTAATCAAATAACTGTGGATTCCTCTTCCTTGTTGCAGAGCCTGTAGATGGGCACATGCCTTGAGAACGCTGGGGAAAACGAAAGACTCCAGTTCCAGTCCTTCACACTGCAATTGATAAAACAGTGCAAGGGCTTTCTCACAGCGTCCATGTTTGGCATACGCTCTAATCATCGCAGACCATGAAAACACATTTCGTGCAGAGATTTTATCAAACACCATCCTTGCATCGTCTAGATTTGTGCAATTAGCATACATGGTTATCAGCTTGGTTTCTGAGACTGCATTCCCGTTTGAACCACTTTTGATCATGTGGGCATGTATTTGCTTTCCCAGAACAACAGTTTTGCATGTATGCAGGATAGAAGAATAGGTATCTGACTGTAAAGAGATGGTAAGAGAAAAACCAACATTTTCATCGTTGTTTTTGTTTTCCTGCAAGTTTGGTTTCAGTGTCTCTTCGGTATTTCCTTGGATGGCGCTGATATTGGTGTTATAATCGCAATGGGTATATGATCTATGAGCGTAGTTGTGGTGGGATACTTGGCAGAGAAAAGTCGGAGCTGCTAAGGCAGCAGCCATTGCTACAAAGGTGGAAATGTAAATGGAAGGGATGGCACAAAAATCAACCACCAAATGTTGTTAAAAGCCTTGTTGACCTAATATAATTTCAAGCGGCTTTTTCTTCCTCTTTTTAAAGGTGGTAAAACCTCTCAAAGGTTATCCACGAATGTTGTTGATGACTCACCATTGTTATTAAAGGAAAACACAAGGGGTTGATTTTTTCACTCTTTCCAAGTGCGTTTGGGTTTTGAGTCATTAACCTATTTTTGTATATCGGAGGAAGATGAGCTTTTAGTCAATCTTAAATAGTTTTAAAAATCTATTTAACATGGATAGGTATATAATTTTATTTTATTTTTGTTTAAAAGTTTTTTTTCTCATAATTTACAAATAAATCATTAGTCAAGTAGTTATTGTTAAAAATGTCATCAAAGGGGTGGTAGGCCATCTTTCACTAGTGAAATTGGGATATCAATTAATAATGAAGTAGAGGCTTTTGCAACATTCCAAGGAATCAAACTCCTAGAAAAAAAAAAACAATCTTTCACTCGGGAAATTGGGATATCAATTAATAACGAAGTAGAGGCTTTTGCAACATTCCAAGGAATCAAACTCCTAGAAAAAAAAACCATGAGACATTCTCACTTGGAGACTCTCACATCATCCTTTTCGCTCTTGGAAGCAACTCTCAGTCCATGCCATCTCAAATCAACGAGACCCTCCAAAGAACAATCCCCCTCCTCCAAAAATTTAGGAAAGTAAACTTATTTTATGTCAAGTGTCATCTAAATAGATAAACACATGTAATGGCCAACCTAGGGGTGACCCCAAGAGAAGACATGATCATCATCCAAAACTCATAAGGATAAAAAAGACCATCAAGTGTATCCTGTGATTGTAGCGCTTTGTGCAAATGACACTCTCAAGTTGGCAAGGGGAGTCATGAATTGACATTGTTTGTTAGGAGGGCCCCCATCTCCCTTTGCAAACGTTAATGAGACAAGCAACATCCATATTGTGAAAGGATGACACGTGCTTCCCTCACCCATGTGACTCCCTCCTCCTTGATGTCATTCCCTATGTCCCCTCTCTCACTCCTTCTAGAACCTTCACACCCCTCAACTATTTATGAATTGCCTCCCTCCTTTGCCTACCTGCGATGCTTCTACCCTCCAAACTCCCCACAACCCCTCTGCCTACCTACGACACTTCTACCCTCCAAATTCATTGTTCCCCCTTCACCATCTCCTTGACCCTTTGCAAACCCTCTCACTTCTCTCTCAACACCTATGTCAATGGCTTTTGGTAGGTGCCAGTGATGTTGTTGCATGCTAACAAGAGAGATTTGAGCCCTAAAACGAAACCTCAACACCAATGATAGTGATTTGGTCAATACATAGGACAACCTCAATTGCATAGCTCTGCAATTTGCAAGGTGGACAATTTGGTTAGAACAACATTTAAAGGGGAAAACATGGTTACTCACTTTATAAGAATTGTGACTTCTAAATGAGAACTCTAGACCTCAAAACCCATTTTTTTGGGTCAAAAACACTAAATTAACCTTGAATCGAAAATTGGTGCTATGAGAATCACCTCTTTTTTAGGGTTAAAATTACAAGATTTTTCAACCTTGGTTTTAAAACCTTGTAATGTTGTGAACAAAAATCTCAAAAGTGGTGCTAACAATAGCACCCCATTTTTTTGGAGGTTAAAATTACAACTTGTTTGAAACCATGGCCTTACCAACCAATATTGTTGCAACTAAAGCCTTAAAATCAACCCCTAAATCAAAAAGTGGTACTAGTAGCACCTCTTTTTTTCTAAGGTTAAAGTTGTAACATTTTTTAAATTATGGCCTAAAATGTTAATATTATGGTAGCTGCGGGAGGTATTAACCTACACGTGTAACCCGGAAAATAATAGAATGTTCCGGGAAGCAAGAAGAAAACCTAAAGCATTGGACATAACCCTAGAAGACAAGTTGGCTCAAGGAAATATTTAATATTGAGTTGTTAGCCTCCATAATGAGAAGTCGGCCCAGACAGCTAAGGAGGAGCAATATAAATATAGGATGCCAGAGCTCATTTGAACACACACAACTCACAACTACAGAAATTTAGTTGTGCGTAAGTCTGGAGAGTAGCTGCAGCTGCAGCTACTACAACTTGTATTTTTGGTTTCAGTCTTGGACTCTCTCTTGGTTATGGTTTGGACTTTCTGCTTGGTATGCTAACTCTAGAGAGTGATATGCTACCTTGATTGGCTATTAGACCTAGGGTTTGCTTCCAAAATTATTCTCTGTCAAGGTTAAGGTGCTCGGGGGTGGCTTCGGCCTATGGTTGGGTGACAATATTTCTATATTATCTATGGTTAAATGATCACACCTATTATTTCTAATAGGTTATGGGCCCACACTATGTTCGGACAGTCTAACCACTGGAAGATAGATTGGGAGGATTTGCTCGGTTACAGTTGTAGTTACATTCAAATTTTTTGTTGCAGCAACGAAACCCAAACCCTCTTGAAGAGATTGACCTAATTTCTGGATACCCTAGTGCGCCCTAACCTAGCACACCTCCTGGTACTCTCAGCAAGTTAAGACGTCAAGTTTGTGTTTTGGTCAAAGTCAAAGGTTGACCAAGTCAAAGTAGTCATGACCTATTCTATGAAGTCAAAAAACAAGTTAGAAGGGGCTTCTAACTTTAGAGCATGGAAGACAAGGATTGATCTCATCCTTGCTAAGAATAAAGTGTTGGATATCCTGAAAAGAAAGATCGTGGAACCACAATTTGAAGAAGGAAAAGAGAAGGAACCTCAGAACGTTGTGGTTATGGAGAAGTTCAAAGACAATGACATAAATTCCATGAGTATCATAGTGGACTCTGTAAAAGACCACTTGATACCCTACATCTCTCATTTTGACTCATCTAAGAAAATGTACGATGCCCTAACTAATCTCTTCTCAGTTAGAAACATTGGACAAGTAATGAGTCTGAAGAATGAGCTCTATGACATGAAAATGAATGATGATGACATCATAACAACATACCTTGTGAGAATCTTTCAGTTAAGAGATCAACTACAAGATATTGAAGAAATCATTTCAGAGAAGGAACTGGTAAATATAGTACTCAATGGTCTTCCCAAGACATGGGATGCATTTTCTGCAAGCATGAACACAAGAAAGGAGTATCCCACATTTGAAGAACTTTGGACTTGTTGTGCACAAGAAGAATCAAGTATTAACACAAAAATGAAACCCCAAAAGAAATACAATGATCAAGCTTTCACAACAAGGTTCAAGAATTTTATGAATAAGAAGAAGTTTGGCTCAAGGAAGAAACCAAATCAAGAAAAGGATACGTCAAAGATACAATGCTTGAACTTTCGAAAATATGGTCACTACAGGAACCATTGTCCCGAGTTAAATAAAAGGAAGGAAACAGACGAAGCAACAATTGTCAAAGAAAGGGAACCCTCAAAGAAAGTCAAGCAAGATAAAACAAACTTCTTCTTCTAAGTTAAGGTAACAATATTCTTCAAAGATCTTGTATATATCATGTTTACATAATTCTTGTACATTTCATGTATATCTATTTCTTAGAAGGAAATATGTTCAAGGGAAACAATACCTATGGAAGAATAAAAGGATAAGGATTGTTATTACGATGACTACAAGTCAAGACATACACATGAAAAGATGAAGTATGTTGACAATCTTTGGTAACAATTCCTGTGGAAGCTATTATATAAGTAACAACTGCTAGATAAGCCAAAATCAGAATCAAACCTGAAGAGACCTAGAAGAAGTCAAAACAAAGGAAATTAGAAAAATACTCGTGACACCTTTCAGAAGGCAATACGAATGCAGATGGAAGCGTGAATTATCTTAAATGGAGGGAGATGATTACAAAATTCCAAAAGAAGAGCATGCATTCATGCATGAAGCAAGGATTAGGAGGGAGCTAATCCTAAATTATATGATCCATTGAGGATTATGAAGTATCTATCCATGTTCCCATTGAAAGTAGTAGCCATAAAAAGAAACATGTGTTTAATTTGACTTTAGAAGAAGTCTTCTTCAAAAAGAATCCTTAAAGTATCATTGGTTGTCCATCTACATCCATGATCCTATGATGAAAGGAAGAAGTTGGAATATTCAGGGCATGGAATCTATAGAAGACTCCATGGACCCAAGAGCTAAAGAGAAACATGAGGAAGAACATGAAGATTCCAAGAAATAAAGAAAAAGCCAAAACAACCAATTATTATATCGAGAATCACAAAGACTACCAGCTTGGTTTGAACTCACCAAGAAGCAATCGAGCAAAAGAATTGGAAGTTATGATAAAGAACGTTGTGAAAAAGACTTATGAATGGAAGCATTGCAAGATTCATAGGTTCTTCCAGAAGGAGGGAGAAGACTATGCCAACAACTTGTTCAAGATATACCTCTTGTAGTATCCATGGATTGGAATTTACATGTAAAAGACTATTCTTCCCAATAAAGCAAGTGAGAAAGATGCTTATACCAGAAAGAGACCCATGTATGCAGATATAAGAAGACCTTGTATGGATTCAAATAACTTGATACAGAGTATCTCATATACAACATAAGCGTGGTGAAAACTTTCTATTACAGAGATAGTGTATCAAAATAGTTACTCGGAAGTTTGGGATGATGGATTGCTAATCCATGGAAAACTCTCATGATGACAAAATAAGTGCTACTTGGATATGTTTTAGTTTGAGCCTTGCCACGATGTCATGAGCTAGTAGGAAACATAAGTGTTGAATTCGACCATGATATATTGTAATGATCAGAGCTATATGAAGCCTTAAGAGAAAACCAGTGTTCCATGATAGACCGAAGTACATTGAGATGAAGCATTACATTCTCCATGATGAAGTCCAGAAAAGAGAAGTGGTTCTCCAATATATCTCCACAGATGAGCAGATAGTAGACATTTTGGTAAAGCCTCTGTCCAAGATGAAAAATTTTGCGTACTTAAGAAACAAGATGGGACTCGTGGAGACAACTTCCTTATTGAAAAAGGAAGAGATTATTCCCAGGTTGGGAGGGAGCACTGATGTGTTATTGATTTATGGGTAGCCATTTTTCAATTGAAAAATGGTCTAGGATGAGCGGTTCCTTTCCAGTTCGAAAAGTGGTTTGATATTTCTGACGGACATGAATTTTCCAGTTCATAAAATGGTCCAGATCGGACAATCATTTTCGTAATGAAAATGGTTCGATAGATTGTTGATGTACCATAGGCAGTGATTCCCCTTATGGTTAGTGTGGGGGAATGGTCTAGGACATTCATTCTTCTTGGAAGTCACTCTGAGTAGTGGTCAAGTAGAATGGTTTGCCTCGTCGGGAAGTCATTCTTTTGAAGTTCACAATTGTGAGCAGTTTCGAAGAATGCTCTGTTTTGGAGGTTGGTGCAGGACAATCATTTCCATTAGGAAATGACCTGAAGAGTCATTCCCTAGGGCATACTCATTCTATCCAGGTTGCACTATGATTAGTGTCGTAGGAATGACCTAGTTAGGTGAATGGTCCAGGTTCAACAATTAGGGACAGACATTCCCTAGGGCAGAATCATTCTCTCCAGGTTGCACTATGACTAGTGCCAGAGGAATGGCCCAATTAGGTGAATGGTCCAGGCTCAGAAATTGGGGACAATTATTCTTCCATGCTTGAGAAGTATAGTCCAGATATCCCATGGCTGATGTTTTAGATTCTGAGGGTAGATGCTCTTCCAGATCTCACAGATGTGAGTGGAAGAATGGCCCAGATGACTAAGTTTATATCATGATATTGTTTTATGCAGGTTGATATCAAATGATATGATTTCTATGAAGATTGTATGTCTTTGGAAAGTAGATGTATGCTACTGTGGTGGATGTGTTCCACTGGTTATGACTATGTGTCGTTGATTAAGTAGCCATGTGCTACTTGGTGTGGTTGTGTACCATTGGATAATAGTTGTGTACTACTATGGATAGACACAATTGTGTTCTATTGAATGACATTGTTCTGATTGCCATGTAGACTATCAGTAGTGTTGAAAATGATTATCATCTAGATGGATAGTCAATGTGTTGATGGACAGACATTCTCCAGACAAAAAATGGTCCACGACATTTATTCTTCTAGGACGTATGTCTGGATTAGAATAATAGTCCTTGTAGCCCATGGCGTGGCTTCTGACATTTGTTGGAATAGTTATTCTTCTAGGACATATGTTTGGATTAGAAGAATGGTTCTTGTATCACTCCATGGAGTGAGTGACGTATTCAACATCATGCCTTATTTCTCAGATGGAGTATGTCTTTGAGAGATGATGCAGTTGATGTTATCAGATGATACTGATAAAGATGATGGTGCTCGTGATCTAATCATGAGATAACCTGTATGGATATGATGATGCTACCAGTTGAATGGTATGTTCGTTCTCAAGACCATTTCCTTCAATACCTCCCTAGCTAGGAGGGAGTGTTGATATTATGGTAGCTACGGGAGGTATTAACCTCCACATGTAACCATGACAAGAATATAATATTTTGGGAAGCAAGAAGAAAACCTAAAGCATTGGACATAACCCTAGAAGACAAGTTGGCTAAAAGAAATATTTAATATTGATTTTTTAGCCTCCAGAATGAGAAGTCGGCCCAAATAGCTAAAGAGGAGCAGTATAAATACATGATGCCAGAGCTCATTTGGATACACACAATTCACAACTATAGAAATTTAGTTGTGTGCAAGTCTGGAGAGTAGTTGCAGTTGCAGCTACTGCAACTTGTATTTTTGGTTTTAGTCTTGGACTCTCTCTTGGTTATAGTTTGGACTTTCTGCTTGGTATGCTAACTCTGGAGAGTGATACACTACCTTGATTGGCTATTAGGCCTAAGGTTTTCTTCCAGAATTATTCTCTGTCAAGGTTAAGGTGCTCGGGGGTGGCTTCGGCCTATGGTTGGGTGACAATATTGTTATATTGTCTATGGTTAAACGAGCACACCTATTATTTTCTAACATAAACAACTTTCACCATTGCAACCAAAATCTTAAAATCAACCCTAGAATTGAAAAC